>JBBMOE010000008.1:1623320-1719028 GCA_037975065.1 Chaetodon trifasciatus
TGAAATACATGTATTGATGGATTAGACTGATTGTTTCAGTCATTTTGGTCATTTTCAGAAAGCAAATCATAAAAATAAACCAAATCTAATATTTGGCAGAGTAGCTAAAATGTATTTTCTGTTTGTCATTGATTTAGATCACTTTCTACCTGCCTCCACATTAAAAGGCTGTTTCCTGTTAATCAGTGTCAAAAGGCACATTAACTCTGATTTGAGTCAATATTGTAAGACAATAAAACGTGAAATTTACAAGTGGATGGATACTTTTTATATGCTTTTAGAAGCTCTCCACCTTGGAGAACACGTTCATTAAGATTTCATTGGTCAGTCAGCAGCTTAGTGTGAATGGAGAGCAGAGACGACAAGGTGCATTTATCCCCGTTGGTGTGGACGTGGCCTAAAACATCATTCGTCATATTGGTACCATTCCTGTGTCACTGAGTCTCTCGCCCTATTTGTGCTGCATTTTCGGCACTCACTAATACCGGCACCCACTTTGCCCCAGTAACACATTTTAATACCACAGAGCATGCCAACGGTAGATTACCAATCCTAGCAGTTGAGAAAGAGGTAGGTACTGCAGGTTGGAGGTCCTGGCAGCACTCTGCGGGTACAGGGCCAGCTCAACATTTCTCTGTTTCCACACCTAAGATGAAGAGAGATCGAGAGGGGTAAGCAGAGGAGGAAAGAGGAGGAAGGACGGGGGTGAAGGTGACATGCTTTGCTACCTATGCTGATTCTCGGAAGAGAACTGGAACTGTCCGGATAAAGCCGAGTGTGTGTGTGGGGGGGGGTGTGTGAAAGAGGGGAAGAAAACAGAGAGAGGGTCAAGGGTAAGATGACTCTTACACTCAGAAACATGAAGACAAGTGGCAGAAAGAGAAGAAAGCTGGATTTCAACCTCAAAAAGCCCCACTTGTTGGTAGGTACCAAGCTGGATTGTTTTGTAGACCAATGATGTGAAGGCCGGCCAACAAAACTGGCCCCCTTACTGTTGGTAATAAAGTTGTTGGCTCTATATTCATCTGTGAGGCACATTTTGATTGGTCAATTAGGACCCCTGTTGTGAGCGTGCTTTATTCTCAGAGATGACTAATAGTTTCTGCCAGCCTAAAGGCTTTATTTTGGGCGCTGTGTCCTTTGTGTTGCAGCTATTTTGGTGTTTCTTTATGCAATGTGTGTGTCTGTCTGTGCTCATCTGGACGTGTCTAAAGAGTCATGTCAAAGATGTCCCAGATTTATTAACTTATGAGAAAAAAAAGGGTGAAACCACATGAATTTTCATGTCATTCTTTCAATCAGTTTTATCTGTGTGCGTTTCCTTTATTTCTGTCATTGCATTGCTGTAGATGAGCGTCCTTTTTTTAAAGCAGCACCAACACAAACAGTGTAAGGACAGTAGAGTGTGTCAGTCTCAGTTATTTAAAACAGTTGTACACTCAAATAGGGAGGAGTCACTTTAGTCACTTTGCCATTTCGGGGTGAGGGAGTCAAACCCATGCATAGTCTCCACTGAAACCAGAGAGAGCTGACCTTACAAGTGTATTTAAACATAAGGCTTACTCAACACTGACAGCCAGAGGGGGGGAGCCTCGATTGTTTGCTGTTGTAACACAGCCTGCTTCAGCGTTGCTAAAGGCTCAGATACTTGGTCAGTCTATGGATTGTGAGACTGACAGGTCTCTCATTTTGTCATCCCTTGAAACTGGCTTGAAGACAGTAGCTTGTCATACCGCCATATTAATAAACAAAGACTATCAATTGGTACATTCTTCAGCTGCACATAAACATATGTGTGGCGTCACTTACTGATCCGTAGCAGTTTTCTTCCAGACAGCAGCAGAAAGGTCTGCTGCGTTTGAGCTTCAGAAATGCGTGAGGGAAAAAGTAGCTTGTGGATATACTGCACCACTTGATCAATAAAAGAGCTGAGCAACTGAAAAGCTGTTCAGAAAACAGCAGGACCAGCACCATGCAGCCACTTGTAGCACCGCTACTGCCCAACACTGATTACTGCGATAACCTTTTGGGCACTGCTAGTGATTTTCATACATGCAGCTACTTTCAGGAACAATTCTGTGTTGCACCTTTTCACACATGCTATGGCAATGTGGGAACAGATGGGGGACAGTCCAGCAGGTGGCGATCATGCAACACTTGCAATGCAAATTGACATAAAACTCAACAGAAGAAGAATAGGGGGAAAGGCCAGTTGTACGCGTACAGAAGACATCTCTTATATCATTTTCACTTGAGTCAAATACCTTATCAGTATTTTGACAACTGCCTCAAGCGATGAAAACGACACAAAAATCTCATTTTGTGAAGTTAGAACGATGTGATCTTACCAGACCTCTGGAGCCTGCTCCTCATCTCATTAGGCTACATTAACCACCGCTAGCATCACAGATGCAAGTGTTGAACAGAACAGTTGCACTTTGGGTAATGTACACACCAAGAGAGAAGAATGAGTGGAATCAAAAGGAGAACTTTTCTGTCTATCTTGAGCGGGACATTGTGAAAGTGCAATCCTAAATCGGATCTCTTTAAAGCGATTCGTGCTGCAGAGAAAACTGGCGGGACACAGCCTTGTAGAATGCGAGCGCTTAAATTGATGTTGATAATTAACTCTGAGTGGTTTGTTACTATTGGCTGTTGTTTATCTTTCTGGTTGGTGGTCAGAGAGCGCCAATGACACGAAAGCCATTTATCAGTCAATTTAATCATCAACCGCATGTTCGCAGCATACTCAGATATTCTCGCTGTAATTTTCTACATAGTTTATTCTTATCCAGCAAGTCCAAATATAAATGTACAAGTACACTATGGACACCTAAAATTACTCTGAAACGGATGCAGGCGCCACATGCTGTAAGTTCTTGTGTCAAACCACAAACTATGGAGGGTAATAAAATACTCATGAAGCTTTCAAAGGTGATTTTTGTCTCAAAGGAGGGATTGTACTCTGAGATGTTTTACTGCTGCCTTGGGACTTAAGTGATGGTGAGGAGACAGTAGGATGATGATCACTCATCTCTTTCAGGGTAAGTCAGCCAAAAAGGTCTCCTATTGATTAAGCTGCTGGCTCGCATTAATTTCTGACAGATTGCCTGTGTGCTTGTTACGGCCGTCAGAAGCAATCTGAAGGATTACCAGAGTTACTTGCTTCATGACAAACTGACAGTGCTGCAATGCAGACACACGGCGGTGGAGAGAAAACCGAATGAGTGAGAGGATTTATGGAAATTTGTGGGGCGCCTTTGAAGGTGGTGTTGAGAGCGACATGCTCTTTGCAGTCATGCGCACTGTTGTTGTCATTCTTAAGTGACCCCCCTCCGATCCGTGCAGGCTGACTGATCTCAACACTGCACAGAATGTGTGTGTATATGTGTGTGTTTTGGTTCTAGGAGACAGCGCCTCCCCGCTGCGAAGCACAGAGTCAGAGGCAGCAGGTGCAGCTGACGCAGATAGGCTTTTTAGCAGGCAGGGCCAGTTGGGGGACAGAGAGGGAGAGAATGACTGAGAGACGATAGAGGAGAAACCACAGGGACTCAAACATAAGATCAGACCACTGAAGTGACTTAACAGTACTGGACAAATGAATTTATCGCCCCTATTCTAGTCCTTGAACAGTATGTGAGAACGAGGAGAACAGGACCTGAACAGCCCAGTGGCACCAGACATTGCCTTAGCTTCAATGGTGTACGTGAGTAATGAGTGCTTTAAAGTATATTGTTAAATCAGTGCAAAGATTGTGGGAAGGTCAAGCAAGAAAACTGCATGATGTGTGTGAGGCAGGTGGTTCGTGGTTGAGCCAAAGGTCTGGTAAATTTTTCCAAAGTTTGAAAAATAATTATAAAGCCTCGAGTTTTGAGCTGCAATCCTAGTTCAGAACAAAAATCTTCCAGAAAGCTTCAGCTTGCTGCTCTCTCTCATAGACTAATTTGCCATTGCATTATCAGTGAGTGTTAAGGACCTACTGAATAGGACGTGGACTCTGCTTTGTGTTTTACCAGCAATGAGCCCACAGTGACTCTGCTCGGCACTCTTCATTGTGTCAACGAGAGCCCTGTCTCTGCCGGCTCAAACCAAGTCACATAAAGACATACTGTTCAGCACGTCTTTGAAAGGGACAATTGTAGCAGAGAAAGTGACGGCTGGATCGTGGCCAAATAACAGTGTTGAGATAGTGTGTGTTCTTGTGTAACGGCTTTCTGTGTTACCAAGAAAAAAATGGCCCAAACTGGCTCAGCTCATTTCATTGTGCCGAGTACTTGAAGTAACAAGCCTCATAAACGAGTGTGTGACCCCGAGCTCTTTCCGTGTGTATCAGTATTGATTTGGCAGAAATGGTCACATATATTGATCTGTATCTGCGGCTTGTGTTGTGAAAAGAGTAACCAAGGGAATGCTAGCGCTCTGAATGCCCTTGATCCCTCTGCATGCTTTTCTCCGGCTGTAAAACACATCCATACACAGGCTCACCTCCTCTCCCTCTCATCTCCCCCTCATTGGTTATCCTCCTCCGCAGTCATTGGCTGCCTCCTCTCCATCTGCCTGTCCTCTCTGCGTGCAGACAGCCAGTCATCGGTACGCCCCGGCCTCTCCGACGTTTGTCATTGGCTGGCGTGTACTGTGAATGCGGATACTTTCCTTTAAGAGGCAGTCTAGACTCAGCTGGCTGCGCTGCTCTCATTCTCTCTCTCTGTTGCTCTCTCCTCCTCTCTCCTGCAACACCACTACAACCTGCTGATCTCTCACTGAGCCTCTCCTGCTCCTTCCTCTCACTCCTCCTCTCCTCCTGTCATCAGCTGTTCTCTTGCACTCTCTGCTCTTAATTTTATTTCCCTGTCAATCACATACTCACCCCCCGTCCTCGTTTTTATTCCCGGTCCATTTTTTTTTTTCAGATTTTTCAACCTACCATTTCTCTCTGACTGTGTTTCTCCCCAATACTGTCATTTTGTCTTTGACATTCATTCATCTCCACCACTTTCTCACCTTCCACTGATGTGAGGAGACATGAAGGTGAGTGGAGTTGATTTCCGGGCTTTCAGGTCTGCCTACGTCGTGTCTGCCTGTCAGCTGTTTGCCTTTACCATATCTCTCTGTTTTTTTAACTTTATAAGCCATCTGGTGAATGTGAGCACCCTGTGTCCTTGGAGGCATGGGCTGCAGTTGCGTATGCTTCAGGTGTAACAATTAGGCAGCACTGGTAGGATGCTGCTGTGAGTCATCATCTGACGCCGCATGTTCAGTATGTATGTTCGAGCTCTGGTCCTTTCAGCATGCACCGAGAGAAGAAGGGTCAGTTGATGGGGGGGGGGGGGTTGAATCAGTGTGTGGATAGTGCAGCCGCGTGTCAATGCAGACTGTAGCTCGTGACACAGTGTTTTGCACCAGCTGTGGTGCAGTGGCANCATGCATTAGCATTCCTTCATGAGTTTCCAAAAGTGGCAGCTGCAGTATTTCTGATGCAACACGTTTGATTGCAGGCCATTTTAACTACACCTAAACAACATCATAATAAATTGTCAATAAAAATCCTAATATAAACGTCTGTATGACAGTATAATCCAAGGTATTAACACTAAAATACAATACATAAAGAAATTTCATAGATATCTTCTGCTGGTGTCATGAAAGCCGTGTTTCCGCTGCATGGTATGGCTTGACTTGACTCTTTTTTTTTAGTTTTCCATTGTCCAAAAGTCTTGGATAGCACCTGATTCCTGGTCCTTTTATCGGTATCAGGTACCAAGCTAGCTGAGCTGATAATGATGGATGAAAAGAGAAAACACTACAGGCGCTGATTGGTCAGAGAGAGTCGTCATTAGAATTGCCAGTTGCACGACATGGATGTCCTGCACGCCATCCGCAAATTGTGACTGCAATTTTTTTATTCACTCGACCTAGATTTAAAAAGAGCATGGCACCCTACAAAACCACACGGTCATCAGTGGACGAAGTGTAGGCGTTCCTCTGTTTGGCTGCTGATGAAAGGATCTCAAAAAGGGGTCACGTTGGATATGACGATCGGCTAAAGAATCCCGCCTACATTGAGGGGCTGCCAGCTGCAGTGGAAAACAGACTTGAGAAAAGCACCTGGTACCAAAAGTCGTACCATGCAGTGGACAAAGCAAACAACTGTAATCACCTCAAGCAGCTCCCACGTCCCTGGTGGTCTCAGGTTCAGCACCTTGGACAGCGGTCGTGACTCACTTATTACAAACGATGCACCTGAGCTGAATAGGGAAGCTGAGAGTTACACTCTGCAGGCTGATCAATTCATTATCTCAAACTGTTATCATAGCTGTGCACGATGTTGTTCTGGTTACATTTTCAATTCACTGTAACTGTGATCCAGATGCCTCCAGACAGATAAAGCCAAATTAACCTGCTGCCCCTCGAAAAGGAAGAAATATGTGCAGGGCTCTCCAACGGACAGCTTGGAACTGACTCATTATCAGTATTTTAATTCCACGGTGGTCTTTTTTTTTTTGGACTCTGTTCTGTTGTGTGTTAGAAAAGATAATTTCCTGTAAACTTCATTTCATTTTGTTGCAAAAGCAGTTGGCATGCAATATGTGCATGCCTAAATAACTATACATTAACTTCCTTAACAATTAAAGACATATTTCATCCTTATGTGAGGGAGTTACATGCTTGTCATCTCAAACTTCTCTCCTGAACTGTTTGAGCTGAGTCATTTCTTCCCTCTGGTAGTAACTAACTGTTTCAAATGACATTCAGCATTTTTGGTTTCATCTCCTCTTTGTTGTTCTGCATCCCAGTGACCAAAACAGCAACGTAATCATGTAGTGCATTCTCACCCAGGTGGCACGAAGCAACTATGATCACTGCCTGTGAATCTGTATTATGGAATTGTACAGACTCTGCTTGTTTTCCGATGTAAAACCCTGCCTGAGCAGTTGTTAGATATGATAAGATAAGATAAGACATAACTTTATTAATCCCCTGCCAGTGAAATTACAGACAGCAAGCAATAATAGCAGGAATAAAAAGGAGATGTAGAGGGGAATAAAAAGTAAACGACAATAAATAAAAGGTCGATGACATGTTTAATATCTTTGCTATCGTGGTGTTGTTGGTTATCTTTTTTCTTTTAGACTAGTGGTGAGGAACGGAATTAAAGAGGAAAAGAGAAAAAGATAGCCTTCGCACAGGTTGTGTAACATTTTATGCAACTCATTTTGTATTTTATTCTATTAATTCATGGAGCTTTTATAAGTTTTTACTTTCAAAGGAGAAGTTTGAAGGTCCCAGTGAAGCATTCATCGGAGCAGTGCAAGCACTCAAACATCACAGAACTGGACTGTGCAGCCTGAGATGCAGTTTAGCCAATCGGTGTGCAGGAAATTCATTTCACATGAGCTTTGTTTAGCTTGCATCACACACATCAATCTGAAACCGAATCTGTGGCTCATACTGTCTCCTCTGAATGGTTGCTCTATGTACAAATGGACGTCTATAGCAAGTCACGGCAGGGTTTTACCACTCAAGGACACAAGGTCATACACCTCTTCATCTGTAAGGACGTATAAACATCCCCAGGCTGTGTTTTCCATGTTCAAATTGTGACATTTTAGACATTTTGATGTGTTTTCAAATCGCGCACACGGCAGATGTTGAGAGCAGCAGAAGTGTGGAAGTGTGGTGTGTGGTGACCTCAGTTTGGTGGTGAGTGACAGGGACAAGTCACGTATGTCCGAGAAGAAGGTGAAGCACTCGCTCTGTCTGTGCAGTCACCACATTTCAAGGATGTGCTGCTAGTTACACCCTGAGGCGCAGCTGTGTATCATGAGAAAGCAGGATTCAACGGAGGAGTTTGTGTTGTTCATTATTTATGTTTGATTTTGTAATGTGAACAGAAATGAGTATTAAATTGTGGTCTATGCTGTGTGCAGTGGATCTGTCAGATAAAATGGACCTCAATAGAATATATTCAGAGAAGAAACCCTTCAGCTCAGAGGACATGCATGTTCAAGGAATAGTTTGGCATCTTAGGAAATATTTACTTTGTTGCCCAGAGTCACATGACAAGATAGATACCACAATCATGTCTGTGTGGTTAATATGAAGCTACACACAGCAGCCAGTTAGCTTAGCTTTGACAGAGCTAAGCTAGCTATTTCCCTGTTCCCAGTCTGTATGCTAAGCTGCTGACTGTCGTTTCACATTTATCCAATCTGCTCATCTAACTCTTAGAAATAAGGTGAGTCAGACATTGTCACAGTGCTGTCTAATTATTAGGAATATGTACATCATTGGGGAGCTGCTGGAGTTGTCCTCCATGGGCTGCAGTGTGCATCCCCACTGCCTCTGAATAGCTCCAATACAGAAACAGTGTTCACCTACAGGCATTTAATTAAGTTTTTTTTTTTTTAATTTGCATGTTCTTGGGAAGCTTAAGCTACAGTAGAACCAATTAAAAACCCTGTTAGTATCCTCCAGAAAGAGAAAATTAAAATTTTCTCTCAGACTT
Organism: Chaetodon trifasciatus; assembly: GCA_037975065.1. NCBI lineage: Eukaryota > Metazoa > Chordata > Actinopteri > Chaetodontiformes > Chaetodontidae > Chaetodon > Chaetodon trifasciatus. The sequence goes on from JBBMOE010000008.1 coordinate 1,631,827, forward strand.
CTTTTTACATTCTTACAGGGACTGTTTGAGGCTCCTCTGCAACGCAGCGGTCAGTCAGCTCTCCACAGCTCACCACCATGCTCCTCTCACTGTACACGCTTTAGTCCTGGAGAAAATAGTTTTTATGTGCACAACTGGGCGCAGCGTTGTGCGAGCAGGTGTTCATGTGTGACAGCCGGACGAGGTCCTCAGAACGGACCGAGCGTCAGCTGCAGCTGTCCCGTTGACTTTCCCTGTTTAGAGAAATTGTAGACCTATTAAAAAGGCCTGGTGCTTGTGTGGAGGCCCACTCTTAAGCCGCTCGTCTTTCCTCCCTCTCACACACACACTTGAATGGCGCTGTCTCTGTCGTGTTTGGCCGTCGCAGAGATTGTTTCCTCTGCGGAGTCTCTGGTTCTGCTTGGTGCATGGCCATATTTGACTGCGTGGTTGCTTTGTGGCGGAGGTGTTCCCCAAATTAAACATTTACACAACGTCTTGTGTTAGTCCTTTCAAAGTCAATACACTGACTGGAACACATATTATTTGTGCAGCACTTCTCAAAGGTGTTAAAGCGGTTTTTAGGCAAGAAGAATATTGAAAAACAAATCAAATGATTATGAATTGAGGTGTCAAAAATATTTGTGCCCAGAATGTCATTTAAATGTTTCTACTTGCAAGGGCCAACTTTACGTGACATGGAGCACTTGAGGATTCAGTTGAATTGTAGAGCCTCAGATAACGATAACATCTCCACGTAGGATTGTCTTGTTATGTTTGATCATTAATTATTAACTTCAGTTCAACTCTGAATTGTAGTTTTATTGACAAACATGAGTTTATGACCTCAGTTTATCAGTCTCAGTCTGTTACTCTCAGTCCAACAGTCTCAAAGCTCTGTCTGAAGACGTCCAGGAGGTCTGATCCTACGCTCTGAGCTCTTTCTGGAGGGAAAGCAAGTGAAAAGAGAGTTCCCCCGTGGGTTCACTCAGTCTTTTTGAGACCCGGTAGCCTCTGAGCTCTTGTTCCCTCCATATAAAAAAGATTTGGCAAAGGATCTGAGGAAAATGAAGCACGTCAGGTTCGTTTTTAACCATTAACAATGTAATAACGTTCAGTGTCACTTAAGGTTCTGGATGCTGATTCAGGGAGGTCTTGCTCGGACCTGATCAAGAGACACATTTTTATCATCTTTTTATGTGTGTGTTGTGGTTCAACAAAGGATAAAGGATAGCAGTATGTGACCTCAACTGTTCCAGATGGAGCTCTTGGTCGGGAGGAGGGAGCCATAACTGGCCGCAGGCTATTTGGAAAAGAGCTGCCTGCCCCCACGCGATGAGGAGCACACAGTCGGTTCATGCCGAGAGAATGTACTCGTCTGGCCTTCAAGCTGTTTACGTTTAATGCTCCCCATTAACAATTGGCTTAACCATAGAAGGAAATGTGCTGCCATTAACCCCTATGAAATGACTTCGATTATGTGGCAGAGACAAAAGGATAAAGAGGAGAAAGAACCCAGACCAAGTCGTTTGTGGCGTAGAGGTTTCTCGAGGACCACCAGAGGCTTCAGTGTTGGTGGCCTCATCAGCCGCCTTGAAGGCTTGTTGTCACTGCTGTGATGGAAATAAGCTTTGTGGAACTTTACTGGGATGTGGGAAGCTGTTCGATCCCATGTGATCAACTGATGCACTCAACAACTCAATTATTTTCATCATTGATTAATACATTGCTGATTTCCATGATGAATCGATTGATCACTGCATGCCTGCTACAGTCATGGGTTATGTCTTCAAATTGAGAAAAGCAGCAGATCATCACATTGTATTAGCTGAAAAAGGGATTTTTGGGCGTTTTCTGCTTAAACAAATACTCATTTGTCATTTTTTATTTCCAACATAGTTTAATTTATCCATCCACAGAACAATCACACTGAGTTTCACCCTGTGCTTAACAGTCATTAACATTAGAAATAATTCTCTTGCCATCCCTTTATTTATTACATTACTTCTTAATTAGCTCATACACAGCTGTTTAGGTCTGTGTACACAAGTCACAGGCTTGTTCATTTACATAGTTTTTCCCTAAAGCCTTGAAACTCGCTGTTGTTTGTGTCAGGTGTTTGACATAAAGTCAAGTGCCCCACTGAAAAAATGGAGCAACTAAAAATTGTGAATAAGTCTGCATGAAAACACGTCATTTGCTTTCCTGCTTCAATATCTGTATGAACTTAAATATTTGGTGAATCATGTGCAATGAGTTTATGGAATTGAGTGTCACTCCCAGATTTTTAAGCACTGAGAAGTAAAAAGCTGGAAGAAGGTGATAATGATACATGTTCTCTACTATAGTATCATTTACTTATCTGACCCCCAAAAGTGCAGCTTTGTGATCTGCTCCCACCTCTAGCAGCAGTAAAACACCACTGCTGATGCTCTCACTGCATTGCAGTCTTAACATAAATCCATGCACTTTTTTTTATTTTGTACTGCAGCAAAGCCTTCGATTTACTTTAAACTTGTACTCCAAAACTTGCGTGTACCTTCGACTGTCACTGTCTCTTTCAGTCGTCGTGCCAAGGCTGAAAGAGCAAAGATTGGAAGGGTAATGTAATTTGCCATGCAAACATCCACGAGGCTGTCAGACATTCCAGGAAGTGCTTTAATATCGGGGTGTAACACATTCGATATCCTCGGTAATTCTGCCTATTATCAGTTTTTAGCATCACTGTCAGACATCAGCGTGGTGGCTTGGATAGCGTCGTGGTCGAATATGGAAACTCAGTGAATTAGATATTCTGTCAAAGGCTACCTGGATATGTGTCAGAGGGGAAAACCTGTGACACAAAATCAGGTCTGGCAGAGACGTCAGCTGCCCTGTTGTGCGGGGAGAAGGTGTTAATAGTGCACTCTAATGTTGGGAGCATTACTCACATCTCACTCTGGATACTGTGGTCTTTTAATAGAGTCAGCACTGTCAGCAGGGCCTCTGAAACCATCTGATTTGATTCCTTTGAAGTGCAGACTGTGATTTCCTATTGTGGCAATCGGAGATGTCTTCTTTCTCCGCTGGAGTGCTACCCCAGATTAATCAGATCTGCGTCGTCATCCTGAATCCTTCAGTTTTTTGGGGATGGTTTTTTTTTTTTTGGTCCTCTGCTCTCTTAAGCTCTCCTCCTCTCTCTCTCTCTGTCCCTCCCCTCCTTTGTTTGTCGGTTTTCTGAGGAAGTCAAAGGGAGGTGTTGCCAGACGGTAGCCACTGTTGAAAAAGAGTAATCATGGCTTATGACACTAATCTGTTTCTGTGTCTCTTCTGTCTTGTTTCTCTCGCAGGTGAAGGACCGTGCAGACACGCTGTCTCACACTAAGCTATGGAATGCTCTCTGCACCCACCATCACTAGTCTCCAATCTTTGGACTGAGCTCCAGACACTTAGTTAGCAGCTGTGCTTCTCCCCTCGAACTCTTTATCACCAGGGGACGAAGAAAAGGAGCGGGCTTCACAAGTCCTCCTCAAAACGCACAGAGCACTTCTTGTTTTTTTTCATTTTTTTTTTTTTTTTTTTTTAGAATATTTAAGATTTAGGTTTTTCTCTGCTTGGATTTTTGCCTGGTGAAATCATATCAAGATGGATCTGGAGGCGTACCTGTGGATGGTGATTATCGGCTTCATCATTGCCTTCATACTGGCCTTTTCAGTGGGTGCCAATGATGTGGCCAATTCCTTCGGCACAGCGGTGGGGTCCGGTGTGGTCACGTTGAGGCAGGCGTGTATCCTGGCATCGATCTTTGAGACACTGGGCTCAATGCTGCTGGGGGCCAAAGTGGGCGAGACGATTCGAAAGGGAATCATAGATGTCAGCCTGTACAACGAAACAGTGCCCGTACTCATGGCAGGGGAGGTCAGCGCCATGGTCGGTAAGTTGGACTAAATTTTTGGCAACTATTTTGACAGTTTGTTAGTCATTTCAGTCATTTTTTGAGCAAAAATGAAGAATAAAGACTGTACATTAGATCTGAAAGAATCAGTTGATCAACAGAAACATAATGTATTGATTTATTAAGTCAGTTTTTCAGAGGAAAAATCAGTCGTTTACAGGTTCTTAAATTTGAGTGTTTGCAGCATTTCTCAGATTTTTAAGTCTTTGTTAAGTGAATATTTTGGACTGTTGATCAGACAAAATAAGACATTTGAATTTGTCATAATGGGCTCATGAAAGAATAATGTCCCAAAAGTGTCCCAAAAAAGTTTGGACACTGTGTGAAACAAATAAAACAAAATTTTATTATTTGCCAATCCTTTTTGACATGTACTCAATTGAAAACAGTACAAAGACAATACGTTAAATGTTTTACCTCATTAACTTTTTTTTTCTGAATATATACTTATTCTGAGCCTGATGCAGCAACATGTTTCAAACAAGTTGGGACAGCAGCAACTAAAGATTGAAAGATGTGGAATCCTCTAGTAACACCTGTTTGGGGCATTCCACAGGTAAACAGGTTGATAGTATCATGATTGGGTATGAAAGGGGCATCCTGGAGAGGCTCAGTCATTCACAAGCAAGGATGGAGAGAGGTTCACCACTTTGTGAACACATGATTGTATGAAGGATGTTACTGCATGGGCTCAGGAACACTTTGTAAAACCATTTGTAGTAAACACAGTTTGTTTGTAAATCACTGCATTCTGGGTTTTTTTTTAAATTTTATACAGTGTCCCAACTTATTGAAAGCAGGGTTGTTATGAAATAATTAGTTGCAGCCCCAAAAAACATTCAGAGAAACCTCTGAATGCCACTGTGTACATGTGAAAAGTGTTTGCATGGTGAAATGCCCCTCTGGTAATCCTTTGCTGCTGACGTTTGAGAAATTAGTTACACAGATGACGAGAGACCCTCAGTGTCTTAACTCATCACCACATGACAGGAAAGGAGAGCCAGGATTCAGCGGGATATTAGGACTGAAACAAACAAATAATTAAAAATTGAGAAAATCACGAGTTCCTACAGCCCAAAGTGATTTCTTTTAATTGCCCGTTTTGTCAGAACAACAGTCCAAAAACCAAAGATATGAACACCACTGTGATGTAAAACAGAAGAGAGTAGAAAATCCTCTCATTTGAGAACCAATGGCATTGGTTCCGCTTGGTTTTGTCTGATAATAATATTGAATTGTCCACTTTGTTGCAGATTAGTTTTCTGGCCAGCGACTAACGGATTAATCAGCTCTGATATGTTGTTCTCTTTATAAGTTAGTTATGGGAGATGTTCTGTCCTCTCAGAGTTTCAAAGCAATTCTGAAAAATCTGTCTTTAGGTGAACCTTGTGATGTTTTAGTCATGTTAACTTACCTCGCACCATTGTAAGCGAGTTGCTTCCTCACATTAAAACACATTTACAGTGAAGCACGAGCAGCAGTTGTTGAGTATCAATGGTGGATTTACTCATCAACATCAGATTACCTCAGTAAATGAATGCTGCAGAACAGAAAACAATGGGGCTCCCGTTGAGACAATGCCTTTTTAATGAAAGAGTGACTGCTGGGTGATAAATCAGCTGATATTACGCACAGGGGATCCCGTGCCGCAGGAAATTCAGGTGTGGCAGAAGGCCACCAGTGAATGTTGGGGAAACACTGAACGGTTTTTCTTCATGTCAAACAGGAAACATTTTTCTCTGCCATATTGTTTCTGCAGAATTAGAAGAAATTTGAACTCCTTGATTCGATGAGATAAAAGCAGGAAAACACTTCCATTGTGTCCAGCAGGAGTTCACAGAAACGGCACAGTGCAGAATATACTGAATGTCTAATGCAAACCTCCAAGCCTGCAAATAAGACACCGAGGTCTTTTCATTGAAATAATGGACTCTGTTGTCCAAGAATAACAAACATACGTGTACCTGTGGGAAAAGATTGTTAACAGACCCTTTTTGTCTGGATAAATGAAGCATTATCGTCTGTGTTGTTTGTTGTTTTCAGCACATGTCTACAGATTCATCTTTGCAGCTGCTTTCAGTGCGTCTCAAAACATGCTTTTGTCTGAACTGATATAATCCCATGTGTTAAAATGGCTGGAATTACTGCATCTCATTGAGGAACTGCAGATCTATGGTCTCTCAAAGCTACTCTGTGGTGATTGAGGGCAATGTGACTAAACACAGGTTAATTTGTCTTTAAACACAACACAAACCAAAAGTGATCACTTTGAATTTCAGTTGTACCGTACCCGAAGATATCACATGTCTGTTATCTGTTATGAATATTTTCAAAAAGACAAACAGATGTACAATCTCACTATTTGAGCAGAGTAAGGCAGTAAAACTGTTGTTTTCTGTAGTTCACAGCTTGTCTTCTCCTTTGTTCCAGAACTACATCTCTAACTGAATATGAAACATGTCTGAGATGTGTGTTTTTTGCTCACAGGGTCAGCCGTCTGGCAGCTAATCGCCTCCTTCCTCAAACTGCCGGTCTCTGGGACTCACTGCATTGTTGGCGCCACCATCGGCTTCTCCATGGTGGCCATTGGCACCAAGGGAGTACAGTGGATGCAGCTTGTCAAGATAGGTAATGGCTTGGGGCTCTGTGAGACCTGTGTGCTTACTGTACACGGGTATATTTATGGTGCTCACATACAGAGCACTTGCCAGCTTTGCCAGTCAGAACTGACAGAATATGAACTAAATATCACCATACTGAGATACTTCCTGTACGGCTCAGTGGAGTTTGACTTCAGGAAGGTTTTTTCGGCTCTGTAAAACACACAGTAATCATCAGAGTATGTTGTCAGCGAGGATGACTCCCTGGATCATTTTACACAGCGAGCAATCTGTTTTAGATGAGGCAGAGTTACCAATTTCTCCACCATGAGGGGTCTCAATAGACCAGCATGCAATGCAGCCACAAGACAGACTTAGAATAAACTCAATTTATCTCAGATAGAGAAAACTATCCACCTGCACAGCTTCATTTAAGAAGTCCACACCTGTTCCTTAATGGTTGAAAGTCATTCTGGGATAGTGGTGCAAAGTAACTAAGTACTGTTACAGTTTTGATCAGCACTTGAGTATTTCTATTTCCAGCTACTTTACTTATTGTCAACTACAGTTCAGTGGCAAATATTGTACTTTTTACTCCACTACATTGATATGATAAATGGTAGTTTTGGTACTCTTCTGTATATTTGGGTGGTTATGCTTTTGTGATTTGAATCCTTGGTTTTCACTTGTAACAGCATATTTCTACACTGTGGTGTTACTGCTTTTACTTAAGTACAAGGTCTGTGTACTTCCTCCACCACTGTTCTGAGATGTGTAGAAAGTTACTGATGAAGAGTGGAAGATGAGTCCTGTCGGGAAAAAAAAAACAGGAACTAAAAGACAGCTGAAAGCCTCGGTCATGGCTGCCTGATGATGCTGGATCAGTGTTTGGTTTTACTCTGTTGGCGAGTGTTGTTGTCCCTTTTCTGATGTGTTGTCCTCCCTCTGCAGTGGCATCGTGGTTCATCTCCCCCTTACTCTCTGGACTCATGTCTGGACTTCTCTTCATGCTTATCAGACACTTCATCCTCAACAAGGTGGGCTCACATCATTAAAGACAATCCCTCCTCATCGAGTTTACAGGCTCTTAATTGTATGTCCGGCTCAGTAACATGTTTAACCTTGTAAACATTTAGGTTGTAAACCTTAAAATCACACCACAGGAGTGCTGACCTGTCAGCATGTAGAGTTTAGACACAGACGTGTACATGCAGACCTGTCCAAAGAACGTCAGCACAGATAAAATCCATTTGATTTGGCAACACCCGCAGATCTGTTCTTACGTAACAGGCAATCTCTGGCAGACCGGGAAGAGAGAAGTGTTGTGGATCATCCTAAGGTCACGACTGCAGGATTATGTATGAATGAGTCATAGGACGATTTGTCATTTGGACTGGAGTTGCTGTTTAGCTGGATCACATTCAGAATGAGTTCACCTCTGTCTCTGCAGGCTACTTGCATCAGCTAAATTGGAATATGTCGTCTTTCTGTTACATATATGCTGTGTTTGGATTTGTTGCTTTTCCAAGATGCACAGCCAAGACAATGGTTTAGTTTCTCCACGTGAGACTTTCACCTTCACAGGTCAAGTCATTCTGCATATCAGCCTCCTCATAAACTGCACCTTGTGCAAGAGTGAATTGTTGGATATACAGTTTTACCTCATCGTCTGTTTACACTATTTCCATACCTTTGACCTGTGCTAAATGTCTGTCCTAGAGAAGAAGCTGTCGTTTTATTCAACATCAGCATATGTAGTGTTCAACACTCACACATGATTTTGATCAAGTGCACTGTTGTGCTGAAGTTAACTGCTCGCTGCCTTCCTCAAAGACACGTGATGAAGCCAGGTTTGAGCTCTTTTATCATCATATGAGAAACTGTACTAAAACTGTGTGTGTGTGTGTGTGCGTGTGCGTGTGCGTGTGCGTGTGCATGTGCGTGTGTGATTTCTACACAGGATGACTCTGTCCCTAATGGCCTGCGAGCGCTGCCCCTCTTCTATGCGTCCACAATTGGGATCAACACATTCTCCATCTTGTACACTGGAGCCCCATGTAAGTGCTGAGATATGGGTGTGTTTATTTAGTCTGACACCAATGTAAGATCAAATTATCATCTCAGTCTGAGCGGGTGATGGTGCCAGAGTCGTTTGCTTGCTAAAAATTCCTTTTGAAGGTGTGACAAGAGTACAAGTAGTTTATAATACTTTGAAACTCTTCGGAAGGGGTTATTTTTTATACTTGTGTGTGTGTTCATTACTTGCAGTGCTTGGGTTAGAGATGCTACCGGTGTGGGCCATCTTTCTCATCACTTTAGCCGAGTCGCTGGTCTGTGCAGCTCTAGTCTGGATATTTGTCTGTCCCTGGATGAGGAGGAAAATAGCAAGTAGGTATCCATGTATGTTTTTGTCTGTGTGTGTTTGTGTGTATGTGTCCAGTCTTTCTCACGCCATGTGAAAGCCCAGCGCTCTGACCCGGGTCTAACACAACAGCGCTGCAGCCTCTGCTTGCACACTCTGTGCTCGGACACAAAGCAAGAGATGCCAGCGGATGTGTTTTCACGTTGGCCTCTGCCAGAGCCACTAAAGCCACCAAAAAAACCCTGTGAACTCTGTGTAGTAGCCTTTTTTAGGGAGTATTGCCGTTTAGTCAGATGCAGAGGGTTGAGATCATAGCCTACAGTGTAGAAGGCTTTCACATCAAGGTTGGGGATTGTTTCACTAATGGGAAAATCAGCCTGCAGCAAAGCAAACAATGCTATAATACACATGACGCATCAAATAAAACAGTAGAAAGAGCAGTAGGTGGAATATCTGAGAGAGCAGTGGACAAATGTAAAGCAGCCAGTCTGTTAAATTGAACTTAGCGTCATGCAGGATAAATAAGTTCTGTTTATTGCAGCAATCCAAAGCTACACACTCTGAAGTCTGAGGTGCCAGCACTATTTCCAAAGTGACAGACCTGATAAATGCCTTCGTACAGGTGTGGAAATAAAAATTATAGTTAATTTGAAAAAGAATAAAGAAGTGGTGTCATTGAAGCGTAAATGTCCATGTTGAGGCTTAAAATAGACTCGAAACTTTCCCTCAATGTGGCACACAAGTGAGGCCGACTTAGCACGACCTCTGAATGCCTGTGAGGCTTATATGTGTTATTATCGCTACTAATCTGGATATTACAGCATCCGTCAAAATGAAACAGGTGATGGCTGAGTTTATGTGTTTGTACTGAGGGTATTTTGAGGAGTACGGGGGCGTGAAGTCTATCAGCAGTGGGATTAGTTTGGATCAGCTGATGGCTTTCCTTGTGTTTTTGAAAGGTTGCTGCATAGTTTTCTCTTTTTCTGACTTGAAACAAGGCTTTTTCTGAGTGATTGATATTTATATTAGTGCAGAGTAACTATGCCGTTTCAACAAAAACATCAGTAAAAAAAATACCATCATTTTGTCAATTTGCCCCAATTGGAAGTCATCCACAAAATGTTTAAGTAAAATCTCAGTCATTTCTGCTGGGATTTGAATTTGTTATCATTCTGTAAATATTAGATATGAGACATATTAGAAATAAACCTGTCATGTAAACACATACAGTTGTGGTATTTTCCTCATAATTAGTATTTGTGTTACCATTGTTAAGAGGACTCAAATGCTTATCCATAGGTGAAATTTTGTCTTCCATGGCTTGATTTCCTCCAGGTCGTCTAAAGAAGGAGCAGGCTCTGTCCCGGATCTCTGATGAGAGCCTGGACAAAATCCCTGAAGAGGAGGAGGAGAGTCCAGTCTTTAAGGAGCTACCTGGGGCCAAGGGCACAGATGAGGCTGTATTGCCACTCACGGGGGGCAGCAGTGAACGGAGCACCCGTGACTCCAGTGGAGAGCTCACCAACCTGGCTAATGGAGGCACGGTCCTGCCAAACGGCAGGGTGTACGGTAAAACTGGAACATTACTGTTACCACAAAACAGAAACTTAATGGTGGGCAACGGGCCAAAAGCAAACTCATATCGTATTGTTAAGATGCAAAATGGTACTTGGATCCCAAGTTCCCTTAACTGACTGAGTTCCTGTGCAAAGTGTCACCAGCTGCTGAGCTCAGATTATGAAAAACAATTAATGGGGATCGTACATATTTAAAGAACATTTTTCCCCACAAAAAGAAAACTTCATAAAAGGCAAATTATATTATCCACACTCACTCCATCGTTGTCTCTCCTGCAGGCCGGACCCACTCGATGACCAACGGCTGCCTCAAGTCACCCGTCTCTAATGGCAGTTTCAGCTTTGATGGCCACATGCGCAGCGATGGCCAGGTGTACCACACCGTGCACAAGGACTCTGGTCTCTATAAAGACCTGCTTCACAAAATCCACCTGGGCCGCATGGATGACAGTGACCGCTCAGGCTCCAACGCTGGCCCGGCTGACAACAACTACCGCCTGCTGCGCCGCAACAACAGCTACACCTGCTACACAGCAGCTATATGCGGCATGCCCGTCCAGCCGCTCATCCGCACGGAATCACGTGAGGACAGCGAAAAGCTGGTGGGAGAGGGAGGCGGCAGGAGCAACAGCGTGTCCTACTCCAAGAAGAGGGTACGCTACGACAGCTACTCATCGTACTGTAATGCCGTGGCGGAGGCTGAGATCGAGGCAGAGGAGGGTGGGGTGGAGATGAAGCTGGCCACAGAGCTGGAGGGGGTGGAGGAAGAAGGGGCTCCTGCTCCAGTGCCTCTGGATGACTTGGCTGAGGAGGACCACGAGGAGAAGGATAAGTCTGAGGTGTTCCTGCTGTTCCACTTTCTGCAGATCCTCACCGCCTGCTTCGGCTCCTTCGCCCACGGAGGAAACGATGTCAGGTGCTGCCTCCTGCTGCTTACAGGATGTACAACATCTCATATACAGTAGCCAGTGCACCTGTAAAATGACATTTCTGGAGTATTTGATCATATAGTTTGTTATTCCTGAAGCTTTTTACCTTATCAAATTACTTACAAGTAATACTTCTGCAACAGCAAACAGAGAAATCCTCTTTACTTTGCTGTCTTGAAGCAGTATCTCCTCACCTTTGCAGTAATGCCATCGGGCCCCTGGTGGCGCTGTGGATGATCTATGACCAGGGCGGCGTGATGCAGGACGCCGCCACTCCCGTCTGGCTGCTGTTTTACGGTGGTGTAGGCATCTGTGCCGGCCTGTGGGTGTGGGGCCGCCGCGTCATCCAGACCATGGGGAAAGACCTGACTCCCATCACCCCCTCAAGGTGAGAAAGCCACCACACGGGGGAGAGCGGATGAAGAAATACGTGTGTTGTGTGTGTGTATGTCTGGAAATGTGTGAGACAGAGAGAGAACGACTGTTTGTAGCAGAGGTGAACTTGCCAACATGCTTGATTTCATTTGGTCCAAAAAGCCTCGACAGGCTGACGCACACACATCCGTCGGGTGCGACAGCTTCCTTGGTAAGTCTTTATGTGCACACAGCTGTATGAATGCACACACACACACACACACACACACACACACACACACACACACAGTGTCTTAAACAAGGCTGAAAATGTTACTGAACAAGCAAGTCAACTGACAGTGAAATGCAGAATCCTGAGGCAGCACAGTCGTGGTTAGAGTGCTCTGTTGCCTCAAGTGCTCCCTATTCACAGGTACAGTAAAACTTGTCTGACAAATCAAGAGTGTTTATCTTGAGCATGCACTGATTAACCAATCTCCACACCCCAAACAAAGCTGCCACTGCAGGCAGAAACATTTTTACTACACAGGCATCCTAGAAGTACAATGCTGCATTTTCTAGGTTGGTCGCATTTGTAAAGGCATACACAGTACCAGTCAAAAGTCTGGAATATACATTGTCATTCAGCAACTGAAGACATCACAAGTATGACATAAAACATATGGAGTTGTACAGTGCGAATAAGTGTAAACAAAGCAAACTGCTTTATATTTTGTACTCGATTCTTCACAATAGCCTCCTTTTGCTTTGATGACAGCGTTGCACACAGTTGGCCTTCTCTCAGTCGTGGTTTCTTTGCAGCAGTTCGACCATGAAGGACTGATTCACACGGTGTCCTCTGAGCAGTTGCTTTTCAGATGTGTGTGCTACTGCAGCTCTGTGAAGCATTTACGTGGGCTGTAACCTGAGGTGTCTTTAATTGGCGATTTCTGAGGCTGCTAACTGTAATGAACTTATCCTCTGCAGCAGAGGTAACTCTTTGTCTTCCTCTGGGGCCGTCTTCGTGAGAGCCAGTTTCATCAGAGTGTTTCATGGTGTTTGCAGGTGCGATCAAAGCAAAGGGTTGCTCTGTTTACGCTTTTTCGATTCCATATTTGTTATTTTATAGTTTGGATGTCTTCAGTGCTAATGTACGATGTAGAAAAGTAGTTAAAAATAAAGAAAAACCACTGAATGATCAGCTGTGTCCAAACGTCTGACTGCGAGTTCATGCGAGTCCATTACTTTTATGATGAGATCTGTGTATTTGAATACATTTAAATTGAGATTAAGTCCAACACAAACATGAAAGGATATATTTTGTCCTTTTAAAAGGCATGTAAACTATTAACACAATCTCTGTATTGCACAATGCAATGAAACATTTTGACAATGATCAGAGTCCAGTTTAAACTTTGCTAGAAGAGATTCTTCACTGTTCTGATTGTGTTCACAGGGAATGAAGTGGGAATGATACACTCTCTATTTTCCTTCTGCCCTCTGACTTATTACATAATAATTATGAATAAATAAGTGGACAGCACATAAAGCCCCAGGCCTCCCTTCGTCCCACACTCTAAGCAGCGGACATCATGCATCCTTAACCACTGACTGCTGCTCCACTGTCCTTGAGATCAATCTCCCTCTTGCTGTCATCCCATCTTCCCACACAGTAGCTGAACTGTGTGTGTGTGTGTGTGTGTGTGTGTGTGTGTGTGTGTGTGTGTGTACATGTGTACACACACCTCAGGGATGTTTGTGTGTACAGTGTCAGGTTAAAGAATTCAGTGCCTCAGTGAAAGTACTGTATGTGTGTGTGCACGCATACATAATAAGGTCTAATTGTTCCAGTAATTTATTGGAGAGTTTGTGTGTGTGTGTGTGTGTGTGTGTGTGTGTGTGTGTGTGTACACACACTGTTGCCTGGCAGGAACATTACACAGGGTTTCAGGAAGTTGTTTGGCATTCTGGATGAAGAGAAGTAGAGCAGGAGTGAGGGAGGGGCAGAGCCACAGTGGGAACCCTGGCCTCTCTTCTCCAACCGCAGGGAGGGACGCCAGCCTGACTCCTTCTCTTTGCACTTTTCTTTTTCCGTCTGTCCTCCTTTTTTTCATTTTCCTTCCCTGCCCTCTCCTTTTAAATCTATTTTTGCGGTTAACCCTCTTCTTCTTCTCTTTGTTCATTCCTTCCTCATTTCATCTCCTCGCTGCATTTTTGTCTTGTTTTTTATCGTGCATCTCACCTCTAAATCTTTCTCTCCTCCCTTAAGTCCCACAATTGTTCTCACGCTCACACCATCTCATTTTCATTTTCTCATCTCATTTTCCCCTCTCTCTTCATTTCTTCTCTTTTTTTTTGGGCCCCCCTCTCAGTGTGCCTTCTTTTTTTCTTTCTTAATCTCCCTCTTTCCATCACCAGCTTAGTCTTTTGCCAGGACTCAAAGACAAATTTGCTCTGGTTCACTGTTCTAAAGGCTCTCTTTCCTCCAGTGTCTGTTTCCATGCATCAACCTGACAAAGAAGTTTGTTTGGGGGCAAGGACACGGAAGTGTGTGTGCGTGAGTGCGTGAGTGCGTGCGTGCGTGCAGGCGTGCAGGCGCAGTTGTGTCTATAGTTTGTGGCTAGGCATATGTTTGAGCAGGCACAGTGAACACTTGAACACTGTGGTGTATCACAGCAGTGAAAATATGTCGCAGCAGGAAAAGCACATGTGTCAATGATAAAATGACTAAACAGGCTCCTGGTGTTGTGCATGGTGGCTCACTGTCACACTGCCATGGCTCACTGGGACACCTGAATAGAACTAAGTTATGGTCGTGTTGAATGCACGACAAAAGTCAGAGATGTCGGACATCGTTTGAAAATGTCTTTTACGTGCCAGACAGCAGCTGTCATTGGTCACCTACATATATAATAGAAACTTTTGGGGACTTTTTTTTCCTGTTGCTAGACAGCATTCAGTGGAGAGCTGACAGGAAATGAGTAGAGAGAGATGCAACAAAGGTCCGCAACCCGACTTAAATCGGGCACATTGGGTACACCTACGCAGCCTTCAGCATGTTATGTTCAAGATCGGCTCAAGTAAAACCATCAGAACACTGCTGTGAAAGACACTGGCTGTTGCTGTTCCTGAGCGCCACAACACTGACTGGGGTGATATGTTGCAGATTTGACCAATTAAAATTCAGCAGCGTCTGTCTCCAAAGCTTCACCTCAGTGCTCAGTGAGAGTTGTGTTGGCAGCTGTTTTTTATTTAGAAACTGCAATGAAAGAAGCAGCAGCTAATGATTCAGCTTCAAGTTGCTTTCTCACTCATCCACGTTCTCTTCATCTATCTCTTGCTCCTGTTTTTATTACTTAATTCCAGTCCCTACTTTTCCATCCCACGCAAATGGCCAAAAGATTTTGTTTTTAATGAATTTCTCTTCCAGTGTGCCAACTGGTCTGGTGTCAGTGTGAATAATGTTCTGGAAACGGGACACGTCTTCAGATGAAGTGCCTCCCAGTCCACACGAGGCAATACAGAAACAGACACAACACACACACACACACACACACACACACACACACACACACACACACACACACACACACTCCCTGTCTGTGAACCCCATGCAGCTGTATTCTTACCTACCAGTATTCAGGACCTGATCGAAATGCTGTCTTTATTGTGCGTGTGTGTGTGTGTTTTGAACAGTGTGTGATTATTATGTTGTGCTGTAGTTTCATTATTTTTATGTGTCTTTTCCTTGTGTGTTGACTATACTTTAAAGAGCTGTTGAATGTTGTTCTATGGTTCATGTGGATGCTGGAATACAGTGAGAGCGTGCCATCAGCAGCACGTCCCACACATTACAATGAAGAATGTCTCTTTGCCCCCACTCCCCCTCCCCTCCCCTCCCTCCCTCCTCCACAGTGGATTCACTATTGAACTGGCTTCTGCACTCACAGTCGTGTTGGCTTCCAATATCGGAATCCCTGTCAGTACCACACACTGCAAGGTATGACTGAGCGGCCCCTCCACCTGGCCTCTCACCTCCCCAACAGGCATTTTCAGGGGACAGCAGCTCACACTGCCTCCCAGTGCACCGGGCTGGAAATACTCGCACCACTTTGGTCCAAATCAGTCTTGCAATCGGATGATTTGTGCATATTATTTAGGGTTTTTCCCAGGCAATGCATATCTCTACTTTCCTTGTTCTTGCAAGGGTGCCCTGATAAAATGTATTTCTTCAGAGATAGCAAAGTTCAGATGCTTGTGGCAGAAGGAGATAATTCCAGTTTATTACAACTTGACTCTTATTTATTACTTTTGGATATCATTTCTATCAGTTAAGATAACCTTGTACAAGCTAAAGTAATTGCTTGAGATCTGGGAACATGGCGACATTGCTACAACAAAGTCAGACTAGGCATGAAACTGCTGTCATACATCATCAGTCAGGCGGGTTGTTGAATAAGCCAGCGAGTAATTTCCACTTTCCAAAATACTATTTTTGTCCCCTACTTTTACATTTCTTCACTCAAATCTCCCTGAACAGTGTCCTTTGACTGTCCAGCTTCCCAGATTCTGCAGTAGGCTTTACGAGCAGCAGTGATTGATTTGGAGAGTTATTTTGCCATGGTTTCCATCTCCCAGGCAACGTTCATCTTGCCCTGCCTCACTGCTGGAGGTTGTATTTGGGCTGTATACAGCCTGTTAGGAGATCTGCAGGCACTACTCAGGGCTGAAAAGTGACTTTGTGTCCTTTGTGTTTTATTTACAGTTATATTATTGTATTCTCTGAAAAATATGCTATAATGGAATATGAATGAAACATAAGGCTGTGAAGGACTGTGCTTTTAAGTATCTGGTATCTTTAAAGGAACTGAGGAATTTAAACATGATTTAAGTTAAGTAGGGTTAATGCAGACTCTTCCCTGTGCAATGTCACTATTTTTCCCAGATCTTAGCAGTTAACTTGGCGAGTACAGGAGCATTACTGTAAAATAAGTCCAGAATTGTCCTTTAATTCCCTTCATCTGATCCCCTCTAAACATTTCACTGCATCAAAAACAATAAGATGGTGTCCAGCCCGCTGCGGATGGCCCTGGGCAGCAGTGTGCAGCCCCTCTCCCCTGTTCTTTTCAGGAACACTGGATCAAGGCTGGACGAAGTAGCGGACCCCTCCAGCCCCACCCCCCTCCTGCCCCCTCCCCATCAACATGTCTCATCCTCTGTGTCATTCCCTCCAACTCTCTTCCATTTTGCCCTTTCAGCACTGGCATGGTTTGGTGTGTGGGTCCTCCACCCTCCTGTGCTTGGCTGCAAGCAGACTCCCCCACCCCCCGCCAGCGTCCTCCCCCGGCCTCACTTGTTTTCCACTTTTTTACCTCCCTCTCCATCTTTCTCTGTCTCTCCACTCATCTGTCTTCACAGCGGATTTTGCATTGAAGTAATGAGTGCGCTAACAGTGCTTGTTGCATCAAATGTGGGCATCCCAATAAGCTCCACCCACTGCAAGGTATTGGAGTCATTGGTCGTGAAGCCGTGCTAGAGAGCTGTCAGAGCTCCACTTCATCGCTTCACCTGTAGCTGTCAATTGTCAAGAGCAATCACAACTCCTGAAGTTGCTGTTTTGACTTCTTCTGCAGTTTCCCTCCAGCAGCAAACCCTCCAAGTTTGCCTTTAAGGAGACCTTTGTGTGAACATTTTGATGCTAATTAACCATAGAGCAGGTGTAGCTGTTGAAGTGTGCTTTTTGAAAGCAGAGACTTGAGGGTGCATTATACAGAGATCTCTTATCTGATATTTTCTGTTGGGTTTCTTTTTAGCCAGATTTTGATCAACTTGTTTACATTCTCTTTTCTTAATTAGACCTGAAATGTCACATTTTTCTGTAGTTAGATTTGTTTGATGGAACAGAACTTTAATCAAGGAAAGGTCAGATTTGAGCTTGCGTTCAGACAAAATCAACGAAGATATTTCAGTGAATGGTTCAACATTTAGTAAATATGCTTATTTTATTCCCGGCAGAGTCTTCGATGAGAAGCTCTGTACCACTCTCACGTCTGTCTGTTGAATGTGAGGATACAGGAGACAGTTAGCTTAGCTTTGCACAAAGACTGGAAACAGGGGGAAATGACTAGCTACTTAGCATGTTACATCTGTTTTGTTAAATCCATACCAAAAAATAAAATAAAGTAAATAATCATGCAGCACATGACCCATGTAAAATAACAAATTACCATTGCTGCACTTGTTTTAGTACAGAGTAAACAAATGAGCCACGACATGTTAGTGAGCTTTAGAGATGCTGGTGGGCAGATTTCCCCTATTTACAGTGTTTATGCTAAGCTAAGCTAACTGGCTGCTGGCTGTAGCTTTCTAAGACAGACATGAGTGTGGTCTTGATCATCTCATTGGTCAAATTGGCAGCCTGTCTGTTAAATCATGTCAGTGACACAAGTCATAACAAACAGTACTGTATAAGAACTGCATCTATGAAGACATAAAAGTAACGTAAGACTTGCAGAACAACCGTGTTTGTGATTTAGATAAATACTAAATGTCCGCTGAAGGGAAACTGCACAAGAGTCAAAACTGGTATTTAATTGCTGATGATCGATTTGTCTGAACATCAACATCGCCATCCATACCTTACTTTCATTTCTCACCTCCAAATACCCTTTCTCCTCCCTAAAACCTCAGATAATCAACTGCTATGCCAAAATGCTAAATCTACTGATGGTTAGAGGTATTTATTTGTGGTGGTGATTTGATTTGATTTAGTGGTTGTCTGTGGGGATCTATAGATGTTGTTGGACAAAATCAGTATTTTAAAGATGTTAATGAGCCTTTTCATCTTCTGGTTTGTTTTTTTCTCAATTCAATCATGGTTAAAAGTGACACTGAGGAGTTCAGAAAGTAGCCAACAACACCTGTAAACCTCCCCCAGACAGCTGTGAGAGAGAATGAGTGTGTATGAGCAGTGATGGGCATCCATTTAGTTTCGTCTCACCTCAGAAAGACCATTTTCTTTATGTGTTTGGCTGTTCAGATCAAACTGAATTGATGCCCAGCCCTGGTGTGGAAGGCGCCGTGGTGTGATTATGTACAATGACTCGTTGTTTCAAAAGCTCTACAGGCAGTCATCGGCGGCACAAACACTGAGGTCACACTGAGTTCAGGCTTTGCTGCTGCATGCCTGAAATAGTACAATTGGCTGTAAACAGACATCTTAACCACAAAGTTTAGATTTTGTTCTCCACAGGCTTTTGAAAGATGGCCTCAAAGTCATGCTTATTATCCAAATGAGGGAGAATCTGAGACATTTTAGAATACAAGGGAAGAAGTCAGCCTCCATGACTAACATGTCCTTCCCTGAAGATGTTTTTTGTGCAGACCAGCACCAGTGTATCTTTGAGTAACACTGGCCTATCGACTATAAACACGACTGGTCTCCGTTCACCTGACCTTTTGCGTTTAGTGGAGAGCATGACAGACGGCATCTCATGTTTCTCAGGCCGTATAAGAGCAGGCACAGTTTAACTCCTGCCCCTAGCTACAGTGTCACAAACAGAGCTGAAACCAGTCGCTGCACGTCACTCCAACACACCGAGGTGTCTGAAATGTGTTTGTGTCCTTCTTCTTGTGTCTTCGGGACCCTTCTGATCTGATTACTTGAATAAAGGTGAGAGAAGAGGTCATTGGTGGACGTCTGACATGAGCAGAAATAATCATGCTACCTGAGAAAACTCTCAAAAAAACACTCAAAAATATGTTCTTAGATGTAAATGTGTGATTTTTGATGCACCAGAACTACTGATGTCAGACATCCACACCCAAAAAGTTTAATTTAAGTAGTGATAACTTTCACAGTCTGCTTGCTTTAACTATAACACAGATGTTTTGCACTGACCTGGTCCTGAAGAGCTGAAGGTTGAGTACAGGCTTTTCTGTTGGGATGCTAATGCTAATGCTAGCATTAGGGAAACATGGTATGTTTTACTCCAATGCATTTTACACATATTGCTCATGATCAACTTATAGGATGTGATCATTTCTGTAGATGAGGGTACCAAAAAAACCATAAATATACTGTATCACTTACAGCAGCCCCCCTTTCCATCAGGGGTCCAGTGATCAGTTGCTCTTGAAAACCTTCACCTTCATTCACCTCATTAGGAAAGCCTGAACCACCTGCAGCTCTTCACAGCATCTCTGAGATTAAACCTTTTTGTTCTGTGCTGCCGCTGATTGTTTTGTCTCTCCCCTCCTGGTTGCGGCCTCCAGGTGGGCTCAGTCGTGGCCGTGGGTTGGATCCGCTCCCAGAAGGCGGTGGACTGGCGCCTCTTCAGGAACATCTTCCTGGCGTGGTTTGTCACGGTGCCCGTGGCCGGCCTGTTCAGCGCTGCCATCATGGCCCTGTTCGTCTACGGCATCCTGCCCTTCGTGTGAGGGCACACGGCTGGGAGGGAGAACAGAGGACGAAGAAGAAGAGAGTCAGAGAGAGAGAGAGAAAGAAAGAGGGAAACTTGGGTAAAAATCATAGCTCGAGTGTCGGGGTTGCAGATAAAGGGGAAGGAAATGAAGAGAAGGAAAAGGGCAAGGGTGATGGGAGTTGAGAGGTTTACAGATGGACTTGGTTGTACTGTGGATGCAAGGAGGGTTGGTTCATATGCTGCCTGGCTCCGAGTCCAGAGATCTTTTTGACTCATTTGAGTTTCTGATCGGTTTTTATTTATTCTCGTTTCGGGTGCATAAGAAAGTGTGTAACCGGCGTGTTCATCGTACCATTCAATCTGCTGTACATATGACAATAATAGGGCAATTTCCAGTTACTCTTAACAAGAATTCTGGTTGTTGGAGAGACAGCGGCAGTTGTTTCTGTCTCATCATTAATATAAAAAAAAAAGAAAGAAATCATGAGTTAAAAAAAGATTTAATCAAATGGTTAATTCTGCACACCTAAACCGATAAATATGCCTGTATCATTCTGCCTGCAATCCCAGGCAGCATAGTTGGTCAAGTGCTTATTATTATTGTTCCAAAATGCCAGAAAAAAAACCCTGTACATACTGTTATACTGGATTGAGTGTGACTTGTTGTATTGCGGCTTGCTTTAAAGTTAAAAAATAAGAAAAGATGTGCGTGTGGTCAACCAACCCATCCTGTCATCTCACTTTAAACATGCTAGCCAGGTACAACTAGGGCCAAATGGAAAGGGGGTGGTGGGACTGTCACTCTGCTTTTTTATTTTCCACATGATACCATAGAAACCTGATTTGCTAAAGAGTTGATTTTTGTCAAGAGCTCCTGTATGTTTTTAGAGATGGATCTCATATTTTTAATGATGTATTATACTGTAATTTGTACTGTAAATACTGTCCTTCAAGAGTTTGGGGGCGGGATGGGGGATCATGGTTTGTTTTTAACCTTGTAAGGGTGTCGGGGGAGGCTCTTCACCTCTTCATGATGTCATAAGATACTCATAACAGAGTATGTTTCATCCCGGAGTACAAACACACACTCAATGAACACACACACTTGACAGCTGCTGTTTTGCGGAGTTTGGCAGAATATATTTGATTGGCAATTTAAATTCAAAGTAATGAACCCAACCTGTCAATATTTCCATTCCTTCGGACTGTATTGCATCAGTGAATTCAGCAGTATTGGCAGAAAGTTCTTTCAAGGCTTCCTCCTTGAGAAAAAGTTGTCCGATGTCCGAGGGAGGTTCACTCTTTTGAGTAAATTTAAAGTAGAATGAGGTTTAGGTGCAGCAGAAGCCAAAACACTAAAACTGAGACAAAAACACACTGATAAGGTCCCATAATATGTTCACATATCTTCATCAGTATGCCTTTGTTTTCATTCATGAAGCTCAGTTACTGGAGTCATTTCCTCATATCGAAGGCTCCCTGCCAATGATAGACCGCTACACTGTCCATGTTCGAGTCATTTCAGATTTCGCGCCCTGTTCGCCGGTCAGATTACCTGTCTTAGTCCAGAGTTTTACCCATTTCTGTAGCCCGGAACCTCGTCTCATAGCCATCATGTGATAAATATGAGGTATGGCTCTCTGGATGCCTCTAAAAGTTGAAGCTTTGTCGTGTCAGACAGCGATTATGTGTCATATCAAACACTAACTGTTGTATTATAACTCAGCCAGTTATGCAGAGGTGGAACGAATGGGGATTCAACCCCAGCCACACGTGTAGCTCCTCAAAACGGGCTGGTTGTTGTTTGAAGCGCGGCAGCATTTGCTCTATCGATCACCACTGCTTCAGTGTAAGTGCTAAGGGTCAGGTAGATATCACAGCGTCATGGCTGAGTGGAAGCCCAGTGGGGGTTGTAAGGCCACTCAAGTCGAGGAAATATCACAAGGATCATTATGTTTGAATGAGATGGTGTCGGGGGGGATAGTACTGATCATCACCAGCTTTTTAACGGGGTCACCCGACCTGTAGATGAACAAAGTCTAAAGCTTTTTTTATTTGAACAAACTCGATGCCAGGTCTTGCAAGTTCTTTTTGTTCTTGTGGTGTGTTTCCTAATTTCATTTTTTTCTCATGAACAAATCTATGCTTAAGTAGCCACTTGCCTTGTAACATTGTGTTTTATTTTGTGCAGATACAGTAAAATTATTAAGTACTGTGGTGTTTACATCGTAACCATATTGTAGAGTATCTGAAAAAAAAAATAACTGTTGCCTAATGATGCCAATGAAAGACAAACTATTAACCATGAATTTTTAAGTGCAAGTAAAAAAAAAACAAATAACCTGAAGTGTCTAGAGAGAGAGAGAACGAGAGCAAGCGTGCGCAATGACTTGTTTTTGTTGTAGTAGTCATGCTAATCATGATCCCCGTCACTTTACACTGCTACTACAATGCATTAACACTACATGTATGGGTGCAATTCAGTAATGAAGAGAATGACTAGAGAAATTTCATCAAGACTATATATTTTTCTACCATATCTGAGTTTTAACCTGGGTGAGCTTCCAGACACTTCGGAGGACACACTGTCGGGGCTGATGGGAAATTGGAAAACAGGGACTAGTTGTTATAAGATCACAGTGATACTGAAAAAAATGATCTTATTACAGGGTGTCTCGCCTCAAAGGTGCCATGGCCACACCTCCTCTGAGGCCCAGTGTGTTCTTCTAACATGTAGATTGACGTGTCGGTTGCCAATAGATCAGATTTTTAAATTACCATTTTTATTTTTGAATTTTAGATGAAAACACTTTGTAATTTTGTTTCCCTACTGCTTTGATCATGAGTTGTGAGAGCAGGACAGCATCTTGCTAAAACCTGGATGACTGCTCACTGAAGGCGAAATCTTGAAGCAAAATCTTAAACTTGGTAACGGATAACTGGACTGTGAGGACATTTGTTTCCTTGTTTTGGCAGGTAACCACTCTTGAAGCTCATAGCCTTCAACTCTTTCACACGCTGTGTGTTACACAGGGGGCTGCACGCAGCTGGCGTGTTCAAATTCTCTTTGTATTCTGGTTCAGTCAGTGTGTCTGGAGGAAGTCGGTTTTAAAGAGAAATCTCACGATGCAGGAGAGGTTTAGCCTTGTTTACCAAAGCATAGTGAGCCGATCTCACAGCAGCCGCTGTGGCCACAGTGTCAACTGTGAGATTTAGTAAATGTGCTAAAGCATACTGTAACAGTTCAGTTACACAGCAAAATCTATCTAAAGTTTGCTAACATTAGCATCAACATTAAGATTAACATTAGCCAAGCTCCTGGTCACAGCAGACACTAGGCTGGGGCAGGAAAACCCCTGAGCGTACCCTGATGGAAAGTGTCACAAACATTTCAAGAATTTACGCACAAAAATGTACATCTTCCCATCTTAAAGAGAGCAACGAGGCAACAGGCTAGCTTCTGTTACACATGGACAACCCTTTCGGTTCTCAGTGCTTTTTGCCATAGAGCGTCATTTCACGTCATAGAAAAATCTGATGCTTATTTTTCATATTTTAATATAAATAGGCATCTATTGCTATACTAGACAGTAATATTTGAGCACCATGTCAATTATTCAAGAGAAAAATATTTTTTTTGCATTTAACGACTGGAGATACCACGACTCTTAGCCACAAGTTCAGTTAAAACCATGTAGTAGCTGCTGCTGTTCAATACTAACAAAATATTTATTAATGTTTAAAATAATAATAAAAAAAATCCTCATATGTTCATCTAGAGTAGTAGTAGATTTAACTCAAGCCACTCAACAGCAAACTGCATTATCTGGCAGTAGCTGGTGAACGCTTGATGCTTGTGTGCAGTTATAGGTTGACTATGCAGGAAGTGTTGCTTACTGTTTGTAACAAACAGTTTTCAGCTCTGTGTCCACTGTCGTGGTAGCTTCCTCTTGGATGCATGCTGTTCACGGTCTGGCAACTGCTAACTACCTTTTTCAAAATTCCAGACCTCGCCTGCACACTGTTATTGGCTTGAGACTGCACACCAACTGCCCAAAGGTTGCAACCCAGAAACGCCCCGACCACAGCGAAATAAGAGGAAAGTGCAGGCCATGGGCAGGGTCTAAAGTAAGAATGGATAACAATAAAGATTGGGCCAGCATGCGGCAATATCTGGTGTATGCTGGATCACCGTGCTCTGCAGACCCCCCTTGTAACTCACACTGTCATTTTTTGTTTGTTTGTTTGTTTTTCCATGCATTCTCAGTCCTGATAGGCCAAAAGGGATGCACTGCTCAAGATGGAGAGAGAAAGTGAAACTCGTCCTCTGGTGGCAGCGTTAAACATCGTGGCTCAAACTCATGTCAAGTTTTATTTAAAACAACCAGTGCTGCATGGCAAATATTAAAGTTGCATTGCCATCTACATATGAAAACCCCTGACAACTTAAAAACCTAAAAAGCATCAATTAAAACGAAAAGGTTTGGAGGAAAAAAGACATCCGTAGGTATTATTAATAACACTCAAACTCAGTTAATCTGCTTCATCAGAGCTGTGTGGGTGGGGTTTGATCAGACTTAAGCAAACAACCCTACAACTGCCATCACCTGTTGATTCAACTGTTGCTTAACTCTGATTGGTGCACAGAAATATGTGACATCACCTTTTTCCAGCAAAGCCACACCCACTTCAAACAGGTGTGGAAAGCACAGACAAAAACAAATGCCGAAATCTCTGGTGAAATGAACAGTCTTTATGTTGGAAACAATCATTTACCAGAAGCTGATTGATAAAACAGGTTTTTGGGCCTTTAAATGAGTCACACCTAATTAATTATCTTATCAGTTACAGATAAAACTGAACTTTTATTGACACATTTCAGTTCACATTGTATCCTGAAAGCCAATGCACTGATGGCGCAGATAAAATCTGATCTTTTAAAAAATGTATTGGGTTTGAGCGCAGGCACTAGATGGCGGAGTCCGACACTTTCCCTCCCCATAGAGAGGGACAGCGTTTTAGACCAGTCCGTTTCAAGTTATCAGTATAAATCAATGAATGGTGTAATTGCCATTGAGGGAGTTGCTGTGCTTCTATTGCATTCTAACCGTTTTGTAACCTTTTTGTAGAGGAAAAACTAGAGAAACAGAACGTGCCATTTCTTCCTCCCTGAATGTGCAATACAAGCTGTTTCATGTGAAGGTGCAACTACATTGCTGTCACTCTGTGGTCGTGTAGCTCCACCTACCCTGGTGTAATAGCGCCCTCTCCTGTTTGTATGGAACTAGCACCACCTCACAGAGGTGGAGGGGCATCAGTTCAGACCTTCATCTGGATGTGGCGTGCCGTCTCTAGTTTTCTGGTCTGTTTTGTAATAGAATGTGCTCCTTGGCTGGCCTGCAGGCTTTACGGCTCTGTGTTGTCTTTTTACTGTTTACTGCTATTTAACTGTCCAGTCCTTCAAAAGTAAAAAAAATAAATAAATACATAAATGAATAAAAAATCAAAAGAAACTGTAGCCTGCTTCTACAAAATCTTAAAGCTTTTCTGATTTGCATATATCGTACTGTATTGTTTTATTTAAGACTTTAGTGAAAAAATGTCTGCATTTAAACTAAATTATGGGAATTAAAATTACAAAGAATACCTAAATTCCACTGAGTTGTGTGTCTTATTTGTGGAAAGATGTGTGTGAGAGGAAGACGATGCTTACTACAAGCTGGAAACAGTAAAAAAAAATGTTACTGCTTAATCACATACTTAAAACATTTGCACTGTACAGGTGCAGCAGGATAATATAATTTAGCTTTTTATCACAGCCTACTGTATGTCCTCATGTCTTGTCAGACATATAGGATGACAAAGGAATTAGTGTTTATTTGTATATGCCATACAATTCACCAAGAGCTATTTTTTTTTTTTTTAAATCTTCCTCTAAGGTGTTTGGAACCATGTTCTTGGGGAGTATTTACATGTTTAAAGACTACATGGCAAATATCAAGGCAGCAATGCTATTTAGATACTGAAGCATTTCTTTGTAACCTTAAATAGTCATGACTGATGATCACAGTCATCTTGGTCATGACAAGGAAGATAGTGACTGAGAAACTGGATCAACCTGAGCAACACTTTAAAAAATCCTCATCAAAAATACTTATTTAAACATTTGATGAGGCGTACTTTGGTGAATAACCACACTGGTACATTTGTACATGCCGTACAGATGTACATGAAGTTAATTTCATTTATTTTTTTTAGAATTGCAAGGCAGTCTTATTGAAATGTTTGTATTCTTATTGGCTTCATAACCTGTATAGTTTTCAGGATATTAATATTGACATTGTTGTGCCCTGAAACATTTAATGTCGTGGTTGTGTCTGCTCATTTCCGCCCACTTTACATGCATTTGGTTTCCTACAGCAACCGCCGTCTTTAAAGACTGAATTAATCTGCCAGATCTTTTCAGGCTGCCGTTATTTAGGGTTTTGAGCTCAGATAATAATTCAGTGACTTGGCACAGATTGCACTTTACATTCCCACCACTGTGGCTGTCTGTGCTGGGTTTAATTTAAGACATCTCTACAGTAACACTGAAAAATGCTGGTTTGATGCTGGCACACAGCAAGTGACACCATTTACATTCATTGGGATAATGGTTTCCATTTCATGTTGGCTAAATCAGTAACCAACAAGTAATGGAAACCAGAACCTCCCTGCAGTCGGGTTTGCAGTGCCTCAGAAAGAGCGACATTGTTCGTGGTTTGTGAAAGGTATTTGTTGATCTTGATTTCCCTATTTGTGGTTCTCGTGTTCATTTTAATTGACAACAGAAAAGCCCTTCAGCTGTGATAAAGTTCCTCCTGTGGCTCCTGCACACTATTAAAAGTCTCTTCAGGGATCAGGCTGGAAGTCCACTTAACCTCAGCTCGAAGTTTATGGTGACTTTTAAAAAACAGAGAAATCAATGACACTTTTAAACAGGGAGAAGCTTGTATGTTGTCCTTTCAACTAATTAACACAGCTGTTTCTCTGGTTTGCATGTTTTAACTGCAGTATGGAGCAAAGTAACTATATCCCTTCTGTTTTTGAGTGATATTCATGACCACTTCAGTACTGTGTCTTCTCCATCTACATGTATGTAGAGCTTGTTTTCACACAGCCTGTAAAATTGCCCAATCAAAATACTTAGACACTTTCAGATTGAGACCAGAAAAAAATGCCATCAAATGAAGACGAGTGGGAGGTTTTAAGCCCTAAAAAGCAAGTAAGTGGCCCTTTGATCTGTGATTATGTTGTTTGTGTTCCCAAAGATAAAAAATGACTTGCATGCACAGAAACCAGCAGATGTCGTGTTATTCCAGACATATCATGGATTTCTTACTGTGATATCTGAGATTCTTCGGCCTGACATGGTCTGTATCCATCACACAACACAATTACAGCAGATTGATTCACTGTTTGGACAGCAGAGATACAGCTTTTTTTTTTTTGCTCTGTCTAGGTATTCATGTGCTGTATGCGACTGACTATATGATCTGCATAAACAACTTAACGTTCCTGGTGAGACATCCCATACATACCTCTTGATTTTTATTTTATTTTATTTTTTTAAGTCATTATATATTAGCTCTTGGAAGTAAAAGGCTCTCTATAGGGGGTGTTGTACTTTAGCAACAATGCTAATGTTGCTAGCAGTATATGGTTGAGAAACTTTTGGAACAAACCTGGAAACCAAAGCCAATGTCTTCTTTGTCTGATGGCGATATGAATTCAGTTTGCTGTTGTAATTTATCAACACAAGTATTTAGTTTGTTGGCCATCTTGTAGTTCAAGCGGTCCTCACCACAGCTATGGTCAAAGGACAGCGCAGCCCTGGTCAAGGTTCGACAAAGTTTTGACATCCGCGCACAGCCAATCACGTTGCACGATTGTGACGCGCGCACAAGCGGTTTTTCCGTAGTGCAATTAACGTTAATGTGGCAGAAAAAGTGTGTGAATTACCAACTCAACTCCAGCAGCTGTCAGGTAAACTCTGTGGTATCTCGCTTCAAGAGACATGTCTCTGTGCAGCGTTGGCTGTAGACTACTTGTCTGAACAACTGGGGCGGTAACGTGTACAGTTATTAGAAAGAAATGTTTATCTTTGTTGTCCACTTCTCACCATAAATTGAGACTAGTGGCTCGAGGCTACATTAGCCTACTAGCATAACGCAATAATCTCTGACAGAAATGTTGGCGGTTGGAATGCATTGTGGGTAATGTAGGCGCCAGTTTTTTGAGAAGGAACAATGATGCTGAATTTAAAAAAACGATACGTCTGGTTGTGCTGCATGGCTTTTTTGACATGAGCATAGGTGTCTACCTGTGGGCCCCTTTTATACCCAATCATGATCCTCTCACCTGTTGCCAATCAATCTGTTTACCTGTGGAATGTCTAAACAGATGTTTTTGGAGCGTTTCACAACTCTCCCAGTCTTTTGTTGCTCCTGTCCTAACGTGTTTGAAATGTGTTGTGGGCATTAAATTCAGAAAAGGCAGATATTTACAAAAATATGTATGTAAAACATGAACTATATGGCTTTTGTACTGTTTTCAGTGGAGTGTAGATCAAAAGGATAAGCAAATTTAGTTTTATTTCATGCAGCCTCCTGACTTTTGGAATCAGGGTTGTATATAAATGTACCATGAACTGATTGCTTTGAGCATGAAGCAATAACTGAAGGGACTGTACCTATCAACACCTGCATCAACTCCTTTCATGTGGAATATGGTGGCTGGACTGTCGGGACTCAGTGTAAGCCTAGACTGCCCATCGTCAGTCCAACAACATTATAGGAGTGAAATGCTAACTCGATGGAGTATTCTAAGGTTAAAGTGAGATATTGTTTGTCTGTTTTAGTCTGTCACCTTCATTTCAGTCCATTTAAATATCACCTGTGCTTAATTTAGCCTAGCTTGTTAATTGGATGTTGCACTGCTGCTGTGAATGAGGTCATGGATCAGGAGATGACAAGACTAATTGAGATTGAACTTAACCTGTAAGATAGGTGTTTATTTTTACCATATGCTGTACATGCTCACCAAGAAGTTAGCAAAAGAGGGAAAAGAAAAGTAAAAACAAAAACCACAGAGCAGGATTGGGTTAGTTCATTTCCATCCAAAACATTTTTTATTGTCCTCCAAACTGAAAGGTTTACCCTGTGATTTGGCTAGTTCGCTGAGCCAAAAACATACATTGCATTTCATCAGGTAGCAGTGGAGGCATACAAAGATCTTTTTGACTGAGAGAAATTAAAGGAAAGAGCAATACAGGATTCTCTCCTTCAAGTCACATGATAAGTAATCTTTGCATTCATGAGTAATGGAGAGAAGATTAATTTCAGATCACGGGAAGCTTGAGAAAGTAGCATCTGGTCTTCGTAAAAGAGAGAGAGGAAAAAAAAACAAACAAACAAAAAACAACCGTATGTTTTGTGTTTCTTCCATGTTAGAAAAGGCCTGAAAATGGTCACACTGAAGAGATTGTTTCATCTCTGTTTGCCTCCGAGTTGTGTAACGCCTTTATATAGAGCATCTGTAGTGTACACAAATGGACACTGGATATGCAATTCAAAACCAAAGTGCCCACAGTCGATATAAAGCAAGGTCACATGACCCAAAACAGGTGATGTCACACAAGGGGGAGGGGGTTGAGACTGGACATGAATGTAACCAAACGCAGCCATCAGTCTGTTTGTGTTTGTGTGTTTGTGTGTGTGTGTGTGTGTGTGTGTGTGTGTGGTGCAGAAATGCCAGTGATGTGGCACTCAGCACCATTAATTTACAGTTACTCAGGTGTCTGAACGAAAGAGAAAGACCTCCCCATCTAGTGACTGTGCAGTTAAAAATGGGCACATGGTGATTTTAAGCTCATGCTTAAGTTGTGGTAAACCATCCAAGCACTTCTTTAATTAAAAACTATAAATACACAGCAGCGTTTTTATCGGAGAGGTTTCTGTCGGCCTCCTCTCCCTGGGTGAGTGTGTGACGTGTTTGTCTCTTAAACGGCTAACTACGCTTTGCTCATCTGCTAGAGGAAACACGGGTTATGTGGAACTGATTATCAACTTTCATATAGATTTTTCTATAATATATTTATATAGTTATTTTTCTTTCTCTCACGCACCCACCACGCTTGCTTGCTTTCACATTCTCTCGTCTCACTACTTTTATTCAATGTACACAACGTAATAAACATGGGGTTGAGTGGGGAGCGACAGAGCTGAAATGACAATCACTGGGGGGGGGGGGGGGGGGACAAAGCCAGAAAGAACTGCAGTCTTTTTTGTCATCCATTGGCAGTTGGACCGACTCAGCAGTCAGCCAGTTACAATGGTGGTTTGAGGGGAGGGAGTGGCCATGTCATCAAAGGGGCGGCGCAGGAGGCTCTTTCTTCGTTGGTGCTGTTTTAGTTGTCGTTTTCGTCGTCTTGGTAGCCGGGGTCGTCTCCTTGAGGTTGAGGTTCTCCAGTGCCACGTCCAAGGTCATGACCTCAACACAGCCCATGGCCTCGAAGTCAGCGAAATTCCGCAATGAGCCGTGACAGTCGTCCTCATCCTCGGAGGAGGAGGTGGAGGCGTCCTCGTCGGGCAACAGTGTGGACAGCAGCAGCTCCGTCACGAACAGGCTCCTGTCGGCCCACTGGGCCTCGCACGCCTGCCGCTCTGCCTCAGACAGCCGTGGTTCGCTCAGCCTGTGGGCGGAAGATTGAGGCGTAATGAGACAGAGGTGAGAGGATCATGCAACCGATCATAATAAGAGGAAGACAAATGGATGGCAAATCAGGTGACAGTATAGAATACAAAAAAAACAGAAAAAGAACTTTTCTACAGCGACTTTGAGTGAGTCTCAGAATCAGAATTCCTTTATTTATCCTCAAGGGGAAATTGTTTGCACTAAGGCCAATCATTGAGCAGCCTTTCTGATGATTCTGATTGATTCTGTTTCTATCATCTTCCCCCCCTTGGTTAAGTAGACCCACTAGGGCAGTATTACCTGAAAAGAATGTCTCCTGTGCACAGAAAAGATTTTAAAGAGAGCGTCTGGAGTGAGAAACTAAGTCAGCAATGTGTTTCCATAGCATTTGAACTGTTTGTTTCGTCTGTTAGTTGGTGACTAGTGTGTTGCTAGCTCGCTGACGTTTTCTTGACATTCAGATATTCCATTCCCGATTCACAGGCTTGTCCCTAATGTCGATTGGGCAGCAAAATGCATTTATTCCACACTGCTTCTACAGTGAAACAGTCAGTAATGTGTGTGTTACGTTTGTAATATTTAAGTGTTTTGTGTGTCAGTTACCTTGCCGGACAAATATCTAATATCTGCGTGTGAGTGACTAAACATGATGATAATAAGTGAGAGCGCTCATTTTTAATGGTGGTATCTTCTCTGTCATATTTGAAAAATAGTTTGTTGTGTTCTTAATCAATAAATGTAAATACTCTTAATTTCAAAGGTCTAACTGCTGGACTAAAGATGTCTCAGAGTTCACTGAGAAGTCCATTCTCAGCATACAGTGTGTGCACGGGAGCTTTCTAGTTTCCACATCATACTTGTGTAAGTTCTACATTGGACCACAACTGGCTTCCCAATATGTGGAGTCAAATTTGTGAAACAACAAAAACAAAAAACTTGCAAGCAGAGACATTTTAAGCAAATGCAAAAAAAAAAAAAAAAGAACAACAGTCCCACCTGCTGAGTAGAAACTGGGAGCTATGTGCATTATGCTGTGTGTTGGACTCAAGTGGACCCGGGTTGGGACTGGGATTGGTATTGTGGTTGGCGCTGGGGTTGGGGTTTGCGGCAGCTGAATTGGTATTGAGGATTGCATTGGCTCGGCCACCGCCCCTGGTGGCATTTCGGGCCGTCTCCAACTGCTGACGTGCTGCCTGGGCCTGCTGACGCTCCAACTGGAGTTGCATCTGAAGCTGTTGGAGCTGGGAGGCAGATGGGCCTGAGCTGAGCTGGCCGCCTGCTGAACGCCGCACACCCGACAACTGGGACAGCAGCTCTGGAGAATCAGGGTGGAGAAGACAAGGCTTTAATGTCAGACATGATGACTACCACAAGGAGCAAAGAGTTGGTCTGTTCAGTCTGTGCGACTGGCACGGTGGGACAAGTGGTAACACTGTCGCCTCACAGCTAGAAGGTCCCAGTTCAAATCCTGCTGTGGGCGCTGGTGGCGTGTCCTCCACCATGCCTTCAGTGCCTGCTGCTCGAGGAAAAAAGGGGCCTTTCTGTGTGGAGTTTGCATGTTCTCCCTGTGCTCACTTGGGGTATCCTCCATAAAAATACCCCCACTAAAAACATGCAAGAAGATCACCACCTGACCAATGGTGACAAAAGAGATTGGGTCCCCGGGCGCCGGTCGGATGGCAGCCCACCGCTCCTGGTCTGCCGCGGAGGAAGGTGACCAGGATGGGTTAAAGGTGGAAGACAAGTTTCACCAATTTGCATGGCGTGTGATTGCATGTATGTAATTGTGTGACAAATAAAGGGGATTGTCCCTCCGATTCTTCTTCTTCTTCGAATCTGCACCACCTCTACTCCAACCATTAACACTGATTTGGTAAAGAATAGCTGTCTATCAGAAAGCCAGAAGGCTCTCACAAAAACACAATCTTAAAGCAGATCATGCAAACTGATGATAAAACAACCTTTTTAATAATTTGTTTGTCAACTTAATGTAAGAATCACATTGTTTAGTCCCAAAAGCTAGCATTTATGAGCTTTACTGTCACAAAACTACGACCAGAGCAACAATCCTGTTGGACTGCTGTGCAGCCTCTGATCCACAATCAAAAGACACACATAGGACCCTCAGCAGTGAGGTTTCTGGGCTAAAACTCAACTGAACGGCCCAGCAGGTATAGTGGGTCATTAGAGAGGAGGCTGGTGCTGTGTCCCTGTTTGTGCGGCAGACTAACAGGGACCCTCATTATGGCACAGCTGGAGCTGACAGGGCGAATGCCAAGCACTGAACCGGATTAAAATTGGGAACAGGATAAACACAGAACTGCCACAGCAACAACTCTGCCCACACATTACTGCACTAGCCAGAATACATTTAAGTGGATACTGAAACACAGACCAGACACGTATTGTACTGACGAATGTTAATGCAGGTAATTTATCTGTGTGTGTGAGAAACAATTCATATTAGGACACTTTCAATTAAATGAATTAAGACACATTAAATGTGTCTATTTATGAGTGCCACATGCATGACACAGTAGGAATATAATAACAAGATTCATTTTTAATTATTTTGTCGCACATCAGCTTCTTGTACTGTGCCTCAGAGGGGGCCTGTACTGTTGGGTTTACCATGGGTGTAGCCATGACTCCTCTGTGTGTGTGCCTGTGTGTGTGTGTGACTGACCTGCTATGGGGTCCATGGCCTCTCTGCTGTAGTTGGAACTCTGTGATGAGCTCTGACTGGTGGAGAGCCCCCCTGTGGTGCTGCTTGTGAAGTGCATGTTAGACCTGCGGGCTCGCGGACCCCCCAGCCCACGCCCAGGGTGGAACATCCTCCTCACATGCCGCACCCCACTGGACTCATCGTGAAGCTTGCCATTAAGGAACCTCTCAAGAGCATAATGGTGCTACAATTCATGCTTTTTATTGTTGACATTATCTTTTGAGATCACGCAAAGTAAAATAAACTAAGAAAAATTAAAAATAAAAAGGGGGAAAATGCCCCATTGCTAGCTCCCTGAGCCAAACATGATTATCTTCAATCTGCTTGCTTTGTCTGACAGTCTAAAACCCACGATATGCATTTTTTCTTGTAAAATTACTTATGTGATTAACCTCTCAAAATTGCGAACAATTAATTCTTCGACATGTAGTTCCAGCACAGAGACTGTCATTGCCACTCCTATAACTGAACACTGCACTCAGGCCATCTAAACCAGCTGCAATCATTTGCATGATGCTCTCAGGTCACCCCACTGGATACGCCCACAAACAAAAGCTATGGCCCTGTTTTGTGAAGTGTTGGATGCACTTGTTCTGGTTTCATTTAACTTCATTTTTGCATCTTTTGTTTTCTCCACAGCACTTATTCAAAGTACTCTATAAATAGACAGACTGCTGTCGTCAGACTTCTGAGTCTATCCCAGAGTGCAACTCACAGAGTATTTCAGCTGATTCCTGACAGGCAAGAGCAAATGCTGCCATTTAAACACCTCACACAATTTAATGAATACATTCATTTAATTCTCGCTGCCTTAGAAATTCTTTAGAAAAAGTGCTCTTTTCCTGAATGATGAGTCCCTATGGGGACAGAAGTCCACTCTTACATGTAGGTTAATTCCAGTATGAACTGCATTTCCAACTTTAAAATGAATGAAAGGGATGAGCATACATTTCAGGGAAAATATATGACTGACCAATACACTTCTGCAAAGCCTCAAGATCTAATGAGATTCCACATTATTTTATAATGACAAAGAAACTATGAAATTTGTAATATGAATCGGTCACATGACAACACCTGATCCATTTGATCAGGCCAGAATCAATGTAATGTTGATCCAGATTGGACTGGTACAAAACTACAAACCTTTGCAACTACAGTGCCTGGAGACTGGGGGTCAAAATATCAACTAGGTACCTTTAACACCTTGGGAACTTCCCAAAAATAAAAATAAGACTAAACAACCCATTTCATAATTCAGTTAATTTTCCACTGCCTCTCATGGCTTTGGAGAACAAAGACAACTTGGCCTCCACTCTGCCATTCCTCCTCTGTGCACCGAACCAATTGACAACAGTGTGTAATATCAGTCGGAGGGTAGCCTCTTTAGACTTTGTGACAATGGCACGAGACATGGAATTACACAACAGCCATGGCGTCATTACTGCACACATTCTGATATTTCACCTCATTTGTTCACCTACCATGGTAATTTGAGAAATTACCATGGGAGGCTTTAATGTGATTAGCAAAATGTCAACAAATGTCAGTTTCAGTAAACAGACGCATCCCTGGTGCAGTAATCTTTAAAATGACATCGCAATCTGGATGACATACAGCATCACTTCTTTCACACAGCATAAGCATAAATGTCTGAATAGCTTTCACATAGGAGCATTGAAATATCTGCTTCAAACTCGTATAGTTTTATGGTCAATAATGCAGCCAGGTTATGGTCATATCTGTGGATGGGGTGCTACTACTTGAAAAGGATATCAAGTCTCTGGGTGCTCTGTGTTCAAGTGTGAGATGAGCAGCAAAGTCATCTGTCACATGATTCGGGTCGCCACCTGGCAGCGCTGCACATATGGGGCAGATCTAGAGGACAGGAAGAGAAAGCATGCATGTTTATTTCAGCACACTTCAGTGCACAGCATTCACCACAGACTGGCAAGTATCTTTGGACAAATGCTGTATTTAAACATGACGAGATGCAATCTCAA
Organism: Chaetodon trifasciatus; assembly: GCA_037975065.1. Taxonomy (NCBI): domain Eukaryota; kingdom Metazoa; phylum Chordata; class Actinopteri; order Chaetodontiformes; family Chaetodontidae; genus Chaetodon; species Chaetodon trifasciatus. The sequence continues at coordinate 1,667,447 of JBBMOE010000008.1, forward strand.
GAAAGCTCCGGCTCTGTGTTGAGTGTGTCAAAAATCCAACAGATAAAAAGTAAAGTTGATTTTAAATGTCTGACAGTTTGTTGAGTGAATTTGCTGGTGGAAGCTCTACCATTAACAATTCGATAGCCAACTGCAAAAACACATGAGCTGTACTGTCAGACCATGGACATTGTGAAAAGCATTATGATTTTGTTAGGAATTTAAAAAAGAATCTAAAAGGATGATTTGCCAAAGACAGTGTTGTGCCTGAACGCATTCATTGAATGATAGTTCATGAACTCGTTCATATTTTGGGCGAACGTGAACTGAACGTACTGTATTACTGCCTGATGAACGTAACTGTGAACTCATTCATTCTGGTGTCTGTGAACGGCACGCTCTCTCAGTTTTTCTTCGTTCAATAGGGTGCCAGATTTCTATAGAGCCTTCCAGATGAAAACCCGGCTAAAAAACACCGTAAACAGGTCTTAATATGTAGCGGAAAAAACACCCAATCTGGCAACACCAGCCACTCATGTCGCACCGCCGCATTTTAAAATTTGTGAACTGAACATTAAACTAGTTCATGTAGAAAGTGAACTTTCCCAACACTGGCCAAAGATCCCTTTTTTCTTTCAGGGACAGCAACTCACTGTCATATCCTAAAGGCTGAACGTGAACAACCGAAAAAAATGTTTGTGATCATGAACTACGTTTTTCACACGCCTCTTCCTGATTGTCTGCAGCAGTAGGACACACAACTCGCTAATAAAGTTACTCACTCTTGGACATTAATTAGCTACTCTGACAGTCATCTACCCATGAATTACTCACTGACAACACCTTTCCTATAGTACATAGTTATGACTGACGGTGACTCGGTAGAATGCCACAGAGGTAGGCATGAAAACATTTCAATGATTGTAATTATTTCAGCAAAGAGTGCATGAGTGAGTACATGTACACAGTCTTGACCTTCAAAGTAAATTCACTAAACCACCTAAATAAAGTTTTAATAGAACTATTAGTCACACAGTGGTAAGTGCATACACTTTAACTAACCAAAAATAATTTCAAAATGAACATTAATTTCAGAGTACAGAGGACATTATTTCTCCAATCTGTATGACAGTGTTTAAATGTGCCTCTCCAACACACTTCATTAAAATGGTCTTGACAAAAAATCTAAACTAAATAAATGTCACGTATTGGAAAAATGTCAGCAGTAATTTCAAATGTACAGTGCATGGGCTAAAGTTCTTTAAAGTGTTTCTCAGCAGCTCAAACCAGAGTTTTCTTGCTGTCACAAGAAAAACAGTGAGCATCTATAAATAGAGCTGCAGTCTACCTGACATCACTTGCAGTTCAGTTGACATCAGAACTAGGCTTCGTCTGTGACATTGTGAAGCACGACAATGAACAAGATGTAAACACGCAACAGCATACTTTCAAAATGAACAAGGTCCTCCTATGGAGTGGTTCTCAAACAGCAAAGAGCCACTGCAGCAGGTTGTCGATGACAAGGGGAAAAATATGTGAAACTAAGTTGAATGAATATGATTTAAGCAGGGAAAATAAACAATCTGCTGATCTTTAGTTCACTAAAAATCAACTTGGATTGTTTTGTCTTCAGCTTCAGCACCAACTTACCACTTCTGTGGAGGTCTCTGTGTGCTCTGCAGCCACGTGCTCCTGCAGGGAGATCTCTGTGTAGCCCATCCTGCCACAGTAGGGACATGTGAAAGCCTGGGGCTGTTCCACTGAGAATGCTTCTCCACCGTAGTACAGGTCTGCAGGGGGATCAGGATGGACATGGCATTCAGCGTCAATGTTTTGGCATGTTTTTGCATGCAAGTCCATTCCAGGTGCTGGGACTGCAGTGTTTCTTCTACATTAGGACCAAAGTTTTAAAGCTGGCAGAGAATCACACATGATAAAAAACTGATGTATAATATCTGAATGTCAGGAGCAGGGGATACTGGTGAAGGGAGTTTGTTGTTGTTAAAGAATTTTATTTTATTAAGTTGAAGTTGTGCTAAAGCCCATTTGGATAATATGAATTAATAATACAGGTCCAGTTCTGACAGATCGAGACAGTAAGAGACACCTCCTAGTTAACAACACTGTTTTGCTATATTAAAGGAAACAGTTCACGATAAAAGCTTCCCTAGGCTACTCACATAAGACCACCTGTAAGTAGGCTGCCAAAAACTAGAACTAACTTGTGGCTGACATTACAAGTCCATTAAAGGGCACTGTAGTGCTTGACTTTTGTGACAACTTCACCTGAAGCTGCATTAAATGATATCTTTGCCACCTGGGGACAGTTGAAACAAGCCATTAACACAACCCTGATATATCAAACCTTACAGAGTTGTTAACAGCAAAGGTGTTTGCATCAGTAACCTATTTGCCCATCCAGCAGGCACAAAGCAACATTTGCGTATATTTGGAGTAGTGTTTGTGTCCACCTGATGAATGTAAGTTGGTCACCACCAATTTCTGAGGAAAATATGTGGTTAATGTTCCACTATGTTCACCAGCTAGTCGCTGCCCTTTTCTGGCTAATTTTTTGGGCAGGTAATGTACTATCGGTCTAGCTGCAGGAAACAATGTTGACTGAGGTGAGAATGAAAAAAAAGTGTAGAGTTTGCAGGTCGTGAACTGAAGCCTGTCTACAACTTAACAGTAGCTATTATTACCAGTCGGCCCATTTACAAAGAGTCCAGCATATGGCTTTCTTCACAGCTTTTTTTTTCATCCAAAAAAATTTCATGTTTCAATTCTACCTTTAAACTGAGGTTTGTTTGTGTGTGTGTGTGTGTGTGTGTGTGTGTGTGTGTGTGTGTGTGTGTGTGCTGTCATCTACCACATAACAGTTGGTGAGGGAACAACAATCACACTGAAAATACACCAAAGGGAAAAAAAAACACACAACCACAAAAAGGAGGACTTCTTTGTGAGTTTGCACCTTCTGCTGTGTTTACAGCAACAGTTTGTTTGTTTTTCCGACACATTGGAAAACAGCATTTCCAATGTGTGAAGGGCTGAATACCAACATATTTCCCAGCGCCAATGCATGAACTGGTTGCAGAAGCAATCATTCAAAAGCGAGAGAAATGGCGTATTTAATCAAATCCATGATTTTATTAAGAAGATGTGAGATTATACCACCTGTACTATGATGTCAAGTTTAACATTTATTAATATTAGATTAATTTACTGCAAGTATGGTCTAGATAGGACAGAGATAATTCAATCCCCATTGCTGCTACTACAAAATGTTTAATTTATATCGAGATAAATCAAACCAATAAGCCCAATAACAGGCCCAAAAACTCCTCCGGCTGTCTGGGTTAAATCAGTCTGGGAGCTGCCTTCCTATCTGAAAACAAAAACCAGTGCCAGCCAAAGATAAGGTACACCAACAATTTTACTTCTCTTGGCTTATTGTCACTGAAGGTAGGTTTCCATAGACTGACAGTATACGAGGTTTATACGAATAATGACATGCCAAGAAATTCCAGTTTTTTGAATAATTGTGACTGGTGTCTGTTCAGCGCTAGTTCACATTTTAAAGAAAAAAGAAAACACTGCCATGTTTTAATCCAAATTCATTTGTTTATGAAGCTATTCATTTTCTTTGTTTTTGGGATATTCTGCCATCTCAGTCTTTCAACTAGTGTATTACCCATCACACCATATGCACACACACACACACACACACTCCCTCATTAGATGCAGATTATGTCATACATTTTTTGATAGTTCAATGTTGATACTCATCTTAGGATAATGTCTGACTCAGACATTTAGTGACATTCAGCTGATACAACACTACTAGTGTCACATTGTGTGTCTGGTTTATGGTTAATCTTACAACTGAACTGTAGTATGCAGCAAATGTTCATACATTGTACTTAAAATCTCTATCATCTTATCTGGTTGTCAGTTAATTATTAACGTCTGTCTGCTGATATGAAGTGTTGCTAAATATTATCAATCACAAAAACAAATATCACAATACTGAAAGGCAGACTGTTCACATGGCTCAAATTCACACTTTCCATATTTTAACAACCTGGTCAGGCACCCTGTTCATAATTAGCTTGATGTGATGATCAGTTCTACTTACCGAAGTCAACTCGGGTTAATATACACTGCATGGGATGCTCTGTGGTGTGTCTGGTTGTGGTTGCACCGCTCTCATAGCATGATGCACACAGATCGTAGTCGTAGCAAATTAAACATTTGTATCGTCGACCTCTGAAGTTGCCTTTTAAACATGCATCACAGCTGACGCCTGAAGAAAGAAGATAAGACATAACAGGTGAATGGAAATACAGAAATATTAACAAGAGAAATGGTGGTGAAAATTGCCATTTTAATTGGAAGAATGCAAAGTCTGGTTTAAAGCTCTGCTAAAGGGTGTAGAAAGTATGCAAACGGTTGGCATTTTTCTATTTTGACCTGGTTGCTCCACATCTGTGTGTTGGAACAAGTCAAATCACTATGGGATGAAAGGTGCTCAAAGGTATTGTGCACGCAGTGAAAGAACAAGAAAATACTGCAATCCAATAAGATAGTCCATCAATAATTACTATGCGTACGGTAATGTTTTAATCAAGGTTGTGACAGAAGTCAATTGAACTCGTTTGTAGTATTGGTGCAGTCTATTGGACTGCATTATATTTGCTGTGCATTGTGCTGGTTTAGTTGTATATTTGCTTTTGTCATGGTGGTGAAGGAACATGAGTGAGGTGCCCGTGCTGTCATCTCATTTGTGTTGTTTGACTGTGACACAATAAGGCTATGTTCAAAAAATGCATTCAAAGGAAATGCCTTTGACACAGTCCAGAAAAATAAAACATTCCCACAGTGTGTATTAACTGCAGGGATATTTCATTGTTTCATTGCATCATATATTACAGGCATGTTACTATTTCCACCCCCACCATCAATCCTCTTACTCTGGAGTGACCAACAGACTTATAGACTACTGCATGCCCAGTTCACCCTCTAATAAAACTGAACTCACTATACCTCACTCATTCATAAAGCCATTCTCATCACTATATTCATCCCAACACTACATATACAATGTTTCAGCGAATGTGTCACATGACTGAACCCCGTGGGTTGAACTCCAGGCAATTCTTGATTGACTAGGACAGTCGTGCAGTCTCGGTGTATTGTATGACAGCAGGCTGTTTAAATTCCCTCTTATCTCCATTCATAGCCGACAGCACGCTGGAAACCTTAGTGCCAATCTGATCCTGCTGTACAGTGGCTGACGACTAGCTGTTACAGAAATCTCAATGACAGTAACAACGATAACCACTTACATCTCAGACATAAATAACTTCATGACTTAATGACTGTAAAGTTGACAACAACAACACAGGCATGGGAAATAAAGGCCGCTCGGGCCTGACTAACCTTCGCTGCTGGCATTAAACGAATAAACCAGCTACTGTTAGCTTAACTGTTAGCTGCCAAGCCAGACAGCTGTTGTAGACTTTACCAAACTCCACTTTTTACCGGTTCGTGAGCTGAAACATCTATTGCGAGTGATATCCGACGTCTGCTTGACACTAACAACGAACTTCAAGCCCAACAAGGTTGGCCACAAGGACGAGGTGAATGTTGGTTTGCTAAATGTAAGCTTGCGAAACTGGAATATACAGGCCAACTTTGACCAGGAAGGAGGCTAAAACTAGCTAACATTGACAACATGACAAGCTTCGACCCCGTCACGCCATCTGGGATTCGCTGCTCTCTTATGTTTCCTATTCTCGGCACTCCCCCTTGCTCCCCAGCTCGTCAACGTTAACCTACATAACCTATTACCAGTTAGCTTGCTAGCAGTTAGCTACCACACTTAGCTCACGTTAACTAGCTTCTTCCGTTTATATGTCAGCGTTGTTTTGGTCACCCAGTGCTGACTGTTACACATTTTCTGAAACATTAACGTCAACTGCAAGGTCCGTTGGATGTGATGCACATTTTTTGGCCGCCATAATGCGTCCTCACGAAATTACACTGCAACCTTGCTGCTAACAGTAGCCAATGTTAGCTAGGATGGGCTGCAAAACAAGAAATTCTCGGCAAGCTAACGTTAGCTAGCGGTGCTCTGTCAACGTTTCCATCACAAATTCCGACTTGCTCGCGGCTCCATGTTGAAGTGTATTCTTACCTTCATGACGGGACATCCTATGAACACTAATGCAGCCCCCTTCTCGGGCTCCCTGGCTTGCAATACAGAATAATATCAGTGAAGAGAAGAGAAGCCGGGGTTGGCTGGCTGTCCCTGGCCTCTTCCCTCATGAAGGATCCGGTCTGGCTCACTGCCCCCCTCCGCCTCCTGCTGTGTCACTGTCCGGTGCACTGCTCCTCCGTCCACACGGTGGCGGTGTTGTCTCATTTTTGGTGCAAGGAAAGACATTTTTAAAAATTTGGTTCTGAAGTGTTAACTTTTTTTGGCACATATTTGTTCTTTCTTTATCTTTCTAAACAAGCATACATCTAGATATGTAGGCTCAAATTGTTTGGTTTAATATCGATACATAGAACTGCAGTATTGAATAGAATGCATTGATTTAAAGATATTTACAAAACAATTATACCTGAATGACAGTCTTATCATAGTCTGAGTAGGGTGCATAAATAATAATTAGACTTAGTTAGTTCTTAGTGATATTAAAAATAACATTTAAAAAATAATTATAACAGCAAATACTTCAGACATATATCACATAGGGCATCTCTGAAAGTTCTAATTTATGCAGAATTTATTAGAAAATAATGTAAAATGCAATTACATATGCACATTCAAGTACATGATAGAAATGTTTAATCATGCAAACATTAAAGTTATCTCCCATCAACACTGCTTATCAAATGCACAGCTTATTAAATGCAGGGCTCTTTCTTATAAAATGCTGATAATGAAAAAAAATGTGAACACAGAAACTGCTTTACCCATGAAGTAGATGACGGAGAAACACAGTGAAGGACACATGATTAAGCAGCTTTAAAAAATTACATATTTCAAAAGTGAGTGGGCTTTACAACATTTTTGCAGTAAGCACAAACCAATAATTACAGAGCGACCAAAAGCTTTGTGTGAGTCCTGTTGAGAAACAGCCCCTGCCAACACGTACGAAATACAATGCTTTGCAGACTTTGTTGCGACTTCATGGCTCATAGCTGAGGTTTTTGACGATAACTTCAGCAATGAGGCAGAACAATGTTACACGAGACAAATTACACTCTTTCTGCAGCCTGCGTGGGCCTTCTTGACTGTTTTAGTATTTCACAATACCTCATTGTTGGGTTTTGCCAGACAGACCCTGTACGGCAAAATCAGGACAGGTCAGCATCATGTAAAATCGAACTGACACTCAAGCTAAACAGCAGGCTGCAGCGTGTGGACGGAAAGAATAACAATATCCCTGCGTGAGAAGCGACTTTAACTTTGAACTAAATATAACAGCCAAAGTCTGACGTCAGGTCTGTCCAACAGACTGAACAGGCTTCTGGAAAGCCTTTGAGTTCTGCTCTTATTTCTGAAGAACTACAGGATTTTCATCACTGAGACCGCAAAGAACAGAAATAAAAGGAGGATTTGACGGAAATTCAAACAGCAGAAAGCAGTTTTGTCACAAGCCAGAATGACTCCTTTGAAATCATGGTTACATTTGTGACTGTCTATTGAAACATTAGTGGTAGGCAGGATCGACCTAATGTTATTGGGAATTATAAATTTTGAGTCCCATGTGGATTACAATTGACTGTGTCCTTGAGGACTGGTACTGTGCAATGTGATTATCTCTTCAAAGATCTTCTGGAATTTTGAAATGCACACCACACTGTGATGCAATAATGACTACCACCCTCCAGAGATCATCCGAGTGAGTGAGCAGGATGGATTTTACGCTCTATGTTGCATTGCATCACCTCATCATTTGAACTCTAATGCCCCCTCTCCAGATGCAGCATCACGCATCCTCTGCTGTGTTCTCACAAGCATACAGAATGGATATTAATACCCCAGTAAAAATAGAGCAAGTTATTTTGGATGCTCCTTTAACACGCAATGCCTCACTCTTCTCCTTTAAAAAATGACTTTTTCAATATTGATACTTTGGTTTTTAAAAAAAGCATAGTTGTCTAATCAAGTCAGTTCAAGTCACACTGAAGCTGGAAAAAGACATTTCAGTCTTGGACAAATCACATAAAACACAAAAACCAAGAAACAAGAGTAAAACAAATCAGAAAGCTAAAGCAGGACTATAATCTTTAACTCTAATATAATACACTGCTGATCAAACGGAGGAATAACTCCTAATAGAGACCATGACAAAGAGCGTGAGGAGACTTACAATCACTGAAAGAGTTAAATGTCTTCATGGCTTGTTGACCTCACCACTGACCTGCACACTGGATCAGCACCATGACTTTGTTTTGAGAGATGCGTAAAAGCTGTTTAGACACCAGGTACCAGGGGCTGCGGAGGTGGCAGGTGACGCTTCCTGCTGGGTAGTGGGCGCTGATGTATGTACACAAAACAGTGGTGTTATTGTAGCGGAGACCCTTGCGTGAGTGCGCCCATTCTTCGCCTCATCAATTGAAACCGGCCGGTGAGCTAAGCTGATGGTTTGGCAGCGCGCCAGGCAGAGGGGACGATGCTTTGGGAGGAGGGGGCGCTCGCCACCCCCCCAACACACACACACACACACACGGGTCGGAGCCTTTTATATATTCCTATCGTCGCGCAGAGGGGGTTGTGGGTTTCCCACATATGATAATGAGAAATGGGGGATATTTTTTATTGTTTATATTACTGTCGGACTTAAAAACGGAAAGTCATTCTCTGGAGGCGTCTCCTCAGCGTCTTATAAGCTTAAGGACTGTTTATTGATTGTTTTTGTGCGTAGTTTCAATCCGGTTAGGCAACAAAGGTGTGAGCCAGATGACCTTCATGCCAATACTGAGCTACTGGATATGGTTTATGGCGGCTTGCGACACACCCCACAAGGGTTAAAACGCGCAACGTGAGAAGGATACTACGACTTCATTCAGCTTTGCCACGCCTTTCAACGTAAACAAATGGGGGCTTGACCAATAAGATCCACGATAGATCAGCCGATGATCAGATGACTGAAAAGGGGAAACTATTTAAAACTCTAATCACACAGTTGATGCTAGTTCATACATTTCTTCGAGCGGTGCTTTTACAGACGCGCACCACAAACGCACCACCGGCTCTGTTCTTCTTTGTCACCACTGGATGTAAACTCTGTCACCTACCATCCCGCCGCGCTACCACCAGCAACACAAAAAGATATTTTGCATTTCCAGGAAGCTTTTAATTTCTCCACAATCGTCTGTGGCTGAGAAATGAATCATAAAGCCGTTTCACTGTGGATTTTCCTGCAATGTGCCGCTGTGCTCTTCTCGTCCGCTCGTGGGGAAAATGCTGTTCTTAAAGGTAAGAAGCGGCTTTGTGTCCATTGTTCATCCATTTCTGTCATTTATTTATCTGCCAGCCTCAAAGCGAAGTGTCAGAATCAAACACCACATATGTAAAGTCGCGCAAAAACACGCGATTGTGAAAATCTGCGAATGAGGAAAACTAGGTTAAGTAGCCCACACCTCAAATTTCTTCTCAATACTCTGTTTAATTAATCTGCATTTGTAATCTATTAAGGTGAAATTAACAAAAGCGAACAAGTGTGGCGGGCAGAGTGAGCAAGAAAAACGGGGATGGATTTGTGAAACTGCGACGTGTCCTTTTTTGGGCGAGCAGCAGGAATCTTGGAAGCTCCAAGTGGAAGACAGGCCGCGCCACGTCTGTGTAACTATTTGGAAAGATGTTCCGCTGAATCCGCGTTTTACCACGGACCGCTCACCAGCGCTCTTACTACCCAGCTGAAGTCATTTTGGTCCGTGTGGCCCATCACCAAAGGGTGTTGAGCTCATGCTTTGAAATCACATCTGACGTTTCTGCTCTGCTTGGTGGCATTAATCCAGACTGGTTATTTGATCCAACCCTGCCGTCAGGAATCAAACATAAAGACACCGCATGTATTCTATTGAACATCTGCTTGAGCAGCGCAGTCTTAAAATGACCCATTTATTATTATTATTGTTTCAATAATTATGATTTTCTCCCTAAAATCTGTGGATGAACTGTCAGCACCCCCTGAGCGCTTTTACGTCAGTCCAATGCGTTAATTGTACCGTTTTAGCTCCAGGCGTGATAGCACAGTATGTTAAAAGTCAGATATAATTACACGAGCTCTGGCTGCAAGTGTGTGACAGAGAAGATGAAATGAAAGGAGAGAAAGTTGGGTGGTGGCGGCGTCTCCGGTGCGACCCGCCTGCATTATTGTAGCAGATGTTGGCTATAAAAGCAAGTTGATAAGCTGCTGCAACCGCTCCCTGCATGTGCGAGTGTTGGCTGTGTTTTGAAATTGAATCATTTTTGCCAGATTACTCTTTTTCCTTAACAGATTGTCGACATCAGTAGAACTGGAGAGAGCTAAATTGGATCTGAGCATTTTCTCACTTTTTGTTTTCATTTCTCCTCAGGTGATGACAGACTGGATGAGTTTTCAACAGATGGCATCAAGTACAACATGAGGAAGAGTTTAGATCTGGACCAAGAGGGCTGCTACCTGCAGGCCGGCAAGAAGGGGTGTCTGGAGGAGTGTGGCTTCAACGCTACAGCCAAGACAATCTTCATCATCCACGGCTGGACGGTACATGAGCTGATATTTTGTATCCTCCATATCTAGATTGGGTCACTCCTGATGACCCTCACCTCTGAGTGAAGGGGACCTCTGTGCTGCATGGATGGAAGTGTTCTCTCCAGCCAGAGTGTGCTGATGACTGCTGGAATTTATCATGTGAATGTGAGGCAATGGAGCGCAGAGTATCAGAGAGAGGTCACCAGGTTAAAGCAGTCTGTCTGAATGAATGAATGAATGAACGGATGAATGAATGATTCCTGGTGTCTTTCTCTCACAGATGAGTGGGATGTTCGAAAGCTGGATGCACAAGCTGGTCTCTGCAGTGATACAGCGTGAAATGGAGGCCAATGTGGTTGTCGTTGATTGGATATCAATGGCTCAGCAGCTGTACCCTGATGCAGTCAACTACACACGCAGCGTTGGCCTGGATATTGCCGCCATGCTCAACTGGCTTCAGGTGTGTAGTCATTTAAACACTTGTGAAGGTATCTTAGTTTTCCTCTTAGGAATCCACATCTGAGTCAGTCTGGATGATCAATTCATGCAAAGGCACCGTTGGGTCATCATTTAGGTTGCTCAAAAAAAGGGGGGTACTTGTCACATGCTGACCCAGTTCAGTGTACTTCACTGAATGCCACAGTACCCTCATGTGCATGTTGTCACCCACCCTTGACGTAACTTGGTCTCATAAAGCCAAGGTGTCTTTTTAATATGTAGGGCAGATTTATAAATGGATCTCATAAACGGTCACGTTTATAAATGATTTATGGTGTTGTGTATGTGGGTGTCTGAGCTTGTGTGTGATCTGAGCTATCTTGGCGGTTTAGTCATTAATGCTGAGTGACAGAAAGGCAGCTGAGTGCCTGCAAATCCATAAAACCTGCCAACCCTCTGTCGTTCCGTTAGAGCTATTAAAGAGATCTCAACCTTTTGTGAGAATGACATAACTATCAAAACACAACTGAAGAAGTGAAATGCTGTGTCCCCTTTATTGCATTAACGTTAGTCATTTTTGGAACTCCCACGTCACCCTCAGGCAGTTGCTCAATTTCTTTCTGGTATAACTGATATTTTGCGTCATTGAGTACCTGTTTAGAAAAACTAAAGCATCACAGCCTGTTTAGTACTTCTGAGACAAGGACAACAATTGCCATTCAGCAGGACTGTCACAAAATTGAACCAGTGCACAAATGGCAAGTGAGGAGAGTTTCAGGCAACCTGCCACGTAGTTGTAAGCCTAGACAAAGACTATTTCATGGAGACAAACTGAGACAGATGGTGGAGGCGCTGTTGCATGGAAGGGACTGTCAGTAGACTCTGTCCTGGTTAACTGAGCGTGGCTCAGCTGCAGGCACAACTGATCATCACTGGCTGAGATCCAGGATTTGTTCAGTATGAGTCGGTGTTCATGGTAGCAGCTGCTGATGTGAGTGTTGCAACTTCTTTTCTCTAACAGGATGAAGAGCAGCTTCCTTTGGGGAATGTGCACCTGATTGGCTACAGTTTAGGCGCTCATGTAGCCGGCTACGCAGGAACATATGTACGAGGGACCATCGGCAGAATCACTGGTAAGTTACATGCAGCATGACTCCATTAACAAACAAATAACGTTCCTTAAAGATTGTGCTGCCTCATTTTACTGACCACCTGTCTCATATTTTATTTCTGATAGGTCTAGACCCAGCAGGACCAATGTTTGAGGGTGTAGAGGAGGAGAAGCGCCTCTCCCCAGATGATGCAGAATTTGTGGATGTTCTGCACACATATACTCGAGAGGCTCTGGGCGTCAGCATTGGGATCCAGCAGCCGATTGGGGACATTGACATCTACCCCAACGGTGGAGAAGTGCAGCCTGGCTGTGCACTGGGTGACGTGCTGGCAGTGGCTGGAAGTAAGTTCTTAAGAAATGGCTTTTTGTCTTGGGTCTTTGGCAATATATATAGTCTTTGAACATACACAGTATACCAACCTGCCTTCTTCTTCTCCAGATTTCCTGGAGGTGATGAAGTGCGAGCATGAGCGCGCTGTGCATTTGTTTGTGGATTCCTTGATGAACAAGGAGCACATGAGCTTTGCCTTCCAGTGCACTGGCCCCGATCGCTTCAAGAAGGGCATCTGCCTCAGCTGCCGCAAAAACCGCTGCAACAACATCGGCTACAATGCCAGAAAGATGCGCAAGAGGCGCAACAGTAAGATGTATCTGAAGACACGTGCTGACACTCCTTTTGGAGGTGAGTTACAGTAAGGATATGAAGATAAAATGCATTGCAGTCAGTTTTATCTTTTGCTGCTATGGCATTTAGTTCCTGCAGTAAAACTGATAAGCAGCTATCATAACTCTGTTCGTAACATGTAAACTCCTACTGTACACAGTTCCACGGTGGATCAAACACTGACTCTGTGCATTTTCTTTTAAGGCTACCACTATCAGATGAAGATGCACGTGTTCAACAGAAAACAGTCAGACAATGCAGATCCCACCTTCTACATCAAGCTGTACGGGGCCCATAATGATACAACAAACATATTTGTGGATGTGTAAGTACAAAATCTAAATCCTTCCTGCAGGATGCCAGTGATATTTAGAAGTGCACAGACTGTTCTGACCTAAATTTGGAATCTGAACCTTGTTTGAGCTGACCTTTTCAAAGTGTGCTTAGTTCAAGTTTCTATAGATGTTAATACTAATTTACAGTCTTTGTCACAGCCTTGGATGTAAAAGCTCGATATGACAACAACACAGCAGCTCAGATTGTTCAGCATGTGATGATGTCTGCTTTGGTCGCTCACTACTTCTTTGCTAATTTGTTTTGATTAATGCAACACTGAAATGGCTGATATGAGCACACAGCTGTTAGAACTTCTGAATTCAGTTTTCTGGCCACCCGACTTACTCGATTTCACCTCCCTCTGCACAGCCATGATGGCATTGTCGGTCTAAACCTGACCAACACCTTCTTGGTGTTTACTGAGAAGGATATTGGTGACCTGCTGAAGATCCGTCTGAGCTGGGAGGGAGAATCTGAATCCTGGAACTCTGTCTGGAAAAACATCAAGAAGACGTTCTGGGCCTGGAACACCAAGCCTCCCAAACCTATACTAGAAGTCCGGCGTATTCGTGTGAAAGCTGGAGAAACACAGAAGAAGTAAGTACAGGAAGCAGCTGTGTAGACATCAGACCTTCAGGATTTATTTTTCTTGATGAACATTTGCTTACATTTCTTTTTCATGTTGTCCACAGATTTACATTCTGTGTCCAAGACCCTGCAAAAACTAACATTTCACCAGGGGAATCACTAACCTTCGTGAAATGTCGTGATGGCTGGGAAGTGAAACCAAGAAAACGGTATGAAACCTGAAAACATGTTGCATGAAATGATATTTCCTTCAGAAGAAGAAGCTGTAGTATGGTGAGCCTGATTTATTCTTAGGAAATGAAACCTTTTTTTTTTTTATTGACAGGCTGCCCATGTAACAACACAACACTTCCAACAACCAATGCACCATCACCATGGGGGACCCAACATGGATCTGTGAGAAGCACTGGCTTCTCTTAATTTGAGCACTTTTCATAAGAGAGAGATTGATCAGCATACAGTGGGAGGGGCTTCACCGTACTCTTAACTACACCAGGAAGGTTTCCATTGCTTTTATTTGTGGAAACAAGGACTCTGGAAACTGATGCGCAGGCTGGAAGCGAGGAGCAGATCTAAATGTGTTATGATTGCCTGAAGAGTTGCTGAACGTACCTTTGTGTGGACTAGTGATGTAGAAATACAGATCCGTGCCAGTGGACATACACCAGCAATTGTAGTCACTGTACTGTACATTTTTAAATATTTTTTATTTATGAAAAGAAAAAATGGAAGCACTGCAAGACCAACATTATTTATCAGCACATCCCATGATGAAGCATATGTTGAATGCATTTCTCCTAGGTGCAGTATTTGTGTGTGGGTGCGTGTGTGTGGCTGTTTGTGCTTGTTGTGACCAAGAAGTGTGCCTTTCTGCTGAGAGATTACTGATACACTGTATAACTGAAGGAGATACCTGATCTCATTGCACATGACCTTTCTGAGGTTTTGTGCATAGTGTTACTGTATGTGGCTTATTTTGGGGGTGTGTTCATGTACATAATGTAAATAACCTTTTGGAAAAATAAATTCACCTGTTATTTGTAGAAACTGTTGCCTGTCATATCTCTGTTGAAAGACATCTTGGCGTCTTTATTGTGATCTGCCTCAGTAAGGACGGATTTATGGTTCTCAGAGATATTTACTGGTAATCATAGGTTGCTCCACAAACTTGGCAACATGCACACTACGATTTGCTTTGTGATGTCATATCCTTTTCACTAACTCAAACAAATTAACTCAACTCAAGCAACCCGTGCAAAACCGCGTAGGACTCCAATTTGCAAGTGTGACTATTTGTGAAACACGACACTTCCCCTGTTTTTGATCTGTGTGCAAGCCGTGCTCACAAATCACTCTTGTCAAACTGATGCCTTAGCATCAATCAAGCTTATTGGTCCTGGTGGAATGAGGCTTTGTACAGGAGACATAACACATGTAAATGTTATGTTTAAAGTCTGTGCAATTATGAAAGAGACAGCATTCACATTCATGCAGCACAGAAAAACCTCTCACAAAACTAAGCTATTGTTCTATGTTAATCTATTTAAAGTTTTTGTCAGAATAAGGGCCATTAAAATAGCTTTTCTTCTAGATACCACATTAGGATAGGAACTTGTGAATGTCCAACATCGATTGGTGTTCCTTCTGTTCCTCTTGAATCATGTTCCAACTGGGAAATCAAATGTTTTTTGCCTCCTGGGGCCTTGCCAGCTCTCATTTAACAGGAGCTCAGTTATCCAACCTTAATCAACCTTGCTCCATCTAAACTGGAGGGCTTACGAATAAGTGGACCAAATTACAACACTTTTTGGCTGAGCAAGTGTTGAGGGTTTTTTTACAGTATTTGTTGTCACACATGTTCAGACATGTCCTCGCATTGTTCAGCAGTAATCCAGTCTTTCAGCATAAAGTAAAAGCTCTCCGTACGACACTGGTTGCATTGTGAGTTGTAATAAATCGGGAATTCCACCAACATTCCTGAGCTGTAATGACTCATTTGCATTTGTTGGTGCACGAAGCAGTGAAGTGGCAACATCCTGCTGAGCTTTTTCTCCCAATCATGCTCCACTTAAACATCATGCCAGAAAAACTGGATCACACAAAGTATTTCATGTCACATCCTCTGCCCTCTCTCAGAGAAATATCTGGAAGGTTAGTAATGGGAGGGATGTCTTAAAGCTACACCTAACATCAAGCTGTTGTTGCAGCCTGAGTATCTTTTTATCTTTATCAACTCTGGTATTTGTCTCAGTATGTTTTGTGGTTGTAATTATCTCCACTCTGCTCTGCTCCTGTGTCAATCTCACTGCAGCAGTGACCCATTTTCCCGGAGACAGAAAACCCACAGTAACCCCACATCTCTCTCTGGGTTGCTGAGCATGGAGCTGTTGTGCCCCCTCATGAGCAAACATACTACCCAGTGTTGGTTTGGTGACTCACTTCATCTGTACCTTTACCCCCTTGCCATCTGCCTCCCACATAATAGACCACGACCTTTTTAGTCGTCGTCTGGTTGGCCAGTGAAGCTTCTTTTAAGTTTAGAAGTGGAACTATATATTAAATTATAACCCTGCATCTTGCATTAGCCAGAACACACATAACTGGATCTTCCCATCAGAATGCCAAGCTTGTTCATACTGCAATGCTCGAAGAATAGTATATCTCAGTATTCTGAAAGCTTGTCTCTGTTAAATTATAGTCTCTGGTGTCAATGGCTTTGACTTCTGGTGTTCACAGACAGCTGATGTTGCTCTGGTGTCCAAGGTCCTTGTCATTTCACTGATGTACTGCTCCTTTAGGTGGTTGGTAAAGGAAAAGATCAACATTTTGGTAAATATATTTAAGTGCTTTCTTTCTGAGGGTTCAATAACTTAATGGCTAACTTAGCTTAGCACAAAGACTGGAAACAAACTAGTCTGGCTCAATCCAAAGGCAACAAAATCCATCTGCCAGAACTTCTAAAAAAACAAAATGTAAAAAGAACAATTTGCAGTTTTTGATTAGTGTGATCCAAACCAAATGTATTAAGGAACAAAAGCCTGTTCCAAGAGATGGGATTACGCACTCAGTTTCTCTGAAACATTGCTGAGTATAACTCGGCACAGGCTTTTGTTCACATTTCACATTTTAGGGGGCCCTGGGGTTGATGCGCAGATATGCAGAACATTCAGTGAAGCTGCTTCTTGGAACTGGGCCCTGTGGGACATTCTGCTCAAAGGGAGAATCCGAGGGCAAAATGTGAATGAAAGCACAGTCCCACAACCAAAATCAAAACACAGGATGGGAATCTGCAATTGGTCCTAATGTGACTGACAGGTACTTTAGTACATACAAGTTATTTCTGTTTGTTTACATTTCTAACACAGTTATAATACATGCCTGTCCTTCAGAAACTGAAATACTATGTTGACCCCCCCCCATGCAAAACACACACAAATTCCGGTCTGTGAATGTATCGGATGATATGATGACGTAAAAAAAACTCCCAAACATTACTGCTCTACCTTGGCGACTTCAGGTTTTTCTTGATATGATGAACGTACACTTAACTGAAATATACTGAACTGTGTAACTGTTGAAACTGTTGTTGCTACATGATCCTCTTTGACAAATCTCAAAATTCAGGGGAACCCCACTGACAAATAATGGAAAGTGAAACCTTTTCGGCAAAAACCAACAGAGCAACGACTGACTATACAGGGGGTTAATTGTCACAGAAAAAGGAACAAGGGATTCAATCCAGTGTGATCTCTCGGGTAATTTTCAGTTCTACCACCGCTGCTACCACATGTCCAACACTAGATCAGATTGTGCATGTTCTGTGAAGATGGAAAAATAAACTTGAATGAGGTTAAAAATCTAAATGTTTTTGACGCGAGGTCCTTCATGAAGCGTGTCTATCATTGCTTCCAGATCATTTGCTGCAGCATGCCATGAGCACTTCTGTGTTGCTGGTTACTCTGGTGCCACGTGCCTCGTAGATTAAAGGGTGGTGGTGCACACATCACCACATGTTGGGATGTTGGCTCAAGCACCACATCAGCCGCTGCCCTACGGATCAACAGCAAAGAGTGAGGGGGGAGGGGTGTAGGTCACCTCACGTGATCCCAGCAGTCCATGCAGGCACTGATGTAAGTCAGAGAGGAGCAACTTGAGGGATATTGCTCAAACCTTTCACCACATCCCAGCGGTCACAGTGGAAACGCTGTTAGCAGAGTGGCTTTTGACCTCCCAACACCCACTGCATGTACTGTACTCAATGTGATGCCACCCGATTGACTGTGGCATACCAGCCGGAGTCTGGCAAGAGTTGAAAGCATGGAGGTCACATGAATGCTCAGCGTTTCCAAGTAAGACAACCTCCAAATTTTCTATGAATCTGAGAAGCAAGAGGGACAAAGGTGGACAGACTTTTGTTTTCAGGGAATATGTTCTTACATTTGATTGTTTTAACAAGTAATCCATTTGATATTTGATCTGAGAATCATGTTTTGCTGAAGACATGCTGTAATAATAAAAGACTGGAGTGGTGGAGGGTTACTTAACGTGCCAGATGGTTTGTTACACAGAACCATCTGGGAAGTCATCCACGGACAGTGTTTGGAAAATGGCAGGCACTTTTTAAAAAATACTTGGTGGGTAATTGTATGAACCATCTGTCCATCATGAGCCAATTTCAACCAATCAGACCAACAAACCATATGACATAGAAGGAGAACAAAACTCTTGTCAAAGCCAGTCAGGAGAAGAGTGAAATATCTTTTCCATTGGAGAAAAGCCTTCAGTGCTGCTCTTTGACTGATGCTGTAGCTGCATCTATGCTAACCTCTTTAGGAGCTGCTGTTGTTTTCAAACAGTCACACTGTTGTCACACCTAAACCACACCTGTAGCTGCCAGTACTTCCTCAGAGGATGTGGACTGGTTTGAAACGACTGTGGTTTGGCAACAAGTGCATAACTTGAAGCCAGGCAAGATGGATTTTTGGCTCACCTAATCCCGTGATCTTGCATATCCAGCTGCTTCGCAAGGTAAGGGTTATACTTGATAAGCCATGGATAAAATCTTTGCTTTTACCCCGACAAGCTCGAAGTTTGTCTTCCCTTGAGGCAGCCAAACTGACTGCGTCATCTGTTTGGCCTGATATTGGCCTGTATTTTGAACACCAGTCACATATTTTTGTCTTGATAAGATTGGCAGACAGAAAGGCTGATAAATAAGAAGGAAAGGCAGATTTTATTTTCGCATGTATTGTTCCCACCATTGCAAACTGGAAAGGCAAGACCAGGACGCTGCTGTCATGGCACTGTCAAGATGTACTTAAGCTGCCAGAAGGCATCTTTAGATCTGCATGATACAATAGGTGCAGGGAGGCTGTGTCTGACCATTTCTGTAATTATAAAAACTTTTGATTTCCAACATATTAGGACAACATGTCCTGCGAACCACTTCTGTTATAGTATCAGTTAATGTGACAATGCTAGTGTAAAGCAGGTATAATGTTTTCCATGTTCACTCATCTAGTTTAGTGTGTCAGCATGCAAATGTTCTCAATAAGCACTTAACACAACATACAGCTGAGGCTGTTGGGAATGTAGTTTGTAGGTATTTGATCATAAAACAAAACACCAAGATTTGATCCCCTTGCTGCTAGCTAACAGTCATCAGCAGCATCTGCATTTAAATGTGAAACTAGCCTGCAAAGTAAACTTTGAATTGAAGCAACCAATTCTACATAGTTTCCAAATACCTCTGTCTTATTTACTGTCATGCCCTTGTACACTGCCCCATGTTCCATATCAGAGGGATGTCATGACGTCAAAAGGAAAGTAAAGAACAGTGCTCACATGCAAGAGAACAGTGTTGTTTGTAGAGGAGAAGGCGTACAGTATTATTATCAGCCAATCACAAAAGAGCAAGCCAAAATGAATATCCAACCAGGGATCACATTCTTTAAAGTCTATGTTTATGTTTTGACAGTGCACACCATGTTTGTTTACAGGCGGTTATAATTACACTGTCACCTGCTGTATATGAGTGTTTTTAGGTGTGTGAGGGTGAGCAATTTTCCATGAGTCCCCTCAGCTCCTATTGGTGCATGCGTCAAAACTCGACACCAGCGCTATGGTGTCACATTTGTTTCCTTTGTACTCATCTTAACTGTTCAGAGCATGTGGGATCCCTGTTGTGTAATACGATGCTGTGACTGGCTGAGCTTTGCATTATGGTCTCATCTGTTGTTGAAGTAATGGAGTTGTCTTTTATGACGTCCAAGGAAGAGGTCAAGTTCTTCATCAGAAGTTTAAGGTGAATCATCCTGAACTTTTGGTACAATGGAGGACACAGAGGTCATGAAAACAGAGTGAATGACAGGGAGATGAGTCATATACTGTATATTGATGTTCTATTTCTTTATTTACACTCTGGGGTCTGGTTCATATCTCTTGATTATTAGATTTTAATTTAGATGAATTTACCAGAATTAAAGCTCTAATCTATCCAGCAGGGTCAAGTTTTCTCAGGTTCAGGCTTGTGTCACTGCTGTTATGACTGGCTGATGTGCTTCAGGTTCTCAGCCTCGTTGAAAGTTCATCTCTCCGTGGCAATCAACATTTAGCACATGTACTGGTGTCACAAAAAGATGAATGGAAATGTTGACACATGGCTTTCACACAGTATTTCGTTATGTCTGCAGAGACAAGCAGAAATGTCATCACTGAAATTTTTGCTTGTCTAGTCTTGTGCACAGAAGCAATGGTAGTCATGGTTATATTGAATATTATTTTTCTATTTATATCTGCTGATTTTTGGAACATGTTTAGGCAAAACAAAAAGCAGATGCTCAGCAAAAAGGGGGCCAAAAACAACTGAAGTGAAAGCACTTGTAAATAACAAGAATGAACTTATAAAACTTTTCTTATTAACCAACATTGTGAAGTCTTTTAAGTGCTCAGAAAACATGTCAACGTGAACATTTCCATGACAACTTTGCAAACTCCACCTGTTGACCAAGATCATGTGATATGACTGAAAGCTCCACAACAGCTTCAAAAAGGTCTAAAGGGCAGCATGAAAGAACTAAGGCAGAGAGAGAATCATATTCGAAAAGACAGCAGCGAGATGATAGGCCAACGGTGAACGTGTGTCGCTCTGCTGTTGGATAGATATTGATGAGAACAGCTAATATCTTAATCATGGCACAGAAACTATGAGTGAGCATGAGTGAGAGGAGTTAAAGTGTGATGGTGTGACAAATAAGATACAGGATTAAAAATACAAAAGAATAGTCCTCCCAACTGAATTTCCACTACAGCTTCATTTGTAATCAAGAACAGCTGGAATGATTATTTAGAGCAATGCTGTTGGGGATGACTTTCAGGAAATGAGTCAAGGTTCATTTACAGTTTGGCCTCTGAATGTACTGGCAGCATTTCCCAGAATTCAAACTCATTTATTGCATCAAACAGAAAAGGGAGAAAGAGGACTCGGTCAGGCCACAGATCTGATCGTGATGTGTGGCTCCTACACAGCTGGACCTCTGCCTGGCTGAACTGCCCATTTCCAGCTCTAAGTGTTTCTTCTTCCCCAACAGGGAGTTACTGTATCATACCATATTCAGCCATGACCACACCTCCTATCATGAGGGGCCAACTGGAGAGACTGGTGAGCCAATGGTGGAGGAGCTGGCCATCCGGTAAACCCAGCTGACCCAGTCATTTATGATCCAGAATCAGCATCAATTGTCTCTCATGGAATTTCCCCAATTAAAAGGAGAATTATTGCCTGTGTCTTAATGTCACATATTTGCCATGATCTTTGCTTAGAAAGGTAAAATGGCAAATACAGAATGATCTCACCAACAGGAACTTGTTGTTTGCATGTAGGATAATGTGATAAACTGCGGGGAAACACTGTTTTGTTACGGAAACAGTACATTTAGCAAATCTGAGCAAATTTCTATTTGTCTTTTCTCTATGGGAACTCTGGTTTTTTGATGGATCACAAATTCCCATGTCAACAGTGCTCTGTTTTGTAAAGGAACAGTTTCACATTTCAGGAAATAAAAGTATTCCCTTTATTTCCATGAGTCAGATCAGTCGATCAGTATCATTCCTTAGCCAGGCCAAGGAGATAATTAGCCTGGCTTAGCATAAACATTGAAAGCAAGCAGAAACAGCTGGCAAAGTAAAGAAATATGCACACAAGCAGCAACGTAAAAACAAGAATTTGTCGTTTATGGGGTAGTTACATGCCAAGTTCTAATCTTTAGAGAAGTTTTTAGGTGTATTTTTGAACTTTGGAGAGAGTCAGACCAGCTTTTTCCACCTGCTTTCACTCTTTATGCTAAGCCAAGATATTCTTGTAGCTCCAGCTTAACACACAGAGTGAGTTTGACATAGATTTTCTTCTACTGACATTTTTCCATGACAATTTCTTGAGATATGTTTGATAGATAATTCACAGTTGTGGGCATAAATTACACATAGATTGTTTTAAAGCCATCCAAAAATATCAGACAGTGAGCTATCGAGACCCGAAAGCAGATGATCAAAAAGCTAAGAATCCACATTGTCATTGTGAATAAAGTGTTACTGGAGTTCAATAAATAGATTTCCAGCTTGGATGCCTTTTACAGTCTGTCACTCCACTGCCAGACTTCCTCACAGAGTCAGAGGTCAAACATGAGCAGGTGTTACAGAGTTCCTTCTCCCAGTCATGTTACTCAGTAATTCCGGAAACTGTTTTGTAAACAAAACTTCCGCGTGGTATCTAATTGAGTCACAGCATGTCCAACCCAAGATAAAAAGATAAATGTGTTCCATGGCAACATGTTCTCTGATGTTGTTCTTCCACCCCTTTCTTTCTGACCCTAAAGTGCTTGTTAGATCGTCTAACAGTGTCTGAAACTCCATCACCCCACGTCTTTCCAACATCGAACTTGAGTGCTGTCCAAAATTGGTCTTCACAGAAGCACAAGAGCATGTATGAACACATGATGTCTCTATCTGTAACCACCTGCTATACGAGCAGTATGTACTGATTTGGCCAAAATGTAGCAGCATGCATGCAGCAAGCAAAACAAAATCAAAATCTGCAGTAGGTCAAAAATACCCAGATGTTGTACTGATTCTGCATAAA
This sequence comes from Chaetodon trifasciatus, assembly GCA_037975065.1. Classification (NCBI taxonomy): domain Eukaryota; kingdom Metazoa; phylum Chordata; class Actinopteri; order Chaetodontiformes; family Chaetodontidae; genus Chaetodon; species Chaetodon trifasciatus. The sequence continues at coordinate 1,690,456 of JBBMOE010000008.1, forward strand.
ACTGCAGTATGCATTGGACCAGTCTGTCTTGCCTAATGTGTCCCACAATGCAAAGTGTGCCAGGCAATGCCAAACAAAAACACAAAAACGCAAAACAATGAGCCAGGCCAACAACAGCAAGTTTTTGTTTTTATAATTTGTGAGTGGTTTCCCATTATCTCTATTATTGTTTGCTTCGCTTTCCAAAATCAGAAAGTGGCTAAGCCTGCCCTGCATGCTGCAAAATAAATCAGTGCAACAGTGTCATTCTGCATGCTACTATGAAAAACAGTATACAGTATGTACATCAGGATGTAGTGCATACTGTATACTATGTAGTAGGTGGGTCTGAATACAGCAGATCATTGTTGTGCCTCCCTCTTCTCAGTCAGTGTTACACATCCTGAAGCTCTCCCACAGTATCACACAGAGAACATCACTGTGAATGGCACAATACTTTCTGATGCTCGTGAGAGCATTGTCATGTCTTCTGTCGCTGTTTTATGGAGTCACAAGCATTGGCCGACACTTTCTCATGGGAACGAGCCAGACGAGGGGGAGGAATGCAAAGAAATGCTCGTCTAGCTGAAAGAAAGTGAAAAAAAGCTATAATCTGCTGAGAATGGGATTTATGTAATTCTCACATGTTACAAAAGGATACATACAGCTCTCTGTGCAGGGTGAATTATTTTGAGCAGGCACATTGGTTAGGCTTAATTTCTTTATTGTTATAAATCAGCTTATACATTAACAGTCACAAAGACGATGTGGGCATGAAAAAGCAGGTCAGTGAATAGTTAGTCTGTTTTGGGTCTAATATGTCAGTGATTGCTATTTAGACTTGGCGAGGGCTGATATGACTTTGACCTGGCTTGCTCCTGTGGGTGTGGATGTATATATCAGCGCTATCGACTGATGTTTATCTACACTCTGGTAATTTCTGCCCAGTCACTTCTTTAAATAGTTGCTTTGTACCTGACCGGTCTGTTGCTCTCATGATTACAGCACTTATTTTTCCTGCGTAATGTCATAAGCAGCTTTATGACGAAGGCAAAACCAAAACACTCAGTATTATTTCTAATTTAGTCTAATCTGCATGTGGTTCTTGCCTGGCTTTGTAAACACAGACACGTTAATGTTTAAATAACAACCAGTGAAGCATTATTGGACCAACCTGCAAGTGGACATTGGTCTTTTTTTATGGATTTAGGTCAGAGACACATTGTGCTGCCACCAAGCCAATTCCACCAAGCATATATGAAGGCATTCAGCTTTGAAGTCACATGGTTTGATTCATATGATTTGAAGACTGTAAGTCACTTGTACAGTAGATCAAACACAGTGTGTCTACGGCCCAGGTCACTGCAGCAGCACACAGATCCCACCTCAAAGGGAACTTCACTTTTCATCAGAGCTACAATGATGTGGAATGAGGATTTACTTTTAATCTTTTAATACCAAATCTGTGCTCCACAGACAAGTTTTCTTTCTTGGGGAAGACAGTGGGGAGGAGGCAGCTATAAGGGCAGAGAGAGCATCCATATGTCTACATTTTCTAAACATGACAACTTAAATAAAAAATTGGTAACAAGGAAAGTTTGCTGGGAAGAACTATGTTCAGTAATTTATAGTAATTATAGAAAGAGTAGTGCTTACAGATTCATTTCAGTAACTGTTTTTATGCACATTTTCATTTTGTGCTTGAAAAAGGCTTGATGGAAATGCCAAAAACTCAGACTCAGACATCAGATCGTGTGGTGCTTTTCCTCAAATTAATCTGCTCTTCTCATAACATCATCTCATTGAGTCTTCTTCCTGTGCGACGATGTGTCACACCCAACTAAAGAATTAGCTTCACTAACTGTTTATCTTGATGCAACCAACTCCTAATATAAATAAAAAAAGCAGTGGATGGAATTGAATTCACATTTTATTTTGCACATTTTTTGCATGGTGGGTTAAAATTTGCAATACATTTGGATGGTCTATTGGTCTAGCTCCATTTAGTCAATGCCAGTTATAGCAGTAGATGTAAAAGCAGCAATGACACGAAGGTCCAGATCAGTCTCAGTCTGTTTCCAGGCAAAGTTAAGAGTGCTGCAGCTGCAGTATTAATGTAATACAAGCCTGATTTGAATCCTAAAGTAACTGTGCAACATCATTTACTACAGGTTCATGGTCCCCTTGTGCTTACTTCTCAAATAAAAAAGTCAAAGAAAAGAACCATCTCCAGTGAATCAAATGAAAAAGAAAAGAGTCATTTAGAAGCCAGCAGTGAAGCAAAAATGACAACAATCCAGAAGTACATCTGCATTAAATTTCACACTTAACAAGAAGAAGAGAAGCAGAGAGAAGCAGATGTGTGTCTGTATCTTTTGGACTGGTTGTTCCTTAATCAGAAACAGGAGAACATGGAGAAACTTTATTATTAAACTGGGCTGGTGCCACTATTGAGTTGCAGCATATGCCTGTAAACATAGGCCTTTTGCTATCTTTGTAGCTGACAGTCACGTTTCTGGCTGATATGATGTATATCATAGTGCTGTCAATTATGAGGTAATATATTTGCAGCTTTATTTTATCTAATTTGGGGTAGATCCCCTCTAGATATATTACCATGTAGCACCAACTAAAAACCTCTCATTGTATTATTTCCTGTCTGTCTGTTGGTGAGGAGCCTACTGTTAGTCAGCTGTCAATATGCAAAAAGTCCCACCTGCTTTTTTGCTTATGTTAGAGGTGAATCATCAGTTCAAACCTGAGGTCTGCCTCCTGGAAGAGTATACAACCCATGTGAGAAGTTCTGGCGTCCTGTGAGGGAAGTCAGTATATCAAACTGCAGCTTTCTGTGGAGCTGTTGCTTTGATAGATATCAGAGGCTGGAGTTTTTCAAATGAGCATCTGTAGGGTGGAGGTCATACCTTAACCTAACCATTATCTCTGGACTCTGCAGGTCTCCTCAGATCTGCAGGGCCTTTTAGCATCTTTCAGCTCATTGTCTTGGTTCCTCACTTTAGTGTTTTATTTTGTTTCATGACTTTAACTCAGCCTCAAAAGACAGAAGACAAAGTTAGCCACTAGCTGGTGAACACAGTGGAACATTTAGCACCTAAAGAACCAGGTATGTCCTTTTAGAAATGGTGATGGTTAAAATTAAGCTAATACTAATGTTGTTCAGTGTCTCCTGCAGGTTAGTCTATAGATGTGTTAAGGAGAAGTGGATGCTGAGCGTGCTCAGGTCAGTCATATGAAAGGCGCTCACTGCTGAAAAAGTTTCCAAGATTTTCTCACACTTCCGTGTTTTTGGGTCCAGAGAGGATGTGTACTAGCACCCCTGTCTGGCCAAGCTTGTTGAAAGCATGCACTTCCTCTCACCGAGCCAAGTCACACACATGAATGGGATAAAATAATTTATAGGGCTCTCTGACTTTCACCACCTTAAAGTTGTTCCTTTTTTAAGAAAATGCTTTTTGGACCAGTGTGTGTGTTACATGATGCTGCTAGAAGATGCAGTACAGAGTCTGGCCACTATGTTCTGTAATCTCACATCTCAGCACTGTTCCTGAAGGCTTGCATTAGCCCTATCATTATCTTTTATAATCTCATAATGTGCCAGTGTGTGTTTACAGCTTGTTCCACTGCCTCCAATTGTCCAAAACCTTTTACAGTGTTGACAGTGTCAATAACCGACAGTGTAAGACATCACAGAGTCCAGTCTTTGTTTTGTATGAAAGGGAAATCTTTCAAAATCAGATTTTTACTCCCAAAGTGGAAATTGTGCAGATTCTGGAAATAGAATTTTTCATTTTCAGAGGGAACTGTGTGAGAAGTAATATTGAGGCTCAGAAAAAGCAAATAAGTGGACTTCTGATCGTAGATTATTTTGTCACACATATGGTCGTTCTGGCCACGACAGCTGCATTTGTATGTTACAGTACACTGTTGTTCTGTTTCTTAATATTTTCATTTCATATGTCCACAATGTAATTGTCTCTGTATTAACAACATGTCCATTTGTCCTGAAAGAGAGGTCTCTCTTCCCCCTGAGGTTTCTCCTTTTTACTCCCCATTTAAGGATTTTCTGTAGAGTTCTTCCTAATCTGAATCGAAGGTCTAAGGCTGGAGGATGTTGGAAAGACTGTAAATCCCTCTGAGGCACATTTGTGGCTTGTAATTTTGAGCTAGTAAACTGGACTTGGCTTGACTTGTATTGCTGTCACCTGCCCTTTTTTTTCTAAATTTTCTTTCCCATCGCTAATTTCTACCTCCGTATCAGATTAAAACATATCCTCCAAAAGCAGCTCTGTGATACTTTCCACCAAAGATCTGCTCCAAATAAAACAATGACTTGTTATCAAGAAGAGCTCACCTCTCAACCTTCCCATCCTGACGTATGGGAACGGACCACATGAGCTTTACTGTATGTTATGGTATTCTGTGGGAATCTGTGTTGAGTCAAACAGACACAGCCGTGTCTTGGCTTGACATAGATTATGCAACTCCTGAAGTCATATGGCAGCGATCCCACCTCGAATTACACTTGCAGTGGGACATTTGTGCACATGCACACTCAGGCATGGCTCCTAACCCGAGTGCAACCCCTCCAAAGAGGAAAAGATCAAAGGTGACCACGAATGGGAGACGCTCCTGTTCAGTGCAAACACAGACATAGTCATGAGCAAAATGGCCTCGGAAGTTGAGGGATTTCCCCCTGTTATTGTGTATGTTGTGAATGAATGAGTAGCTCACAATGGCGTGGCAGACAAGCTCGAGAGATACACGGACAAGAGCTTTATGAGAAACAAAAAGTGACCGACTGGCACACACCAACATATGGTAACCACTTCCGCGTCTGGGAGTGGGTTGTTACTCATGAAATAGTATTTCAGAAAGAATGAAAACGGAGACGGGGAAACTGGAGACAAAAAAGAGAGAGAGGGGGAGAAAAAAAAAAAGCAGAAACGTGTTGATTGGCTCAGGGCAGGGTGCCTGATTCTAGGCCCATTGTGATTGGCTGAGAGGTATGGCCTCACCTTAAAAGAGGGTTACTGCAGTTCAATGACACTGAGATTTCCGTATGTGTCTGCATGTGTTGGCTTGGCTGAAAAACTATATTCACAACAAGAACATACCTTCCAAATAGGCAGGAGACACTAGAGCATGTGCAGACATAGATCTGTGCATTCCTGATCCTTCAGTCACTGCATTACGTTGTCACTAAAAATCCAGGACAAACAATCACGTATTTGTTTAATGTTAGAAAATCCCTGAAAGGTTTTGATCAAACAACAAAAGATCCAGACCCGTATTTGTGACAGAAGACCACATTAATCCAGAAATATTTTAAATTGAAGATCAAAGACCTGAATTAAAACTCTAAGCAGTTTGATGCATCACATTAGCATGGTTTAACAAGTAACTTCCTTCTCAGTGGTACCATTCAGGCATTCAAATGTGACAGGCAGTGTGTCAGCCTAATCAGCAATGACAAGGAAAGTAATCCCTTGGAAAACATCAGTAGGGACCATAAAATCAGCTTTCAAACTAAATTCATTTGTAGGCATGTACACATTTCTTCTCTGTGTGGTGGAGCCATCCCCCAATGCCAATTCTAACCTTAACCCTGACCCCTTCCTCGCTTTCCTCCACCAAACTTTTAAACTGACCCTAATCCCTGAACCGTGACCCTGCGCTCGCTTTGAATGTTAGCCACTGAATGTGTGGCACTTGGCCAAACAAAGGGACTTTGTGTCAAATCCAACTCCAGTGTTTGGTGGGAAAGTGGCTGTGATGAGTTATTTCCCCACCAAACGTACCTCTGAACCCTTTTGAGAGTTGCTTCAACTGTTATTGGTTCTAATTTTATTTTCATTTTTCGTCCCCTGAGTGCCAATGATTTCTAGTAGTAACTTGAACTGAATTCATTTTTTTTAACCACATAGACGCAAACATGATAGTGTACAATTGCCTATCAACACATCATGCAGACTCAGAGCAATATAAGTATGTCCATATTCATTCATTGTGTTGGTCATTTGAGGAACAAAACATACAACAGGAAAAGTATTTTCGCAGTCTTCTCATTTTTTTAAGATGTGCATTATGCTCAGAGCAATGCAGGATAAAGAAAATCTCAAAAGCCACAAAGCTAACTGTGTTTGAACTAGAAAGAGGGGTGATGGAAAGCGAGAACAGTGTGACGCAGAGCAGTGCGACTCATTTCCCTGCACTGACGCTCTCTGACACTGAATGCTAACAAAGTTGGCTAAACTATATTTGAACCAGGTGCCGACACCACTACCTCTACTGTCCAGTCCGACCTCAGCTGAACTATGACCAGGAAGCACACTATGTCCGACCTCAGCTGAACTATGACCAGGAAGCACACTATGTTCTGTGGAAATCTTATGTTTTCACGTCACAAATCATGCTAGAAGTTTAATGTGTTGATGCAAATAACAGTTTAACAAATACCAACAAACAATACAACGAACAAACAAAACAAGTCAGGAAGAAGGATGACATGGCAAAAAGTGAACAAAGTGTTCTTTGACCAGGTTTTGAGGCATACATTTTTCAGATTTCTGTCTCCGTTCTCATACATTGAGCTAAATTGAATTTTCTTGAGGAGCTCACAACATTGAAAAAGGCATTTTAGAAATTCAGCATCTTTCCAGACATACAGTTGCCATGAGAACAAAGAGACCTCGCTGTCTCGTCATTACCAGCTGTAACAGTCTCCTGGAGACTCATGTTGTAGCTGGAAGTACACAGAAACGGTTTTAAGTACTTGGCCAGGTGTTTGTATATCTGTGGACAGATATTGTCAACGTGATAGCGTCTCAACCCTGCAAGATACCGTCACAGAACTTCACAGGTGTGTAGTTAAACTTCACAGGTGTGTAGTTTTGTGTCATCAAAATGATGATCACATTTGAAGATAGATGTGGTCCGAGCAAGGGTGCAGAAAGCAGGGGGGTACAAAGTAAGTACGTGCCCTGTACTTTACACCCAGATTTAAGTCATGGATCCTAAACCTAAAACCCAAACCTTGATATTCAGTTTCAGAAAGTCTGGACACCCTGAATGAATTCTGCTTGTGAACATTATGTATTAGACGACTGGGTCTTTAAAACACAAGAGGCCAGGTGGTCCAGATCTCCTCCAAATCCGCCCTCTGTCTCCACTGCAGGCAGGCAGGATGCCTGTAAACTGAGTCTGACACAACACGCTTGGCTCTGAGTAGGGAGCGCAGTTTGGACGTTGCCAACACTCACACAGAGAAAGATTGATTGACTTGCCTGCAGCCAGGATCTCAGCCATTAATGTTTCACGTCAAAAGAGTTCACCTGAGAGGAGTTTTTATTCTGTTGACTCATGACATCATCAGAAGAAGGATCACAAATCACGAACCAGTTGATGTGTTCTTTTTGGATTTGTAGCTGACGGATTTATTGTTGTTTAGCCTGTGCTTTATTTCCCCTTCATTTACCAAAATATCTGTTGATTATTATCTCATGTGTCAAAAATAATTCTGGGTCTTTCCAATCAACAAGACAGAGTTAAGAGTTGTCTGTTTACACAGAGTGCAGGCAGGCTAACAAAACCCTGCAGTGTGACATGTATCATACCTTGTGACTCACACATCAAACACACCCATGTGCAGAGATGTGAAGATGAGAGGAGGGTGAGGAGCATTTGGTGTCCATTAACAGAAGTACAGATAGAGCCGCAGGCCTGTTACATGACAGCTGGAGAACACATGAGGTCCACCTCTGGATATGAATGATACCTACACAACACAAACACACACACACACACACACACACACACACACACACACACACACTCACACACACACACACACACAAATGTTTGTTTCCACCACCTGTGGGAACCTACATTTGCTTCCTGTAGACTTACCCTAAACATAACCACTACTCGTCCAACCCTAATTTTAAGTCTTCAGCCTAAAATTTGATGATTTATGTTGTGGGGTTCAGCATGTTGGTCCTCATGAAGTCAGGCTGTGTGTGTGTGTGTGTGTGTGTGTGTGTGTGTGTGTGTGTGTGTGTGTGTGTGTGTCTGTGTGTATTTGCAGTGGCGTGTTGGTGGGTGGTGTCAGAGAGGATTTGAGTAGCAAATTACGTGACAGACAGACAGAGTGGTGTGATATCATGTCTATCTTTCAGATGGCTGCACACACACTCGGTGTGATAACCCCGGTCTGCTGGGAACCCTCGTCTGCAGCCAAGCGTTTTGTCACACAGAACAAAAGTGTTAAGCACGCCAATTTTTTTTTTTCTGAACAATGTGATCTGATGAGCACATTCCTTTCCGCTGCTGTTATTGACCTCATTATATAATCAGGGACAAAAAGCCACATGTGTTTTTTGGCAATTTTGTATTTCAATTCTGTAAATAGCTGTTGGTAGTGTGCCACAGTTTTAACTAGGTTTGTGCATTCATATCCTCAGACAGTTTTTGGTAACACCTGTTGAGCTTCTACATGTCATCACGTACAATTTTAGATTTTATTAAGGCATTTTCTGTCAGTATTAAAGAGCCCACAGTCGAAAGATTACAGGAAACTAGAGGAGGAGAGATGAGAGACAACATGCAACTGAGCTCTCCAGCCAGACTCAAACCAGTTGCAGCTTACAGTCAGTGCCTTAGACCTCTAGGCCACCAGGGCACCAAAGCAAATGTTATTTTTTCCAGTGTTTAGGAAAACCACCAGAGTGTGGATGTGGTGGATGAGGGCTGTTGGATATATGAGTGAAAATACACGGGGAGGCATCCTGATGTGCAAAAATAAAGGACCAAGTGAGGATGAATGCCATGTTCACATACAAAACCCAAAAGCTGTGTTTAAAACAACTTCTTAAAAGTTCTACATAATTATTTTATTGTCATTCATTTCTACCAGTGTTGATCTGTGATAGATACACAGGTTCAAAATGGTGGAACAGCATTATGAAGTGGAACCTTCTGTCCGGGGTGCTGCTTTAGTGCCGTAGCTATCACACTTTAAACTTTGTGGTCATGGTTAGGTCCACTACAGGAGAGAGAGTTAACTAGTAATGTACCACAAAGCAGACGTGTGGTTACCATGGTTACCTGCACGTAAGTGTGGGTTAAGTATGCCGTGCAGATTTATAAATGTGGTTGACCAGAAGACTGTTAACCACAACTGTGAGTTGTGGTGTCCTATTACATGATTTTACATGATTTTAACTCACACCTGATTGGTTGACACCTGTCAACCAACCAATCAGAAACAAGTATTTTCCATGTTATGATTACTGTTATGTTATGTTATGATTACTGTAGAGCCATTTCTTCACCACTGTATCTTTGGCTGGAGGGATGCTTCACAGCCTTTCAATGGCAAACAGTATGTATTGTCATTTATTCATTCATTCATTTTCTATACCCCGATTATCCCTTTCGGGGTTGGGGGGGGGGTGGAGCCTATCCCTGGAGCCGGTGGCCAGCCGACACACATACACACATTCACGCTCACACTCACACCTAGGGGCAATTTAGAGTCACCAATTCACCTAATGAGCATGTTTTTGGTCTGTGGGAGGAAGCCGGAGTGCCCAGAGAGAACCCACGCAAGAACATGCAAACTTCACACAGAAAGGCCCCGCCTGACCCGGGGATCGAACCGGTGACCTTCTTGCTGTGAGGCACGCGCACTACCTGCTGTTCCGCCTGTATTGTCATTTAATAAAGTTTAAAACTTTCTTTTCTCAAACTTGGATAAAATGGCAATTTAGGGATAAAGTAGGCTTATAGTTGGCTTGATCACCAGGATCATGGCTTGATTTTCTTAAGAGGGGTTATATGACAGCACATTACAGAAACAATGAAGGGATCTGCAGTATCAATGATCTCTTTCAGAAAATGTGTTAGGAGTACATCTAGAGCACAAGACGTTGACTTCATGCTACTCAGTGTTTCCTTTAGATTCACAGAATAGACTCAAAATGAGAGTAAACTGGTTGCTTTGAGGGTATAACAGACAGAACCTTAAATGGTTGAACAAAATTGGTTCTGATGTCTGTAATGTTATGAAAATAAATAAGAAATTCTTGCATCCTGAACAGCTACTTAGGTAGGTGATGGGGGGTTTGGCTGCAGACATTTCCACACGACAGCTTTCTAAAAAAGCTGTCTTGCTAGCCTACAACTGTATTTTTTCCTAGGATCAACAGTACTACTCATCCTGAGCCATGAGTTTATCAGGGGATTTACCCAGGTGTGACATGGCAAAAGAGCAATCAACTTCTGAGGAAGTTGTACAGGAAAATAATGTCTAAACCACTCGGCTCTGCTTCCACAACCCTGACCAGACTGGATAGATGCACTTAAACCAAAGGACTTTGGTCTTTCTGGGAAATCTAACAGCATTCAAAATGCAAGTTATTCCTTCAGGCAGACACAGGCAGGTTCTGTTTGCCATGTAATTATTGTGAAATGCTTCTCATGCTCATTATAGCACTGAGGCAAACCCTAGTTGCTCAAAGTGTGAGACTGAATTAGGTCTGTTCTTTGCATGTTTGCATCTTACTGTTGACCTGATTGCACGTAAGTGTGCATGAAGCAACAGGCAGGAATACCACACATCATATAGCCCCTCCGTACCCTATAATTATGTTTAAATGAACTCAGGGAACTTTATATAGTTGCACACACACATATCTGTGTGGCTTGTTGTGTCTTGGTAAGAGCAGGTCTGAATGTTTTCTGAAGGTCATGAAAGCTTTGCTTGCCATCAACATAAACGTGGGTCAAAATTATTACATCTCAAAAAAGTAAGAAGTAAAACTTACCAGATGTGCAATTGCTGCACTACTCACTCTGCAACTGCCTGCTGATTACCTGCTGTAGTTAAGTCTCTGGTAACTTCTATCATCTTCTTGTCTTCTTGTCAGTGTTGCTACTGAATCATTTGTGGATACATGTTACTTGAAAAAGAAAGTGAATATGTCAACATGGTTCTAATTTATCGTTGCATAAACTGTCACTCACCATACAAGTACCCCTGAGGTGATTTCACTGAATACAGTTGATGGATTACAGTTGAATGTCAGTGGCTGCACATCACCCTTTCAAACAGCTGAAGAATATTTTGACTTCGTAAAAGCTTGTTTTGGAGTCATTACATATGCCATGTCCCTGAAATATGCAAGGTAGTAAGTTTTGTATTGAAAATAAATGAAAAGCAATGACAAAAGAAAACTGAATTTGCAAGCAGGTATGCAAAGTTCCAAACATTCAATGTTACAGGGAACTAAAGTGTCCCATCTTGAGGCAATCAGTGAATGTGTCTGAATGTAGACAACTAAGGTGGGCTAAGAGAAGCATGTTTCATCTTTGGATGAAAAAGCAGTGAACCTTAAGTAAAGAGCTAAATGCATCAAGGTCAGAAGAGCTCTCTATGTGAGGCAGTTTTCTGTGCTTGACCTGGATAAAACTCTTCTCACCGGTCAGATTTGCCAAAAAACTGAGGAGAGATACATACTTACTAGAAACTGAAGTATCAATCGATAATAAGAAGATTTTTCTCTCTAAATTGCAGCTCTTACGCACTGCTTGCCTATCACTAACACAAATGAGCTCCACCAAAATGCAAGATCTACCTCAGAGGCTGAAGTCTGGCCAGGAAAGCTTCCTCACATCTTCCTCACATCATTCTGAACATGTCTGCAGGTCATTGTCATGGCCTGTAAAACTCTTGGAATGGGCGACTTAATAACCCAAACAGTTAAAGCTTCGTCATATTCGTTTTACCATAATCCGTTGGGTGAGTTGTGCCCTGAAGGGTATGAAGTGTGTGTTGGTGTGAGTGTGTGTGTGGATGTGTATTACTTGTTACTCATTACACCGTTGGGACTCGTCTTCCTTATGGTGGTCATGGTTGGGGTAGTCTCCTGGAAAAGAATGTAAGTCTATGTAATGTAAAAAGTGATGGAAACATGTCTGTGTATGTGTGTGTCTGCAAAAACAACTGCAAACTGCAACTGTGTGAACTGCAAAACATCATCATCATTCCTAAGAGCAGCTAGTTATGTGCCTGATCCTAAAAACATTGTTTCATTTAAAATACAAAAGATTGCAACATATTTTGAACAGAAGTTAAATAACATAATTGACACTGTGAAATTTTCTTTCTTTTTCCAACTGGCCCTGAAGCTATTCTGTTTCAGAGAACTTTATTGTTTCTATTATTTGTTAGGAGGGGGTCTGGCTTTTTTTGTACTCTGCCTTCAGCTGTTGCATTGTTCATTATCCCCTGTGAAGTTCTTCCAGCGCCAAATGACATCTTCCACCCTTTTTTTTGCAGTGTGCGTAGAAGGTTCAGCCCTCCTGGTTGAGAATTTCATCTGTACAATCTCTCTGTGCATTGTTCTGTCCTTTGGTTCAGGACAGACACTTTTGGTGCTGACCTGTGTGAAAATTGAAATCTCTGCTATGAAAACCATATTATGTTTTTAATGTCTTCAATCTTCAACATGTGCCTTTATGCCTGTAGCCACATGGACTGACAGCAGTGTTATCATGCTCGTCAGTCTGAGTGGACAGAAGACATATCACACACCAGCATGTCTGGATATATGCTGTTGTCTGGTGGTGGATTTCTAAAATGCCCTCTAAAAACATGCTTATTCAATAATCAGGTTTTATTGCCAGACCATGGCCTGTAACAAGGTTTGAATTCCTCCACTGACACCAAAGACTTTTGTTCCAGATGCATTGCAGACACAACATGAAATATTTTTGTGTTGTTTTGAGTAATTTTTGGGTAACACATGTGTGCCTTATTTGGGCCGTATATTAACTTGTTTTTTGCTGCTCTGGACCAGTTCTGGCCCAAAGGTGTTGCGGATCTGGCAAGTGAGTCCATACCAGATCTGGCCCATTGTGCAAAAAGACTCTGGACCAAACTTTTTAACACATCTGGCCCATGTCCGATCCAGTTATATTTTTCTGTCTGGGAAGGACTCCTCTCTAATGATTTACACATTCAGTAGATCTCTTCAAGACAGTCGGTTTTCTTTATATGGCTCAGATTCACAAATTTGCCCTGAGGAACAGTCTGTACACCATATGACACCCTCTGCCCTAGTTAAGAAACCTCTGGATAAGAAGCGAACAGAGCAGAACGGAGGAGGGATCCTCCTCCTTCGATAGACACACAGACATACAATATCATGTACAGCATAGATCAGCAAATATCACAATATGTACAGATGAATTTTAGTGACAAAGCGCAAATATATGTAGCTTGTTAAATATAAGTGAAGAATATGGATCCAGGAGGATGTTGAGCAGCTCTTTGAAAGAGAGATTTTCATGTCAGAGAGACTTTTTGCCAGCTGATTAAATAAAGAAAAAGAAATGAATATACCCACGACCCCAACTGAAAGCAGTCAAGCAAGAAAGTGGAAACACAAAACGCCTATTTCATAAAACAACTGCTGGCATGACATAAGCATTTGAGCCTGATCTGCAGTCTAAGGGGAGCCATTTTGCCCATGCAGTCAGCATATAATTAAAGAACATATTCAGAGGCAGAGATACCAAGTTAAAGCATGGCCTGAGGCAATGCATGAATAAAGGTATTTGGTGTTAAACTATGATTCATGCTCAGCAATCACAAAGCTTATATGCACCTGATTTCAGTTCTTATACCTGAAAGTAAATATCATGCACTGATGTGTACAATGTATTGTTTTAGCAGCCAGTATACAAGAAATGGGTGCTTTTTCTGTAATTATTTATTTACTTATTTATTCTGTAGTGTGCATGGTATTGTGGGACAACAGCACCCACTGACACTGAGTATCTTTAGATATTTTTAAGTGTAGCCTACTTTGTTTTGTTATCATTCAGCTAAGCAGGCCAAATAGTAAGTGAAAAGGCTAGAGCTTGATGAGGAAATGGGTGACAGGTGTTCAGGGAGGAGCAGGATCAGGTGATGGGCTGAGGCGTGAACACACTGCCCTTTCAGACTGATGAGCTGTACTTAACTGTTTGGACTGAGGAGAGATGAGGCAATAGAAGCATGATAGCCATGAGTAAAAGAGTGACACATGCAAAAGAAAGAAAAATGTTTTTCCAAAGATTAATGTTTTGGTTTTGTTTGTTTTCCAAGGTGTGAGTGCTGCTTCTTCACCAGCACCACCACAAAGTTGTGTTGAAAGCCCTAGAAAAAGGTGCCTTCAGCTGTGGCTCGTTAGACCTCTGCAGACATGTAGGAATGAAAAGAGTGTATTTTTTGAGATTCTAACCAAAATCACGATCTTCCCTGAACCTTAAACATACAGTAATCCTTTTTTTTTTTTTTTTTTTTTCCAAATTTAATCATGGATGGGACTCAGGATGTAAAACCCAGCCTCTGATGTCAGAAATGTGGTGCTTCATTCATTAAAAAAACATTGACTCTCAGCAATATCCAGGCAGCAAATATCTTTTCCATTGGAGGCACGCTCACACAGCCTTGAGAAAGGGTCTAATGTTGAGTGCATGTGAACAGCATTTTTTTTTGCTGCATACTGTTTCCAGTCAAACCCTGCCCATGTTTGATGCCCTGTACAACCTCCACTAGCAATACCTTCCTGTCATATATAATTCTTTTGACTAAAAGGAAGTGAAATCTTACTGAGTACTGCATCCTTGCATGATCTTTTGAAAAGAAGTGGAAACTTTTTTTGGTTTCAATTCTTGGTAAAAAAGAAGCCATGAGCTCTCTTGTCTCTCCAACCCTCTGCTCTCTTAGCATGTGATATGCTTTTTTCTTGACTGTACTGACATTTGACACCAGTGACACCCCGCTGTATGTCTACTCTCAGTTTCCATCTCTCATCTGACACAGGTTTTGGTCTTTAAAAATACATTCACTGTGTTTCAAAGGGGGGAGTATCTAGTTCTATCAAAATGGACAATTCAGTCTTTTACTTATTAGTTCAGGATATAAACTGCAAGACATTCTTGTTGATTTCTGACAGCAATTTGTCTGTATTGATAAACTCAAGGCACATTTTAGGGAACAAAGTTGCCCAAATCAGCAAGCATGAAGACATCACCTCACTGTTAACACCTCACAAGCACATACTCCTGGGAGAAATATGATGCTATTAATGGAGTCATATATAGGGAGTTAAGCTGTCACACATCCAGAGCAGCTTAAAATGAGTGGGCAAGTCAACGCGCTGCACACGGGCACTTGAGCTAAAACTATGGCTGTTATTTTGTCTGTCCTTGATTGTATTGTCCCACCATGCCAAACGGCACTTGTATGTGCAATGATAGAACAGCAAGGCTATAATCTGTAGCCATGCTAACAGCTCCATGAGGGTACGATGCTCATTACACACCATTTGGCAAGAGGCGTCTCATCTTCTCATGAGAAGCAGTTTAAGGATTCAAGAGAACACGTTTCCCTGACAAGAGGAAGGAAAGGCAATTTGCTGCATGTAGCACATTTCAGTCAGCAGTGATACAGGCCCTGTTCCAGGCCCTACTGGTGAGGATGGAGCAGAGTAAAGCATTTAGTTTGCCAGTCGACATCTCACTTAGTAATGTAACAAGCTTTGAGTTGTACGAAAAGAGTGAAATTGATTGAGATTAAAGTGGCTGAAATGAGTTTCCTAGGCTGGCTGGCCTCACCAACTGAGTAAGAAGCTCAGACATGTTAAGTAAAGCCGCTGCCCCTTTGCACCAGAAGGAGCCAGATGAGGCACTTCGGGCATCTGATCTGGATGCCTCCTGGGCGTTTTCCTTTGGAGGTTTGGACATTTCAGACATCTGTGAGCTGTTAACAGCTCCACCAAACATTGATTTTTCCCTCTAAACTTGGTTTCACTTCAATGAATGTTCAAATGATCCAATATATCATCAGAAATCAAAACTCAAAACAGATCTGTGTATCAGAACTTTGTTTTTTCTTCTTTCCTCTCCCATTAATCATCTCACAGCCCTTCAGCTTTATCTGCTGTCCCAGTGTAATAAAACTCCACCACCACCAGCTAAAACAATAACATGATGCTCACACATTGATGCTTTGTTATTCATAATGTAATTATGTTATACGTAACGTAACGTAGTGTTTTATTTCACTCTAACATTCTCACTTTAAGCAGTCATTCACATTTGAAGCAAAATCTCACACAATTTAACACAATAAACAGATGAGAAAAAAAATAAATACTTGGTTACAAAAAAGCCCCTTCAACAACCCTTTCTAAGGGATCAAAACAGGCACATCATTGTAAATTAGGACTCAGCCTATAGTGCACTTAAACCATGGCTTAAACTTTCCGTTTCCTTTGAACATACAAACAGTCAGACTATACTGCTCTTCTATTTATTCACCAGAGGCTCATCAACCCAGCCCCTTATTTCTCTCCAGAAAGAATGAACATTACTTGGCTATGGCTGCAGTAAGCTTGTTCTTAGTTGTGGTATCCATCTGCCTCTGTGGAAAGCCATCCATTGTCGCCTGGTTTTGACAAGGACGCGTCGGAGAATTCGCATTAGCCGTGTGTTTGGCCATCAAGTGGTATTTCAGAATGGATGTGCTACGGTGATAACTCAGTTCACACCAACAATACACACAGATAACTTTGGTCTTGTCAGTCGACCCATCTGGCAACTTTTTTAAACTAAACTTTCCATTCAGAATCTTGCTCGCATCCATTTTGGCGTTTCGCGCTTGACATCCACACAAACCGGTAGCCTACTTTTTTACAGCTAGCAAGCAGGCAAGACCAAACACGTGCATGGGGCGTGCCTATTGTTTTGTTTCCAGTTTACAATCGGATCCTGTAGTTTTCCTAATACGACTAGAAGTGGCCACAGCTTAGAAAAAAACTACAAGTTCACTAGGTAACAAAGAGCGTCAATCGCGCAATAAAAAAAATGACGCCGTTAAAATTGATTTGCGTTAAAGCGTTAATAACGCAATATTTTTGACAGCACTAGTTATTTGACATGCTAATGTTAGCTTAGCTAATGTACACACTCCGGCAGTAGCCCCCATGGCCCTTTCAAAATTGTCTAGCTTTAGATTGCTGTATTAGTGCTTTTACTTAAGTAAAGGATCTGAATACGTCTTCCACTACTGGACATTTTATCATTTTATGAGGAACCTGCTCACTTGTTTGGCCTAGAATCCACATCTCTTCAGGCACCATAAAGAGGCAACATTTTGAGAATGATGAGTTACTGGGAGGATTTGTTCATCTGTGGCTGGATAACAAAAACAAAAACGTGGATGCAGACCAGATGTTTTTATAATATGATGTTATGTCTCAGTACATGCTCAAAACATTCTCAAAACTCCCTTATCAGTACAGTGAGTAACCTGTGATGTTGTCTGTAACAGTTTTAAAGAAGCACCATGCAAAAGCTTCTCAAATATTTGAAGCCCTTGAGGAAGAACACTGTGTACAGTGTTTGGAGTGACGCTACTAAAGATTAGGAAAATGCACAATGACACTCAATGTTTGGCCCTATGTGAATATGGTTCTGGATAAATTCCAAAGCCGTGAGAAACCTCCAGAAAATGAGTCACGAGTTTTACTTGAGGGATTAAATAGTTACCTGTGTTTTAAAGGTTTCGTAATGTTCTTATGCAACATTGCGTTGGGTGTTAATCTCTATCCCCAAGTGAATTTCCAGTGTTTTCCTACAAAAACAGGTATGTTCTGCAAAACAGAGATGCTTTGTAAGGGGACTGAGTCAGATCTTGCATGGTCATTGCACACATAAACTTGGACAGTTCAAATGTTAATTAAGGAACTCATGCACCCGAGTCTGGTTCTGGCATTTCAAAAATGTAGAAAGGTGTCATTATTGGTTGGAGGCAGCATGATTACCTGCTGGAAAACTCTGGAAAAATGTCCACCAGAGTCACCAGTTCTGCATTACAATACCCATAATGCTATATTATTTAGAATGCCAGAAAAAGATTTAGAGTGTCCTAATACATAGTATGTCAAATGCAGTGTGCCAAAAGTACTAGGACGTCCTGTTGGACCCAACTGTAGTTTAACAGTATGTCAACCATCATTCTTCTCTGGCTGTTCTGATCCACAATTCCCTGCACAGCAGAAGATGCGTCACATCGCCTGAGTCGTAGAGAGCAAGGTTTGTATTAAGTCTTGGCGCCCTTTCCAAATCATTTTCTGTTTACTTACTGACTGGTTTTACCGCTACAGTCAAAGTTCAAGGTGCAATGTTATGATGAAGCAGTTGCATACTGCATGCAACAGTATGTACTTTGTAAGGGCCGCTGCACTAAGCCTACGTTTACACTTAGGGAAAACGCATATGTTTTCATGCAGTTTGGCCTCTTGTTTACACGCAAACGGAGTTTTTTTCACGGAAAACGATCAATTTTAAAAACTCCGGCCAAAGTGGAGATTTCTGAAAACGCCGGGTATTTGTCGGCGTGTAAACAGAGTTAAACGGCGTTTTAGGTTCCAAAACGTCACAACATGCGACTGAAAATACTTAACGTCATGTGAGTGACCTATGTTTACACTCGCACCCATATGTTTGGCATACTTATGGTGGCACTCGATGGTGTATTAATCCAGGTTCATGTAAACGACAACATTTTTGAAAACGATGTTGTGTGCACGATGTTATTTTTGAAAATGGAGGGGCCAAAATATCCGTTTTCCAAAATACCCTGCTACGTGTAAACGTGGGGTAAGTATTAAAAGTAAAAAGAAAAGTGTCCAATTTTGAATGCTGCTCAAGTCTCCACACCCATTTACACACCTGCTTTTCATTCCCACATCAAGATACACCTGTCTCTCATCAAGCCAGCTGAGTTTAGGCTATATAAGTGCCCCATATAACCAACCCTTGGCCAAATGGTCACTATGCTACTGTGTTATTCTTGGTCTGTTTGCTTTTCCAGTCATTCATTTGGGGATTTTGCCTGTTAGCCAAATAAATCTTAGTTTAACCTTACCTGTTTGCTTTGGAGTTCTGCTCTTGAGCCCACACCATGTCTATTGGAAAAATCACAAAATAGACCCATATCAATGTACTATCATCCAGTGTGACTCTGGGAATGACAGTGTTGATCTGTTGGTCAGTCCACCACTTTGGTCCAGAATGTCTCAACAGCTATCAGATGGATTGCCATGAAATTTTGTACAGATGTTTGTTTCCCAGAGGATGAACTCTATTGACTTTGGTGATCCCTTGACTTTACCTCTAGTGTGACCATAAGGTTGAACAAAAACTGCTAATTTGTACACATATTCACATTCTTACACCTTTGATGATCCCCTGACTTGACCTTTAATACAATCATCGGATCAAGATTCAAGTTGTCAATTACCTTGGTTTATGACCAAAAACTGATGACATTCCCATCAGCGTCAACTTTGTGTTTTGTGTAAATCAGCAAATGTTAGCGTGCTAACACACTAAGCTAAGAAACAATAAACCTGTTAAACCTGTTAGAATATTAACATTGTCCCTGTGAGCATATTAGTATGTTAATAACAACACTGTGCGTAAATACAGCCTCACAGAGCTGTTAGCATAGCTGTAGACTGTGAGTCTCATTGTTAATGCACACTTAGTCACTCCTCCACACCCTGCACTGGCAACTGGCAGCTGCTTAAATCCAATTCAAGTCCCTGGTACTTGGCAACTGTGGTACGAATGGCTCAGGTCCATCCTACACCCAGGACATGGTCAAACCATACTCCCCAGCTCGTCCACCATGCTCTGCAACTGCCAAGCAGCTTCCTACTCCCTCACTATGGAGGGCCCACCAACAGCTAAACAAAATCCACTGTTTGGAACTCATCTGTTCAGACTGCATCTCGGCCATTAAAATAGACTCACTGCACTTGCAGTAGTTCAGCATATCTGATATCTGACTTTTAGATTGAATCCATATGGTTGAATGCACTTACTGCAAGTCACTTTGAATAAAGGCGCCAGCTAAATAAATGTAATGTAGCATAATGTAATAAATAAAATATCAATTTCAAGCATTTTGATTGAAGAATTAATCTAAGTTGGAATCTACATCTCTCTGCATTTATGAACTTACCTGTCAGCTACTTCTCCTACCAATGTCATTTAAGTTTTCATATATATAATTGCCTTTTAGTGGTCCAGTGTAAGTGACAAGATATACTGTAAAGTCTTCTAAGGTGAAAAAAGGGACCAGAGCACACAAATTAATTTGCAGCCTTTCAATGAGCAAAGAGTATGTTAAAGGCTATGAGCTACAATCAACTCCTAACATTGTATATGCCTCAGTACTGAGGTGAGCTGAGCAGGTATTCAAATGCTTTTCCAGTTCTGGTAGACAAATGATCCATGAAATATGCATGACATGTAAAGATATAATTTAAAACAAATTGCTAGTCATTTGGTTGCACTCTGGAAATCACTAGTCTTTGATTAAACTGTTGCTTTCACCAGTGTGAAACATTCATTCATTGAATGTTGAGACAAACTGAGGCTCCTCTTTGCACTGTAAGAATGTCATGCACCTAAATGTCAGCATGCCAGGCAGAGCCCTGAGGTGTCTGTGCTGTCTCTCACGGTTAGCCTTTACAGTTACTGCTCCATGACGATGTGGATCAAAGAGAACAGTGTTGGAGTCATTAACTCGCTGCTCCTGAACACCTCACGGAGGTTTTTGTTCCCATGGGTGTTTGTAAGGAATCTGGTTGCTGGACAAATGTAGAGTCCAGTCTGAAATAATTGTGCACAAGGCAGTTTGAAGGCCAAACCGGAAAAGTTTGGTGAAAATAACACCAGTATTTATACTGGAATTACACGGTGACATTTTTGTGTAAAGTTCTATAAAATACATTAGCTTACCTCAATTTGAAAAAGAGTGTTTATGTAATCCAGCTCCACAGTATTTGATACTGGTACAAGCTGTGGAAGGAATGTTTCTCTATCTTAGCTGTGGACACTGCACGCAAAGAGCTGAAAAGCAAACAAAAAGTGCCGAATTTAAACATGCCAGACTGCAGCTAGCCCATATTACTGTTAAAGCCGGTGTGTGTGTGTGTGTGTGTGTGTGTGTGTGTGTGTGTGTGTGTGTGTGTGTGTGTGTGTGTGTGTGTGTGTGTGTTAACCTTTGAGCAAAAACAAAATCACCCTGAAACACTGTTAAGGTTTCTTGGATTCAAGGACATGCAGTCTTTGGCCTTGACCCACGCATACAGATACAAACATTTTCCTCTGCATTTGGGCCTCTCGTTCATACACAGATGGCATTTTAGGTCACTAGAAGAGAGATGAAGGGAAACAAAAAATCTTCATAAGGGCATATTTTTCAACACAGTTTCTGCGTATCATGTGAACGTGCGTTTGGGAGATGTCACCACGTCAAATGGCCATTGTTGGTTTGTGTAATGAGCATGAATCTCAAACAAAACAGGTGCTTTTATGTTTGGTTAGCACTGCTGGCCCGTGTGTCACAGAGATGTAAAAAATAACTGCAAAAAAATACGTAATTAGCATCCATCGTTTGTTTTTAAGTTACCACCACCGAAGGAAAACAAGTTCAAAGTGTGCTCTCAGAGTGTTCTTCTCTGGTGTTTGAGGTGTCACTGATGGAGAATTTATCACCACCTACTGGCACAGCATACTTTTGGAATCGCTCTTGCGTTCTTGTGTGTTCGGAGATATTTTGTGAAATGAGGGTCCTTTGGGCAGATTTTTATGGAAGGGGAAAATCTTTTAAAAAAATATGAGGGACAGGCACACTGGACAGGTCCCCAATCTTTTGTGGGGCTAACACA
Organism: Chaetodon trifasciatus; assembly: GCA_037975065.1. Taxonomy (NCBI): domain Eukaryota; kingdom Metazoa; phylum Chordata; class Actinopteri; order Chaetodontiformes; family Chaetodontidae; genus Chaetodon; species Chaetodon trifasciatus. The sequence goes on from JBBMOE010000008.1 coordinate 1,712,247, forward strand.
TGCAAACAGACAAACACATGCAGTCTCACTCGCATTCATATTAAGTAAACTAGAGCTTCTCACCTAATCTGTATGTCTTAGCCTCAAACCAAGTCCTCTTGCTTGGAGTATGACTGGCTTAACTTGCTAGGGGACGCCCAGGGCAAAAAAAGAGCTGTTCTATCCCCATTAACTTACACGGTTCCTCCCACATTCTGCACAATGTGCGCAATTTTTGCAAGCTTTAATATAACCTAGTGTCTGCTGTGCAGTGACGTGCAGGATTTTGCAGGAAAACAACATAAAAGTATGTTTCGACATTTGGATTCTCTTCAAGACAGGACCACAAGATATTAAAGTAGGACCCACCTCAAGGCCGTTGCAAAGTCAGGTTAGATTTAGTACAACATATTTCCCGGACAAAGTTTTAATTAAAAATGCCAGTTAAAGAACAAAATGTCTTGATTTCAGTCTCCCTTCAGAGAGAAACTTACATAAGAGACAACAGATCACAATGTAATGCAGCTGGAAGATATGCTGCAGTTTGAGAAAGGAGCACAGCCGTGATCTTGGACATGTAAGACATGCAGTTGAACTGTCAGGGTGTCAGTCTATTTATATGCTGTAACACTAAGTTCACCTTCGATGTAAAGCAATTCAAGCCTTTTCTATGGAGGAAAATTCACAGCAACAGAAGTTAAAATGATACAGGTTTCAAGGGAAGTGGACCATGACAATACACAATAATAATGGTTAAGAGCATTTTTTCCTCCTTCAGTAGCTCAATCAACACTTTGTCAAGCTATCATCCTTATTCATGATGTATGTTTCAAGATTGACATGCACTCTGTATGTGCAGAGAAGGTTTTTTTTCATGCAATCATGACATGTAGCATTAGCACACAGCTTTAGAATGACGCATGGCTGTTAAGTAATATATTTTCTGCTCTGTAAGCTGATCATACATGTCAAGTTTTGGATATTCAAGACTTTCCTGAGGTCTACATGGTGGAGGGAAGCTCTCACCTTCTATTGAGTCAGTCAGAGCTGGAAAGAGACATGACGCACTGAAACTTGACTCCTTGCTCTCTGCAAAGGGCTTGGACTATATAAAGACGGAACTGTTGCAGCGAGGTACCTCTGAACTCCTTCAGCTGATTCACACACGCACACGTGCACCTCTACTTAGTATTTATTTGCTTAGTCAGTTTCCCCATCAACTACCTTATCTTGCCAAACCTCTCCACTCTTTTTTTTCTAAAGAATGCACTCTCGAGCATCTTCATAGGCTTGTTAGGATTCATCCGGTGCATCTGACAAGAATGGCCGCTCTGTTTCTCTCCAATCAATCAGAGGGCCCCTTGAAAAACCGCACTGCCCTTTGAACGCCAACACCTCTGTCTTTGCTGCTCCTCTGGCGTCTGCAGGACTCGGGTGTGATTCCGGGCACAGGGATACCTAGAAACTGGGCCTTGTGGTCAGTGCCAGTTTCCATGGTTCCCTCCTGTCAAAGGGAAGTTCTTTCTGGGCCTGGTGTGTTTGTGAAGTCCCTGTGAAAAGATGGCTCTGTGTCCTGAGGTCCCAAGCCCACCGAGGGCAGAATTCCTCTGTGACTCCGACTGAGTCGGGGTTGTACCGCGCAGGGGATGGAAGGAAAACTGGGCGAAGAAGAAACAGAAGCAGCATGTTTGGGTCCTGGCTCAGTGCCATGCATCAGTTAGGGTTTGGGGGGACTGGGTCACAGTAGGGGAAGTAAACAGGCCGGTGTATATGCATTTACACCAGCAAACACACATTTAAGTGGACATCTGTACAAGTCCAGACAATTAAGAAAATACATGCATTCAATATGGTATCCCTCATGCCATTTAGAGTTTCCATTTGTATCTATCAAGGATGAATTTGCACAAAGTTGAACAACTAAAGCGCCTGTTTGCATGACCTGAAATGTCATTAATTGCACACTTCAAAAATCTTCATATAAAGAAATTTTCATATCTTAGGACTTAGGAAATTTAAAAAAGGTGTATTTTTTTGCAGTGCAATTTACATATGACTCATCTTTTGGAAATCCTTTTGGCACTCCCTCTGTTTTCTTTTTTTCACAGGTGACAGGCTTTCTACACACAATGTGGGCAGATCTGTTTCACATGAAACACCCACAATGACTCACCGGAAGTTCTGGATGATAAGCCATCCTAAGAGAGGTAATACACATAACATAAAGATCTCCACTAATATGTGAAAATGGCTCGAATGAAACCAGATAAGTCACTACGTGCCTGAGTTGTCTTTTAGTAACCTAAACAATTCTGAAAACACTCGTGTGGAGAATCGAATACTTTGCTGAGTTAAAATAACAGGAAGTTACTGTAGATCGGACATCCATTGTAGCAGTGTCTCTGCTACATTTGACAAAACTTTATTTTTAGGTTTTTAATTCTAAGCTTTGAACAGCAGCAAACTACAAAAGCACAATTGTTCGGAGCTGGATATACAAAAGGGACTGAACAACCTGATTTGAAAGAGACAACCAGTACCACCAGCCTTTCCAGTTATATTTGTGAACAAACTGTAATCCAGCACTGGTTTTGTCACTTCTCACACTAACAGGCGGCTCACTTCTCGTTGGTGTTGTGGTATTCTGAAGTAGCGCACATAATGTCTTGAAACCTCTGATGGCAGCACTGATACTGTACATGGATATGTGAGCTTGTACAAAAAAAAAAAAACGTTCGGCTTATCACATCATGTTTTTGTTGTGTTTTGCATCTCAGTTATGTGCAATCAGCATGTGTTAGTGAGCATCAAGGAGAGCTGTTTGCGTTTTGATCCATGATAACGTACATGGGAATGGTTTTTCTAAAAAAGCTGAACTAGCTTTTGATATGAATGAATGAAGAGGAACAGACTGTTGGTATCTCCTACAAAGCAGAGCAGCGTCAGCAGCTGGTGGTGATTCAGCATCTTGCTCCAGGAGATGTCAGTATGACAGTTGTTTAATGCCATGATGGCCTGAGGCTGGGCTTTCCTGCTGAAGGACATGAGTGTGAGGGTTCACTGTGCTCCCCTGCAGCACCCAAGGAATCACCAACCTCTGATTTATTCTGAAAGGCTCAGAGTAAAGGCAGATGCTGACCATAATAGTTTCAAATCTACAAATCCTTATTGTTTCACACTTTGCTGTAAAATAAGGTTACATTTAAGCTTCTTCCACAAAGAACAATCTAACACATCCCAGCGACTCCTCTACGCCTACAGCATACAGGCTTGTGTACGTCAATTGTTATTATCTTAATACCGCTAAGCATACAATAATTCCCTCAAGGATAATATAATTCTTAAACAGATACGGGAAAATGCTGTGAATTCTCACCACAGAGTTTAAAACGGGCTGACTCCGCTCATACTGCCAGCTGAAAGCCTGACTTTGCACTCACTCAATGGCTCCCTTTCCACTGTGGCTTCTGAAAAAGCACCTGGGCCTCCCCACATCGTGGCAGATGGAGGAATAACCACACACCCACTCAGGGCTGCAGGCTCCGCTCTGTGGGGCCAAACATAACAATGCCCCTCAGGCTGGTCAGTGCTCGCACGCTGCTCTGCTTTCAATGAATTTGCAATGTTGAATCCAAGGTTTTCCGTGGTCATGGCCAGGGAAACCTCTGTTCAACACTGCGCTACTCTCTGTGAATTTACAGAGAATGATTTAGTGCTGGGTGGGCATTAATAGAGCACAGAGGTGTAATAATTGGATATCTGTGTGGGGTAACTACACAAAAAATATCTCATTGTATTACATAATTCCACAAAGGAACAGATGAGTGGTTTTCCATATTTTATCCAGTTTCCTAATACATAAATGCAGACAATTTTTACAATATCAGTAATCATAAAACAGCAGCCATTGTTTAATACTGAATCAATACAGTATGAGGATGACATTGCAAAGAATAACTCAGGGTAATAAGGAAGGTAATAGCCCAGTAATATAACATAAGTGTGATGTTTTGCAGTTAAAGGCCTCAAACTTGCAGAGCCACGGGAAAGGTCCTTAAAGCTGATTATTTTGAGGTGCATGTGCTTCAGTGTAAAGCAAACATGAACTTGTGTATTCACATCTTTTGGTCTTGCATTTAGCTCTCTTTAACAGGGCAGACACCATCTGGTTGAATTATTGTAGGCAAGACATTCAGAAATCAATAAAACTTCTATTTAAGAAGCGAATGAAAGAACTCTTCCTCTCTCTGCTGGACATGTGCTGGCAGTGCACCTTTCCACAGGTCTGCTCATTGATTATTCCTGGGCAGTAGCAGTTAAATGTTACTAATTCTGACAAAGATTACAATTACATTTTCCTAACGGCAATCAATAACACCAATTGCATGTAATTATTTAAGATTATATACAGTTTGAAGGGTACTGATATAATACAGATTTACAGATTAGCAGATAAAGAACATTATCCTCTTCTCTGCAGTCCTCATTAACATTAACAAACGTACTTTGTTATGCAGCAAGCTTAACACACTTCCACTAAAGGCTGAGGGCAGCAGCAGTTGTTAAAATACAGCAAATTCACTGATAGTGATGATAAATCAGTTAGAGCAAAGGTATTGTAAAAATGAATTACTAGACTACAGTAACAAGAATAGTGTGTCAGGGTTGTACATATAAGATCTGTGTTAATTGCAAAGAAAATCATGATTGGTGCATTAAATTTCCCATAAAACAACATACTTTTTGTAATCCAGGAAAGGGTAAGAGAAGCAGTCGGAAGACAAAGTAGAGCGTGGTCTAATTAAATGCTAAAAGTAAACAGATTAATACATAATAGTTGACTTTATAACTTATAAAGAAATATCTTTATAAGGTTTATCACTCACTAATGTTAGTGAACACCACAGTATTTGCTGAAGCAAACCAAATTCAAATATATTTATTCCATTTATTTGAACAGAAACTTAGTAGTGCTTATGCTCTCACATATTAAGCCCAGTGTCATTATGAAATGCTTTCCAGGCTCTTGTACATAAACATTTGTCAGATGTTGACCTGAATCAGTGTGTAGAAATGAGGATGTACACCTGGACCTGAAGACTGTGAGACTAACGTCTCTGAACTTTGGATTGACAAACTGTGACCTGAGCAGTAAGCATGAGAACTTTTCTCAACACTACGTGGAAAATCCCAAGATCATTTACTGTTTCAGTCTTTGATAAAACAAGAAGTTTGAGAGGGAAATAACTGATATCAGAGTTGTTTGGAATCAACCAGACACTATAGACTAAAGTATGGTTGATAGAGTTAGCTGATATTTTTAAGTTGCTGCTGCTTGCCAAGGTTTGTCTTACTAGACTGGAGCATTTCAAAACATTTGCAGTTTGGGTTAATCAGTATCATGTTAGACTACGGTCTGCAAACCCTTTTCTGACAGTGAAACAGTGACATGGAATACAGAGTTATTCATTATATTTGTCAAGATATGTGGACGCTTACATATAGCCTGACAAAAAAAGAGAAGAACCAAAAGAAAAGAAAAGAAAAACGTTCAGATCCACACGCTAATTTAAATTTAACGTAAATATCATTGTACTATACTACACTACTTTCTGGGAGCTTTCAATCACATATAATGGTCATCCCCGGCAGACTGATTTTGCTGAGTTGTCACAGATATAGCTAATCCAATGTCAAAAAAAGAAAATAAAAACAAGATCGACACCAGTGAACCAGTCAACAATCTGAATTTCTGCTATTTCTGAAAGGGGATAATTGTTTTGTATTTATTTCCGGGGTATCAGAGCAGAGATGTCGACTATGACAAGATAAATCCATCTGTCGTTTCATCGCTGATACAGGAACCATGCTACATCAAAACTTCTATTTTATGTGGCACCTCTGCTTGTACCCAAATTAATACAGAATCATTTATTTTTTTACATTTATCTGTGAATTTTATCTATATGTTATCAGTTATATAGCCACTCACCTGATAGGATTTACAATACTTCTAACCAGCACTGGAAGCGCTCTAGTTCTACCAAAACGGAAGTTAACAAGGGTGTCACTCTCGCTAATCTTTGTGCGGGTCAGGCCGACACCGGTTTTGGGGTGACAGGTAGTCCGTTGAGGTGAGCACAGCCTCGGTTCCTTAGACAAAACGAATTTAATGACAAACCACATCATCCCTGCACACGGACCTCGACATAGAGAGTCTTTATGATGACATTTTGGTATGTTTCCGTCGACTTCCTGTGTTTTCCTGTTTTCTGAAGCAAATAATAAGCGAGCAACAAAACGTCTAACGTAAGGAAAAGGAAAACTTTAGTGCTACCTAACCGCTATCTTAACTTCATTTCTTTTGTTTGAAGGGTATGTTCAGATTGAGAAAATTGATATCTTGTCTGATGACCGAAAACAGCTGATGAGCGCAACGTACGTTTATGTTTGTTTTGATAGATTTGTAACGTTAGCCGCCATGTAGCTCATAGCGAGCTTACAATGTAAGCTAGAGTCTAACGCACTATTTACTGCACTGGCTTCCTGTAACTGTTATCATTATCAGTGTGTGTGTATTATTATTATTCTTAATGTTATTAGTGTGTGTGTGTGTGTGTGTGTGTGTGTGTGTGTGTGTGTGTCCTGGGTCGGATCCCTGGCTTGTTATTGTTGTTGTTATTATTATCATTAGTGTGTGCGTGTGTATAGATAATAGATCAATAACTAAAACAATGAATAAAAACTGCAGTGTAAAATTTGAAAAATGCTAAAGTCTAATGGCCATACCCTTTCCAAAACCT
>JBBMOE010000008.1:1719311-1843332 GCA_037975065.1 Chaetodon trifasciatus
TGATTATTATTATTAGTGTGTGCGTGTTCCGGGTCGGATCCCGGGTCCAGTCCGGTTCCCACCCAGGAAATTTCCGGGAAACTTCCGGGTCGGTCCTGTCAAAGTCCGGGAACTTACCCGGGACCGACCCGGAACTTTCCCGAAAATTTCCCGGGACATTGCCGGAGAGACAGTCGATCGCAAAAAGGACAAGGCTGGTGGACAATATAATCATCTTTGGGAAATTTTAATATCTCATATTTTTTCTTTTATTATCAGTACTATTATCGTATTATCTCTCGACATAGTCTCCGGGTAAGTTCCAGACTGATGTTCCGGGTTGGACCCGGCTAGGTACCGGGTCAGACTATGGGTCGGATGCTGAAAAACTGATTTATGCCTTAAATTCAAGCTGACGCCACCCAGCTGTTACTACCATTATTATTATCATTAGTGTGTGTGTCCCGGGTGGCATCCTGGGTACTGATCCAGCCCGGGTTGTTGATATTATTATGATGATGATGATTATTATTATTATTATTATTATTATTAGTGTTTATTTCCCTGGTTAGATCCCAGCCTGGGTCGTTGTTGTTGTTGTTGTTGTTGTTATTATTATTACTATGATTATTATTATTAGTGTGTGTGTGTGTGTCGGGTCGGATCCAGGGTCTGGATCCCGGCCCGGCACATTAGTCAAGCTGCTCTGCACTGACTTCCTGTAACTCTTATTATTATTATTAGTGTTTGTGTGTTTGACATGTGTACAGAGGCACAGACGGATGCACCTGATTTTCAAAATAAAACTTCTTTCAGACTCTGATGATCAATAAATTTTTTTTTGTTCAGTCTCTCTGTGCAGTCTGGTACCAAATGGCCCACAGACCAGTACCAGGTACCGGACCAATGTTTGTATTATTCTGAAGCCCAGCAGATACAGCGCTGATGAAGCTTTAAATGATCGATTTAGTGTTAATGTATAAAAACCCACTAGATGGCGCCCTGATACACATGTAAAGAACACTGGGTGGTACTGTCTAAGACACCCTAACTAAGGCCTTTGTTAATGCTTTATAATCCATTTACTAATGATCTATAGATAAGTCATAAGCCTTTAATTAGAGCAACATTTGGATTGCCATGTTGTGAAGTGGCTCTGGCATTACTAGTCAAGTCATTAATCAAGGCTAACAAGTGTAATTAGCAATCAAGCGGTTACAAATGTGAATAAGTGAGTAAAAAACGGTCCATGTGACTTTCAAATCAGCCAAGTGCGAAACTCATTCATTTATTGGCATTTCTAAATGCTTAATAAACAAGTAAGACTCTGCAGTATTTTTTTTTCAATTTTCATGAATTGATGAGTTAAAAAGCTGGAGGATGAGAAGGAACACAACAATTTATTAATTAAGCTATAATGACGCAAGTAGTTAAAACTGATAAACTCTTTACAAAGTGTGCCATATTAGGAAGAGGTTCAGAAACCGTACACCATGTTTGGGAAGCATTATTTTAAGCCTTGCTTGTTGTGTGTCTGATCACAGTTTGCTAAATGATCACTTTCTTTAATCTTTCATCTTTGTAGGTAAACAGACAGAAAGAACTACAACATGTAAGAGGCTCTCAAATACAACATTTTGAAGGGTGAACAGGGTGACATTATTTTGGGAAGAGTAATATCTCAGTGCATATATGTGTGTGTATATATATATATATATTTTCTTTTGAAGGTCTGGCGTAAAATACCACATGTCGCTGCCTGTGGCAGTGGGTGTCTTGCTGGTTGGCCTCCCGTACTCCATCTCTCTCGCTGCTCAGTGGATTTATGGCTGGCCCAACAAACCTGGATATAAGAAGTACATTGAAGCACTGAAACCAAGGTAACTTGTAAATCACTGTAGATTTGGTTTGGCTCTCTTTTTTGACTCACTAAGAAAAGTTGTTTATTAATGCCTTTTCTTGTTTGGCTTCTCCATCAGGCGAATATACTGTTTGACCAGAGCTGTGCTGGAAACTCTGAAATATCTGCAATATGGGAGACTTTACTTCCAGTGGAAGTCATGGTACAAGAATGACGAAAACCGTAAGCATTACGAAAAGGTGTGTTAAGGAAACAAAATGTGGTTATTTTATCAATGAGTCTATGTGAGTGTACATGGAGGGGACCAGGCATTTCAGTAAATATCTAAAATTCAATAATCGCAGTTGTAGTCATCTCTTTGAACACTTGATGTGATCCCTGGAAAATTTGCTATGCGATACCGAAATTGTGTCAAAGTTCACAGCTTTGTCTGTCTGGACACTCCAAAGGGCATCACATTTGGCCGCCGAGGCAACAAGCTGGACTTGTACTACCCTCCAAATGTGGGCAGGTGTAAAGATGTGTCTGCACCACTGGTGGTTTTCATCTATGGAGGTGCATGGGGGTCCGGAGAAAGATCCATTTACTGTTTGCTGGCCAGGCAGATGGCTAAAGAGCTCAGCGCCACTGTCATTTGTCCCGATTACTGCACCTATCCAAAGGTAAGAGTTGTTGGCATTCTGATTATAGATTTAGAGCACATACTGTATGTAGAGCATGAATGACTGGAATTTAAAAAGTACTTCTCATAACTCTGTGAACTTCAAGTAAAATTTATACTTTAGTAACCCAACAGGGAGATAAGAAATGTAATTATAAATGTTACTGTGGTATCTGAACTGACTGCTGGGTCCATCTGATCGCCAGGGGAACGTTTTAGGGATGGTCCAAGATATTGCTGACTGCTTGGTTTGGGCCCAAGAGAGTGGACCAAAGTTCAACTTTGACAAAGTAAGATATATTTTAAAGTATTTTTTGGAAATTGAGGAAAACTGTCTGATTAGAATGTCAAGATTGACCATTTTTTAGTAACCCCCCAAAATACAGATGTTTTCTTGGAGAATATTTATTTACTTTATTTTTTTTTTAAATTTTTACTTTTTAGATTCACATTCATCCGCTGTTGTTGTCTTAATTTTCTGTATTTCACAGGACAACATTGTGTTGATTGGCCATTCAGCGGGTGCACATTTGTGTGCACTGACCACACTGTTCCTCATTGATGCAAGAGAGGAGCTTTTCATAGAGGCCAGCAAGCAGAGGGATATCACTCTGGCGATGAGAGGAGTTATTGGTAAGGATCACTGCACAGTGCATCACTGGGTTTCAGTTGCAGTTGCAGCTACATTTTATGCTGAAGAAAACTGAACTTTTTGTGTCTGTGTGCTCTGAATTGTTTTTCTTCTTTTTGCTGAGTTCCTTAAATACAGGTTTACACAATAAATTTGACTTTAAACATCTGCCTCCTTCAGAGTATCATAAAATTGATTGGCAGGGTTTTGTATGAATGACTTAATCTCTCATATTTCCCACACAGGTCTGAGTGGTGTCTACAATATCATGGACCATTATGAGCACGAGCAGAAGCGAGCAGTCGAGTTCGTCTCCACCATGCACAAAGCCATGAATGGAGTGGAGAACTTCCCATACTACTCACCAGCACCCTTACTGGAGAAGTTCAGCCAGGACAAACTGAGCAGGTGAGACAAAAAGATGAAAATAAAATGATATTGGATTCAACAGCAATCATCTTTATGAATAATTATATTTTAGTCTGTTGCATCTTTTATTTATTTTACATGCACAAACAAAAATTTTTTACCCATCGTCTTCTCTTGTTTTTTTCTTTTTTGCCAGAGTGCCTCCATTTGCTTTGCTCCACGGGACCAGTGACATTATTGTTCCTGTTGAATCTTCCACAAAGTTCTCTGAGCTCCTCACCTCGCTGTCCCTAAAGGTGTCGCTCTACCTGCTGCCAAGAATTGACCACACTGAGATCGTCACTGACCTCATGGCATCAGACCGCTGCTTCTACCATCTCATCTACAGCTGCATCAAACAGGAGTACAGAAAACTTTCAGGAACCTGCTGATGTCCCATCAGATCATAAAAACATCAATTTAAACCTAATATTTACTGATTGTGCCATACACTTGTTTACAGCATCTGCTCTTATACCTCAAAACGAATCATATTTAACATTGACTCACTTTAACTTGATTCTCTAAATTGTCATTCCATAATAATGATTTGGCAACACTTTATATGAAGGTACACACATTCATCATTAAGTTGCTTATTAGCATGCTTATTAGTAACATATGGCTCTTTATCAGTCATTATAAAGCACTTATTAAGGCTTTATGCTTGGGGTTAGGTTATTGAGATTGTAATTCATGTACAACAACTTCCTTCCTTACTATTAATAAGTGGTAATTAGGACGCTATTAAGAGTTAAAAGTTAAAATAGTCAAAGTTAATGTTCTGGTAGTCGTAGAATAAAGTCATGCAGAATGAGGCATTAATAAATGCTTTAGAACTACTCAAAAAAGACAATATTCTACTAATATGTATGCTAATAAAGAACTAGTTAATGGTGAATATGTGCACCTTTAATATAAAGTGTTCCCAAAGATTTCTATGTTGTACAGTTCTGTGATTGTAACTGAGTGAATCCAGGAGCTGCATCTCATTGATACTCAATGTATAATCTGAAAAAGTGGACTGCAGTCTGGCTAACATTGTTCTCAGGATGTCCTGGAGAGATGTTAACCAGGTTGCAAAACAAAATTTGTGTTTTTAAGACAACTATGTTCTACTGATATAGCAGCATTTTGATTCATTAACTTGTTTTTGCATGTTACATGTGAAACTTTCTATTGATTTGGTGGAACATTTTGGAAAAACAACAGTATTTAATGATTCCAGACATATTAAAACTCACCTGAAGGAGCTGTTGTTTTTTTCACCTTTTTGTCTTTATCAACTGACTACAAAGCTCTTACACATAGGGGTCATGTGTGTTGTAAATTGTACAACTTTATGCTATATAAATTAAAGTACAGTTTAGTTTTTACCCCATGCTCATACTCTGAGATGTGTAGCTGAATGTGTTATAAATAGGCTACATACCATTAAACATATAGCATCAGTATGGTAATAATCTGGTAGAAAACATAGTTCTAATGTATAAAAATCTATTGAAGCAGGCAATATCAAGAAAATGCACAATATGAACACATTGAAATACATTCAATATGAAAATGTGAGCATTATATTTTACTTTTTACATCATTGGAAGACGTTTCTGTGACTGCAGTTTGCAGCAGGGCCTCGGCAAAAAAAAAAAAAAAAAAGAAATCGCAATGTTTCACTTTGGAGACAATAATGTGTCAGTGGTGCCTACATTACAAAAGCTAAAAACAAGTTTTTTTAAGTGGGCTATAGCGTAATTTTTTAAGGACTGTATGAAGTTACTGCGGTAGGGAGGGCGACAAAATTTTGTATTTCACTTCGTCAAAAGCAAGACCATCTGCAATGTCGTCAAAAACATATATCCATGGCAAACAAAACAAAATAAATGCTGAAAATGTAGCAAGTCTCTGTTTTTTGTAAGGAATCTCTCTTCTTCTTCTTCTTCTTCTTCTTCTTCTTCTTCTTCTTCTTCTTCTTCTTCTTCTTCTTCCTCTTCTTCTTCTTCTTCTTGTGTCCTTTATTTTGAAAACTGAGATTGACATGCACACGCGCGCGTGAGGCGGAGTTCACGAGGACCTACATCGGAGCCTCAGTTGTGTTCAGGGTACGCTCCGTGGCTCCTCACACACAATCTTTCTTCGCTGTAGCGGTCGTGTTTGACGGCAACGAAGTGTGAAGAAGTGGAAACAGTGAAAACAGTCTGTAAATATGTAACATCGCAGCGCGCTAACATAGTGTTTCCACCGGGAGAAGAAAGATGGACTCTTTTGCGAAAAACACCCCGAGGAAGTTGTGGCTCCGCGGTCTGCTTTGGTGGTCGCTCCTGTTCGAGCTGGCGTCCGGAGGTAACAATGCAACTTTTTTTTTTCAATGAAAACAAAACAGAGATAAACCTATTTCATGGTGCTTTCAATGACGATGTGTTTATTACCCTCACCGTACCCCTCACTTGGTTTACTGTAACGAGTTTTTTCCTGTGTGTGTAGTTTACTGTGGAAATAGTTCCACCCTGATGGTTACTTGCAAGGTTTTAACTACCATTTCAGTGATCATAAACATTATCATTTCCTTTTTTCTCTTCTTTTTGCTTTTCCTTCATGTTTGTAACATTATGAGTGTGCCTTCAAAGGCAGGCTTAGTGTCACTTTACGGAGGATTGTTGTGTGTGCTTTCTGTCCGTGCTGTTGTGTTGCTGTAGTGGTTTAAAGGTATTAAAATGTTCACCTCAGTGTAAAAGAATGAGCCAATTGTGAAAGAGCACAGGCGTGTCCATCAACAAATGATATATATAGTAATATCTTTTAATGATTCTGCATGGATTTTTCAGATTAATGAGGCTAATACCATCAGCGTTTATCTCCTCTAAATGACTGGCATTAGAGTTTGGATGCTGTGTGCACGCATGGTGCACTCACAGGATATGCTTTTTATCAGAGGCAGCAGCAGAAATGGGACGTTGATGCCCACTGCACTGGAAGAACTATCTGACTGTGACAATAACACTCAAATGGAATCATAGAAATGGACAGTCGTTGTTGTGTTGAGAGATCTAAGGTGGAAAATGTATTTTTTTCAGTGACTTATAGCTTCAGATGTACGTCTTTTACATCCATGTGTGCATGCATTAGCCTCTCTGGTTGATTTGATCCTGGGCATGTGTCATCTTATTCAGCGTCCATCCAGGCTTTGCCCCCGGGAATAATCAGCACTCCATGACTCACACGCGCCATATCCTTCAAAATAATTACAGTATAGACGTTTGTTTCTACTCCAGTGCATTTCAGATTGTGCACATCTTCTGTGGTCCCATAGCATTTTGAAACACGCCTTTGCTAAAACATCCACGTCCCAGGCTTTGACAGTGCATCAGCAACAAAGTGGCGTGACAGTCGACAAAAACCCAAAGAGGCACTTCAGTCAAGTTACATCTCTGATTTTGTTGTGTAAACTGAGCACACAGGCAGTGACAAGCACTGGTCTTACCCCTCAAATTAACTGTAAGCGGGTGTTGGCTGAAAGGTCACTAGCTTTGTTGTTGTGAAATTTCACAAAAAACGTCCCTGATGCACAGAAAACTGCCCCTGAAGACATGAAGATTACAGAACAACCTCCAAACACCTCCTGTTTCTGCCTCTTAATGCACATGGTCAGGTGTGCACGGGTGTGTTCATGTGTTTGCATTGTTTTCTGGCAGTCTGCTGTGCTCTTTCATTTACAACCCCACCATGTCTGTGTTTCAGCACAGACAAAAAAGCTGAAACAGCTTAAGTTACTTACCTTATTGGCATTTTTTTTTACAGCTTTCCAAGAATATAGTTCTCTACAAAGAAGTTGGCTGAGGGGAAGACCCCTTTGTTTTAACCTGACATGACCTTCAATTATAAGATCTCATTGTGACAATGCTAAAATACAATTCAGCATGCATGTCCATCCTTGTGAATTTAAGGGAAAAATGTCATTTCATTCCTCTTGGCCAGTTTTTGGAAATGCTCCCTGTTATGTACACAGAGCCAGTCAGATGAATGAGCATGATGTGTAAATGAGAAATAAACTCAGTCAGTTTGACTCATGGTCAGAGAGAGGAGAAGTAATGCTGGATGCTGTGTGCCTTTGTGGGCCAATCAATTTGTTTATTCCCAGCTGGATTTAGCAGTTGTTAAAGGCACACCTGACTGACCGGCCCGACTCTAGTAAACAAACTGAGCACAGAGGCAGTTAACTGTGATTAATTAATTAGTTAATTCTATATAAACAAACAACAACACTACAATTTAAAAGTACATTATATGAAAACACACACACACACACACACACACACACACACACACACACACACACACACACACACAGGCCTTAGAATTGTTTCTGTGTGTGCAGTACTGATTACTGCACACACAGAAAGATCAGCATGTATTTAAATTGTATACTTTTAGGATGACAAAATATTACATTTGTATGTAAAATCATGTTGTTTGTACAGTAAATCATCTAAGAAGCAAAGATGTGCCCACTTGAGATTTGGTGTTTTACCGTTCAATGTTGAAATATGTTGAATATCTTCAATCCAGAAGAAAAAGGTAGATTTTCTTAGTGCCATATCAATGATGCAGAATTAGCATAATTTTGTTTTCTATTGTCTTTTTTTTACTGTGATCCCTGCAATACTTTGTGCATCAGCTATTTAAAAAAAATAAATAAAAAAATCAGTTTTTCACTCACAAAGCAAAGACTGATTGGCTGTTCATGAAACATTTAAATTAGCTAGATACTTGGAGAAAGCCTGCAAGATGAGGATTTTTCTGTGGTACCAGAAGATGTGAGTTATATTTGATGCACACTGAGGTTGATTTCTATTGTTTTTTGTGTCTGTGTAGTCAGCTCCTGTTGATTGACGACTGTAATTTGTTGATATGGCTGAAGGGTTAATTTACACGCCTTACTGGTTTAATTGTGTTAATTTACACCGCACAGTCCATACCAATTGGATTTGGCCAAGCAAACTACCCATTAGTGCATTTAACCTTTTAGGAGTAAAAACGATGTCCCCAGTCACTCTGACCCATTAGCAGCACTCTCTTTCCTCTGTGCCTCGGTCTGAACTACAAATTAATCAAACGTGCAGCGGACATGTTTCTTCAGTGAGGCAAAGATGTTTATTAACCTTTGACTATGCGTGGGACTCGGGAGCTCATTAAAAACTGAACTGGTGGTGCCCGGGCATGGAGGCTTAGATGAGAAAGCTTCAGAGCGCGTTAGCCCAGATTACAGGGTGATGCGAGATGGCTGGGAGGTGAGGTAGAAGAAACAGCTGGGTCCGTCCGCCAGGCTCTTCCTGGAACATGGGGCCATAGACAACGTGGGGACGTCAGAGCCTTTCATGTTCAGGTTGAAGGTTCCTGTCAGGGCAGGGCAGGCCCAAACATGTCTGACTCCCTCCAAGCCACCTCCACATCCACCGTCTCAGTTTGTACACAGCTGTTGTGGCATTAAAGTCAAATACCTTTAAAATTCAATTGTGTCATTCCTGCGGTTTCGGACAGTCCATGAACAGCTTTCTCCTAAAGATACAAACGGGCGGGGACATAAAACTGCAATTCTGGTGCAATGCGCAGGCTGTGGCTTTGTTTAATCCTCAAGGTGGTTATTATTCTACAGGTAAAGCTTTAATGCGTCATAATTATACTCTCACTCGCACTTGAATGCATGTAAATCTTCATGGTTGAGCACGTAAAGTACAGCTACAACTGGCCCACCAGGAAGGCAATGCTCAGCAGAGCCTTAAAAACATTCTTTTAAATCAGGTGAGGTATAATATGCGCGCAGTGTGTGTGCATGCGTGTGCATGCTTCCCACGTACACACACTCTGCTCGACTTGTAAAGAACAACCAAGATGATAATTAGCCTGGCTTTTGTCTCTAAATGTCACATGTTGGCTATATTAAGACCACAATGCTTGACTTGACTTGCTTTGTGCTTGCTGTATTCACTACTACTGTACTTTCTGTTCTCCTTCTCCTTCATACTCAGCTCTTTTTGAATGAGTGTCAAGCATTGATTCAACAGCCTGTAAAAGACAGTAAACACCACATTTCAACACATATATGTTCTCCTTCTTGTTCCCCATTTGAAATATATCTCCAATCTCTCTTGATCCAGCCTCCTTCTATGGTGATGGTTTTGTACAGCTCAAGGCAACAGAGTCGTCCGACCATAACACACTGCGCATTCGCTTCCGAACCTCCAGCACCAATGGCCTGCTGTTTCTCGCCGCTGGCCAGACCAGCTACTTCCTACTAGAGCTCCATGCTGGTCGCCTGCAGGTGGGTACATCCGTGGCCCCAGCATATGAGCATATGTGCTCAAGCATACATGAGGACACACATGCATATATGTATATGCAGGCATACAATACACACAGAGCTTTGTGCTTGACCACATGCACGCCTATGAAAAGACATGACAGACGCACAAAGATCACCGAAAGCTATTGCTCCATCTCAGTTAACAGTGTCAGTCTCTGAACACAGTAACACAACCAGACAAGCCTGTGTGGTGTGAGCTGAGTGTTAACTCCATACCAGTCACTTGTCACTGTGGAAACTAGGAGATTATGAAAGCAGCTGATCTATGTTTTTATTGTATTTGAGTAACGAGCGATCAGTTTGTTACTATAATGTATACGTTAGCCAGATGATTAGTGACTTGATCACAGTGTAACACATCTGCCTGTACTGCCTCTGTCCAACAATTTCATAATTTTCTTGGATGATCAAAAGCTAATCACCGCTTGTATGCACTTAGCTTCTGGAACTGTAATCACTCTGTACATTTAGATTTGTGTTATTAACAAACTACTCCATGAAGTGTGAAAAAAGTCCATCACAGTTTCCCAGAGCCCAGAGTGACATCTTCAGATGTTTTGTCTGACCAACAGTCTAAAACCTGACCATTTTCAATGAAGACTCATATAAAATGGAGCAAAGCAGCAAATCTTCATTTGAGAGGAAAGCAACAAAAAATGACTGAAATTATTAATGTTGAACGACTAATTGATTGAGTCACTTCAACCCTAACATGAAGTGCAATGCTCTCAATTTAATGTTATGCTATAATTTGAAGAGACCATTCTTTACTCTGTGCAGTCCTTTTGTTCCTAATGCTGTCACTTCCTGTAACACTGTCCCGCTGGGCAGCCATAGATGTGTCTGCTCTGTGACTGCAGTGACTTTTGCTCAATTCCGTCAGAAGAGTTACTGCTAAAAATCAGTCGTCAAAGCTTGCTCAGTTGAAAAGCAAAACTTAGTTAATTTCAAAAAGCTCATATTTAAATTATGTATTACATATATATATATGTTTTAAAAAGTTGCTAAAATTGAAATGTGCAACAATTAATTGGCTTGAAATATTTAATAAAGAGTATTCCTAGATGTATAGGGTGTATATCCATATTTAAAGGTACTGAATTCCACAGTAGAATAATCTTAAATTACTAGGCCAGAAAAAATGAGATGTCCTCTTTAATTAAAAATTCAAAATGTGAAACTGTCAGCAGTAAAAAAGACTAACATTGCCACAATATTCGTCTGACTTCAAATGAAATAGAAATAAGCATTACATGCACTACACACCTCATACTTCAGAGATTTAGGATGGGTTTGTGTCCCGAGACGGGTGCACTATTTTTAGCTCACAACACAAGCCTTGCTGGGAGGATTTAAGGGTGAAATACATGTGCCCCTTCAAAACTGCTCTAAAGCATCCAGTAGGCAGCTCTGCCAAGCTAAATCAGCATACAGAATGGACAGACGCACTGTAGAAAGACTTTTTCATATGTAGACACATTCATAAGAAAAACAGGAAGTCCTGAGATATGCATTATGGTTTTTCTGCATCAAACCCTGGAAATCCTAGTGACTAAGCCTCTCTTCGTGTTTGACTTGTGCTACCGGGAATGAATCACGCTGTTGGCTGTGTTGCATTGTCGTACTTCAGTGAACACGAGGAATGAATCGCTCGTCCCCGTTCTTTAAACTGGCACAGGTCACCAAATAATTTTTTTTGTTCACTTGCAAAAGTTATCTCTGGGCTCGGGGTCTCGTTCAGTGTGAGTCAGTCGTGAGCGTTTGCTCCCTGAAAACCTGTGCATGAATAGCAGGGACTCAGCAGCAAGCCTTGACAAGCACGTCATCTAAATGCAGCATTAGTTTGAGATGGTGACATGATGCTCTGAGGACGTAGCTGAAGGCAAAGAGATAATAGTTCTCTTCCTGCTTTAAATCACAGACAAAGCTCACTGTTATAACATCATGTGACATCACTGAATGTAAGCAGTCTACATCCTGTGTTTCCCTCTCCAGGTGTCACAGTGTCTACAGTTCATCCTTTACGACTTATAAGTCTTAATGTTGTAGGTTATAGAAACAGTTATTTCACCAGATACAGTCAGAATGTTTGAGAATTTACTATTATTTTTCTAGAGCCATATAAATATTTTATGTTAGTAAAACAATATTATCTTGAGTGCACAGCTATAGTTGAGGCTGAACTAGAGTGTTAGTTGGTATAATATGTACAGTGTTCTCCATCTGAGTTTAACATGACCTGATAATGGTGCTAGATGAAAAGTGAAGGAATCACTGAAGTTAATACAATCCATCCTGAGGGGGACATAACATCTACCAAATTTAATGGCACTTCATCCAATAGTTGTCGACACATTTTACTCAAAACTACAAACGTCAACCTCATGGTAATGGAGGAAAAGTCAAGGGATCACCAGTGTCATCAGGATTCATCTTCTAAGAAGCAAGAAAGTCTGTACACAAATTTTGTACCTGACCAGCCACTAAATGAAGTGATATTTCACAGAATAAGTCAAACTTTTATCTGCTCAGGGTGCAAGGTGAAAGTAAACGGATCGCCAAAATCAGTGGGCAACGATAATCCATGCAATGGTTGATGAGAATTTTCACTTAAAAACTGAAATTATACTAGGAACAATGAGTTGATTAAGCAGTTAGTCAATCAAAAGAACATTAACCAACGACTTTTTCAATCAATCATTTCTATTATTCATTCATTCATCTTCTATACCCCCGATTATCCCTTTCGGGGTTGGGGGGGGGGCTGGAGCCTATCAATGTACACCCTGAGCCGGTCGCCAGCCGACTGCAGGGCAACATACATACACACATTCACTCTCACATTCACACCTAGGGACAATTTAGAGTCACCAGTTAACCTAATGAGCATGTTTTTGGTCTGTGGGAGGAAGCCGGAGTGCCCGGAGAGAACCCACGGAGAGAGCATGCAAACTTCGCACAGAAAGGCCCCGCCCGACCCGGGGATCGAACCGGTGACCTTCTTGCTGTGGGGCACACACACTACCTGCTGCTCCACCGTGCCGCAATCATTTCTATTATGTTTTTATATAATTTATTTTTATATTATATATTATTGTGTTGAACAACAGACCAACACTGCCAGTCGTAAAGACAAGTTGTTAATGTGGCTAACATTAACAGCAATCAAATTTAATGCAGGATGTCATAAAACAGATCTATTCTGAACCAATAAATCTGAATTTAAATTGAATTGCTCAGACCAGTGCATTTACCCTATGTTTTTGTAATATAGCATGCTTTGTAATCTAGTGGTCTTGTTTCTTGTCTTAGCTGAAACTGGACCTCGGATCGGGGGAGCAGGTGTTACAATCAGAGAGAGGCACCCAGCTCAATGACCTGGCCTGGCACTCTGTGGAGGTCCGCCATGTGCAGCACAACGTCACTCTGACTGTAGACAAGAACTCCCACACAAGAGCAAAGATGCCAGGTTCCCATCACAATCTCCACATTTTAGATGGTCTCTATGTTGGAGGCTCTGGAGGCCTGGATAGACCTTACCTCCCCAGAGACCCGATCGGCTTCCGAGGATGCATGGACGAGGTGGCCTTCAACGAACATGACTTGCTGTCATCACTGAGACCATATACTGGATTTAAGAATGTCTATGAGGTGTCTTTAGGCTGTAGTCCCCAATTCTTTGCGACAGAAGATGACCCTATCAGCTTCTTCAGCTCCAGGGCTTACATTTCTCTTCCAGCCTGGAACACCCAGCAGGATGCGGTATTCGAGTGTGTTGTGCACACCTCAGCCAAAGAGGGAATTATTCTGTACAATTCAGCTAGAGAGGGGGGCTTTGTTTCTGTGGAGATTCAGGAAGGTTTGCCAGTAGCCATTGTTGGCAAAGGTGGGACCAAAACTGAACTTCGCTCCCTCACGTTCATCAATGACAGGAAATGGCATTCTATCAAGTTGCATTTCAGTTCCAAAAGCCTTGAGCTAACTGTTGATGGAGAGATGGTTAAAAGCAGCATTAACTCACGTTCAAAGGGGCTTCAGCTTAAAGGTTATCTTTTTGTTGGAGGTATTGATGACAGCACTAGAGCAGAAGTCAGAAAAGTGGGGCTCATGTCTGTTTCTGGAAAGCGTGTCAGGGGAGGTTCCTTTAAAGGATGTTTGAAGAACATTGAAGTCAGTAGAGTGAAGATGGGTCTCTCCAATGCTGTAGTCACCAAGGACATCTCAGTTGGTTGTGAGCCAGAGAAAGAGCCAGAGCCATCAACTACTGTGAGTCCAACAAGTGCTCTGAGAGCCCTCTTTCACTTGGTGACGCCAACACCGTCACTTCACATGTCCACCCTTGCAATTGGTTTGGACAGGAGGTATGGCTCAAATTTTGTACAACTCAAAAACCTTGTGGTACAGGAAGGTGGTCGAGCATCTCTAGAGGCAAAACACATCAAGGTACTTTTAGACTTCAAGAAGCTTGGCATTCGACAGTCTCAGATCATGTTCCGAATTCGGGAGCAACCAGTTCGTGGTCAGATAAGGCTTGATGTTGATCAGGATCAAGAGGAGAACACCTTCAGTATGTTGGACCTTTGGCATGGACGAGTGATGTATATCCATGGAGGCTCTGAGGAACCAGATGACTTCTTCATGTTTTCAATTTATTCTAGCAGTAGAAAGCAAGTTCCTGATTATCTGAATGGTAACAAATTGCACCGCTACAACATTACTGTGACACCCACCAATGATGCACCTGAATTAAGTCTTCCTGAAGGAAATCTTTTTGTCCTTTTGGAGAACTCAAAGAAACGCCTCACCACAGATGTTCTGAAGGCCACTGACATTGACAGCAACTACACCAACCTTGTTTTTTCTGTGCTTGGGAACCTAAATGCTGATGCAGGGTATTTGGAAATAGAAAACAACCCTGGCAAGGCAGTGACCTCATTCTCATATTTAGACTTGGAGGAACTGAGGGTGTGCTATGTTCACACAGGAGTTCGAAACTCAAGGATAGTTCTTAGAGTTAGCGATGGGGAAAAGGTCAGCAACACTGTGGTTCTAAGAGTCATGGCTGTTGTACTGGAGTATAAGATTGCCAACAACACAGGCCTTGAGATCATTCAAGGAGAGTCAGCTATAATTGGTTCAAAGCAGTTGGCTGTGCAAACCAATGCTGTGAAACAAGTTGTAGACATCCGGTATGATATTGTTGAGCCCCCTCAATATGGTGAACTGCAGAGACTTCACTCAAGCGGTGAATGGAGGCATACTGACTCATTTTCCCAACGGCTTCTAGAAAAAGAGCGCCTGAGGTACGTTAGCACTTTTCAAGAAATCCAGACATCCAGTGCCACTGATTACTTTAAGAGCAAAATTACTGTGGCTGGAAGGGCAACCACTGAAATACTCTTCCCAATCACTGTAAAGTGGGTGAAGTACCACCTGGTGAGGAATGCCATTATAGACATGGATAAAATTAGAAAAGTGACACTGAATTCAGAATGTCTTTTTGCCACAACTGAAGGTGTGGCCCTCTCAGAGGATGACCTTTATTTTCGAGTTCTCACCATACCAAAGAAAGGGAAACTCCTGCTCGACACCACAATTTTGATGAAAAACTCAACCTTTAGCCAGAGAGACGTAACAGATCTAAAAGTACATTATGAGCTAGTGGACAGGCCTTATGAGGATACAAATGACAGGTTCAAATTTCAGCTGGTTTCCAAACATGCTCAGTCGCAAAACTATGATTTCCAGTTTTCCATTAAGGCTGATGTCAACAGCGTATTTATGAGAAATGATGGACTTTCACTTCTGGAGGGAGAAAGTAAACTTATCACGAAAGATGAGCTGTTTGCAGAGACTTTGAGTACAAAGGATATGTACTACACAGTAATAAGCAGCCCCAAACATGGAAAACTAGCCCGTATTAGTCAGTCAAATTCCAACGCTAGCTACAACAACATCTTAACCTTTAGTAATCAGGATATATTAGAGGAACGGATAATGTACATCCATGACGACAGTGAAACAACTCAAGACGAGTTCACTTTCATAGCGTCCACCAGCCAGGGATTCAAATCTTCCATCGCAAAAGATGATATTGGTGCCAAAGAAGGAATGTTCAACATATCTATTCAGCTAATCAATGACCAAAAGCCAGTACGTGTTATTGATAAAGTTTTCCATGTGGTAAGAGATGGACAGAAGTTACTCACTATAGAGGATTTGCGTTATCATGATGCAGACTCTGATTTTGATGATGGCCAGTTGATTTACACTCGACGTGGAATCCCGATGGGAGACCTAGTCCTTGTTAATGACACTACTCATCGGCTGTTCCAGTTTCGACAGAAGGATTTGGAAGAAAAGCGAGTGTTGTTCATTCACAAAGGGGTGAGCACTGGCAGGTTTGTGCTCTTTGTCTCAGATGGAAAGCATTTCATATCAAGCCTTTTAGACATCAGTGCACATGATCCTTTCTTGAAAGTTGGCAACAACACTGGCCTACTGGTTCAGAAGGGCCAGTCAGTCACCTTTTCCACTAGTAATTTTAGTGTCACATCAAATTTGGACATAAGAGATGACCAGGAGGTCATCTTCAAGCTGGATGAGGCCCCCAAGTATGGAGGACTTTATCACAATGAAACAAAGGTGGAGTCATTCACACAGTCTGACTTAAAACATGGGCTGATTACCTATCGGCACAATGACAGCAAACATCTGGCAGACTGTTTCAACCTAACAGTGAAAGCTAAAGGTCTTCGACTTGCAGTGAGGATCAATGTGAAGGTTTACCTGGAGAGTCATCAGAGGCCACCCATTGTGCAGCATCACAACACCTTACTGGTGGAAGAGGGAAAACCGGCGAAAATCGATGAAACAAAGCTAGAGGTGAGTCTTTCAGAAGACACACATTGATTGAGCGTTTCATCAGTGTTCATGCAACTTGTATATGGGTTCAAATAATATGATGGCTATTTAGAAGGCCAATGCTGTCCTTTTTTTTCTTCATGTTGCAAGATCTAATGTTTTATTTATATTTGAAATGTCTTTACAATGTCAATTTTATTTTTTTAGTATTATTATTATTTGACCAGTGGTCACTAAACCTCTTCTTTACAGGCAATACAACTGATAAAATTATAATTAGAACATTAATATCAATATACGTACTTGTGGAACCTGAGCACAATGTTTAAATATTTCAAGTTAAAAGCCTCCATACATGATTATTGATTCTTAAAAATATGTCCATCTTGTGGCATAGTTATGAAATCAGAAGGGAACAGCACATTTAGGAGATAATCTAAACTATAAGAAAAGGACAATATCACACTGATATTACAGTGAAAGATCAATTTTTACTGCTCTGGGTTTTAAGGCTGCTAAAAGGGTAGAAATTGAATGCTGACCAGTGTTTGCTTTTACATTTTACAATGATGCCGTGTTACATTGAGAGCAAAATGAAAACTAAACTTTAGTGACACATGGAACATTTCAAATTTAACCACTGAATATGTTTTCTGATTGTTGCAGGTCACTCACGAGGACAACCTGCCATCTGAGATTGTATTCAAAGTCAAGGTAGCCCCGTCTCATGGCTTTCTCCGGCGTTTTGTCAAGGAGCGCTACATCGGAACCAAACAGTCCCCTGTCAAGACATTTACCCAAGAGGACATTAACAGTGGGAACATGCAGTACATGCAGGTAGAGCCCGGCAAAGTCAATGACACTTTCATCCTCGATGTCACCAACGGGGTCACTGATGTCAACGACATTAGGATGTCTGTTGACATCATCCCACGCCTCATCCCGCTTCAGGTCTCCAATATCACACTGAATGAGGGCGCTTCCAAAGCACTGACCCAGGATTTTCTTAAAGTCACCAACCAACACTTTTCTGGAATCAACTTCCTGTATAGTTTGACCAAACCCCCGCAGTATGGTCACATTGAGCACTCCCGACACCCCGGTGTGCCCATAACCTCTTTCACCAGGAGGCAGGTGAGATATTCTTGCAGACAGTCAGAGTGGCAGTTGTAATGATGGGTAAATAATTTGATGTCGTGTGGCAGTAATATTTTTAATGCAATATACTAATACTGAAGACACAGGGGTCATGTCAGTCATGTCATGTGACAGCCATGTAATGATTTAGATGAGAGAATTTGATCCATTTTGACAATGCTTGTAACCTAAAATGCCTTCTTAACTAAATTGCTGTTTAGCAATATTTAGAGTAATTCGCTGAGACTGTTCAATTGATGGATTGATGGATAAATGATTTGATTGATTGTTATTGCAGTGATTATTTCCAGGCCTGAAAGAAACACTGAGGCCACAGAGCTCGTGTCCTCTGTATTTTCTGCTGCGTTACACAATGACTATTTTCAAATTAGACCTCAATCTACAGGCATGTGCACAATGCTTGTAACCTAAAATTCACCCTTAATTAAATTGAAAAATTAAAGGAAGGTTATAGTAAAATTAGCCAGACTTGACCCCCTTTTCATTTCATGCTACCTCCTGCTATTTGCTTATGTCATGTTTGTGCTCCTAATTAATTTTCAAAAACTTTACAAAGCAGTAATGGTTGTAGTTTTTGTCCCTGTATGCATGCTGTGACATGGAAAAGGAGATCATAGTGAACTGTCACAAATCATTATAGTGTTTTTTACCTCTGTGTTTTGAATGAGCATTGTTTTAACATCGTTAAAGTTTTGATCTCAGATTCTCCCTAATAATTTCCATGTTGTTTAATCAGGTGGAACACGACTTCATTTACTATGTCCATGACAGTAGCGAAACCTCAGCTGACAACTTCACTGTGGTGGCCAATGACACAGGCCTGAGGAAGCAGAGTGCAGCCCAGACGGTGTACATCCAGGTTACAGCTGTCAACGATGAGCCTCCTGTTATTACAGCCAACAGGGTCCTCAGGGTGAGTCTGCACGGCTGCTCTATATTTAAACTCTGGACTTTTTTTTTTTTTTACTAGTAGGTCTGGCACCATAGCTTACTGTCAGACAATTTTCATGTGGGCAGTGTTGCAAGTTGCCATGGCTGGCTGGATGAGGGAAACTATGTTTGCTATGTGGAGGACGGTCCAGGGGGACTGGCAGCACAGAACAGAAACTGACATACATTTGGAGGTGGAGATTTTGGAGAACAGATTCTCCCTGTATTAAAAATAAAGCACGTCTTTTTGGTGGGTTGGTTTCAAGCAATGCTGCTTGAATGATTTGAAGAGGGAGCTGCTATTTTGCATAGTTTGGGTTGACTGGAAATGAGTTCTAAGGCTTCTTATGAATACAAAAGAGTTTAAATCAAATGGAAAATAAACCGCAGGCGTTACATGGACAGAAGGTCTTGCTGCTGAAAATGTGTCGCTTTAATTTAGTCCCATTTCACAGCAAGTGTTGAGTGACATGATGGCATGGCCTTGAAATAGCAAGCAGTGTGACCACATGGCTTCAGTTCAGTCCAGTTTCATCTATCTCACATCTCTGCTTATCCAAAGCAACCCTGCTGGCTATTTACTACCTGTCTGTTAAAAGCACTTCGTTAACACTTTATTTTAAGATACACATATTAACCATTAACAAGTTTCATAGCATCCATATTAGTAGCATTTCACCTCTTTATTAGTCATTATAAAGCATTTATTAATGCCTTATTCTGAAGGTTAGGGACATAGGGTTATTCTGGGCTAGTGTTAGGTTGTTAAGATCATAATTCATGTTCAACAACTTCCCTACTTACTATTAATAAGCAGTAATTAAAAGGCTACTGAGGGAAACTCTTTGTTATTGGCTGAGTAGTTGTAGAATAAGGTGCTTTATAATGAATAACAAAGAGCCAATATGCTGCTAGTATGCATGCTAATAAGCAACTAGTTAATGTTGAATATCTGTGGCTTAATATAAAGTGTTACCAGCACTTCTACTCACGTACATTTTAAATGTCTGACTCTGTGTGTGTGTGTGTGTGTGTGTGTGTGTGTGTGTGTGTGTGTGGGGGTGTGTGTGTGTGTGTGTGTGTGTGTGTGTGAGTGTGTGTGGGTGTGTGCGCGTGCTGAGCAATGCTGACTTTGCTTTAGTGGCTAGAGTTGGGAGACGTCCAGCTGGAAAGAGAGGCTGAAGTGTAGGTCTCTATTGTCTGTGCAGCTTTGCCCCAAATGCCTGAAATTCCTCTGGGATCTTGCAGACTCAGAGAAGAGCAACTTCTAAAATTTACTGCACTGAAGGAAACCAGCTTAGTAAAAGTAGTTTAAATCAGAAACTCTTTGTATTTTTGAAAGGGAGCTATCTGTGATTTTTTTTTTTTTGTATTTTTGAGATGACAAACTGGTCTGCTCGTGTTGATGGTCTGTTTAATTCAAATGTGATCATTTCACCTGTTATCATTTTTAATCAGGTGTTAGGTGCAGCAGAACTGGAGTGTCAGTGTCCACAAGGTGGCGCTCTGCCACTGCGCTTCATGTTGGCTCTCAAACTTGTACTGTGGAAGATTTTGAGAACTGTACAGGTCTTCTTACAATCAGTCGTGTATTTCCTCATATCATTTATTGGATAGGTCATTTTGAAACACCTTTGATGTCCTCTGAATGAATATTTAAAAAGGGCTTGTCAAATTTTTGTTTCTGAACCAAGCCACAGGGATTTTCTTTACATGTTAAATAAGACACTAGATATCAGTGCAGGAGGAACCAAATGAAATCCACAGTGAAATGGACAAATCTGTCTTAAAATATAAACCTTTCATTTTCTCAAATATGTACCAAGTTGTCAGTGTATTTTGTGCATATGAGATAAAAACACATGTTTATTAAAACACCAGAAAAACGTTTGGCAGTCAAGACTCACGGGAATTCAATAAAAGTGGATCAAAGATGAAAGTTTGTTTTATTTAAACTTAACTCTTATCTCCGTCGCTAAAGCTGCAGCCTGATGAGTGCTGGACACCCTGTCATGTTTGAGGGATTGATCTCATCCCCGCGGGGCCTGTTTGTGCAAACTGATCTCATGTGTCTTTTCTTTGAGTCATGCTGATGGTGTTCATCAGACTCACCAGGCTGATCCTGCTGTGACTTCCTGTTAAATGGGGGATTAGTGGAAGTGTAGTCATTTCCTGCTAGGTGGACACACACTCACATGTGTGGCACTGATGTGATGTGCATGGTGTCTCATGTGATGGGTGGATGTGCTTCACAGGTACTAATTGGAAAGTACCCCAGCAAATAACACTCACAGCCAAGTGAGAGGCCAGCTCATCGCCAGTTACACCTCAGCCTTTAATTTGGTCATTTTAGGGAATCATGAGTCATTTAGTCCCCAGTCTTGTGTCGGAATCAGACGACACAGTTTTTTTGTCTTTCACTGTGTCACCATGTCAGATCTAATGATCACAGCGCCGTAAACTCTTGACATGTCATGGTCGGGTGACTGCCAAGACTACACATATGACCTCGACCAATCGCAGCACATCTTATTTCACAATCACGCATGAGTTCAGATGTCATTGGGGAGGGGGGTGAAGCAACTGTCAATCAAACTGACAGAAGCTTCGTATGTGATGCTGCGGGCTTGTAAAAAAAAAAAAAGGAAGAGAAAACATCTGTGGATGTGCTGTAACATTAAAAGCAAATGCAAGTGATGGTGTAAATTTCAACCCATTTGCTTATTATTTATACATCTACTGGGCAGAATCCAGATAACAATTAGGACAAGT
Source organism: Chaetodon trifasciatus (assembly GCA_037975065.1). Classification (NCBI taxonomy): domain Eukaryota; kingdom Metazoa; phylum Chordata; class Actinopteri; order Chaetodontiformes; family Chaetodontidae; genus Chaetodon; species Chaetodon trifasciatus. The sequence continues at coordinate 1,740,934 of JBBMOE010000008.1, forward strand.
ACAACAACTTTCACATGTAGTCGTTTTTATTTCCACAGTTAGTAATTCTACAAGGAGCAGGTTTGGCAGTGTTGGCCACGTCAAACAGGCTACTTGTATTAACATTAGATCTGGAATCAGTAATGATAAGCATATTCCTGCAGTAAGGACTGAGGATTAAGTTATGACGTCATAGCCAGCTACTCACCGGGCTGCGAGACGCTGCATGACAGGTCATTTTGCATGTCACACTACATGGCATAGACACCCAATTGTCATTCACGATTGCTGGCAATTGGTCAGCCACGACAAAATCGGGCTAGACTCGTGTAGTCTGACCCAGGCATTATTTAGCAGTTTTAAAAGGTAAAATACACCCTCAAATTCCCTCACACTCTAACTGATCATATGATGTTTGTGATAGGCTGCACACCACTGCAGCAGCTTTGTGACAAAGTGTTGCACTTCTCCTCACCCCGCGCTGCCTGCGTTCACTGACATTTCTCACATTAACCAACTTTCAGCAGAGCAGCAGAAGGAACTTTCCCTTGGAAATGTTGATTAGCAAGTGTGTGAACACTGAGATGACACTTATCTTGTGGTTCTAACAGGAAATTTGCACTCATTTGTTAAGATAATGAGACCAATATGAACATTTATTATGATCTTAAACCTGCTATAATCACTATTTTTGTTTAAAAATTCACATTACTACATGTAATGGCAAAGTTGTCACTCATAGTGACGGACCTGCAGATTATTACAACTCTGCAATCTCCTCAGCACCACAGAGTTCTTCAATGCCTTTCATCTAATTATTTGGCTTTACTGTTTTGGTTCACTCTCATTACTCTCCTCGCTGTTGTTCCCAGCGGCAGCAGGCAGCTGTTTTCCTCTGAATACCCACCATTTGCCAGCACCGCCAGACAGGCAAAGTTAGCAACTGGCTGGTGAACATAATAGAGCATGAAGCAATTAAAGAACCAGATATTTCTCTCAGGAGTTAATGGAGACCAACATGGAGCTAAACGCGAGTGAATGTACCAGAAACACAGCTCCAAATGTTCCAAATGTTCTAAATTCCATTTAGTTGCTTCAGTTTCAGGGTCTTTACATTGTACAAGCTGACTCACTGCCATGACTAACTCTACCTGAGTCTAAACGTCAGCTGTGAAAAAGATCATTTTTGTTGCATCCTTCCAGTAATTCACTGTCAGTCACACAGCTTGTAAATCCACGGTGCCGTACTCCACAATAGTTGCTCTGGCCTGGACTATGGAGGTTCATCCTTTGTTGTCAAGTGCCTGTACGGTTCAACAGTTTTGCTTTCTGTGTGTCAATGAGTTCCTCTGTTCCTTCGTGTTAGCTCGAGGCTTTTGAATTTGCATGGAAGCAGGACCTGAACTGTGCAGTACATCCAACGGTGTTTACAGTTTGCACGGCTATATTTAGTTCTGAGATGTCCTTCACTTGAATTATGTTGTTGAATGTGACTTGAGTTGATGTTCACAGAGACATTTTTCCATAGGTTGTTACTGTCTTGCTGTCTTAAGGTGCCTCAGTGAGGATTGTTATTGTATGTGTTCTGCCTCGTCGGACCATAAATTGTACGATGGAGTAAAGAAAGAGAGATAAATGAGTCACAGCCTTGGAGGTCGATTCACAGATACAGCTTATTATTATATGTGATGATGAATGACAAGGACGCATCAGCTGTTTCTGTTCCAGCTTTTGTGTTTCTCACTTCTTTTTCAATCATATTGTATCTGTGCAGAGAGTAGGTGTTACAAACAAGTATTTGACGTAATCCAGCTCAAGCCTACGAACAATTTGGTCTGATATTTCTTTCCACAGCAGCTGAATTGTGGGTATTTAAATTAAGATTTACCTCCACAAATGGAAATTAGCTGCAATGTTTAGTCTTTTGCTCCATTGTATAACAAAATGTGACAGTATTTCATTCCATCTATCAAATTAAATGTCAAACTACACTATGTCAAACAGAGCATCTCTGTTCCCATGTTCCTGGAGGTCTGTCTTTCCATGTAGATTACAGGTGGCACACGTTGTGTCCATGTCCATCTTGTGTTTAGGTTTGGGTGTCCTCAGTGACAGAGATCAGGCCAGAGGATCTGAGAGCACAGGACCTGGACTCCCCCCCAGAGGAGCTCCACTTCATGGTGACCCCACCCAGCAACGGACACCTGGCTCTGAAGAGTGCCCCCATGAAGGCAGTGCTCAACTTCACCCAGGCACACATCGACCAGGGACAGCTCCTATTTGTTCACAAAGGTAAAATCATTTTTTACAAACACTGGAGACGCCGGAAGAGAATAAATAATAAAAGTACAAAAAAACAAAACTATACAAAACTTTATAAAAATACTCTTGGTAAAATAATCAGTGATTAATGTAAATAGACACAAAAAGCTGCAAAGCTCTGGCTCTAAATGTGCTCAGTGTTTGTGTTTCCAGGTGCCAGATAACTTGTTGTTGTAGTTTCTTTTGCGTCCACCAGAAGATGCTGTTAGTTTGATTTGTTTCCTACGTGTCAACTCACAGGGAATCACAGTCATCATTAGGAACAATGTGCAGCTTTCTCATTAGCTTCATTAGCATTAAATTTCTTGCAACACTGATACAGATGGATTTGACAGAAAGCCAGGGTGGAGGTGATAATGCTTGATAATGCTCCGATGTAAACGGTGGGAAAGGTCTGTTGACGGTGTCGTCTCAGATCAGGTTTCTGCTGGCTGTTCTGATTTCTATCTTCTTTTTTCTTTGCCTGTGCTTGTACCACCAGGAAAAGTTGTAATAATAGTGTGTAAGGGACCCGCCCCACCCTGCTTGTTGATGAATGCCTCTTTCTTTTTTACACACACATACACACACATATACAATTGATTTTGACTGATTATTCACTTACTGAAAATGTTTAATCTTGCACTGCACATTTCTTTTACTCAGAAATGCTGATCTGGTACTTTTTCATGTGTATTTTTGCAGAAACCAGATGCAGCTTTATATGTTTGTTTGTTATAAATTTGCTTCATAGTGAAAACATATGCTCACTAAACTGGGATGCCGTTGTCTCTTTATTCACTGCAGCAAACTTAAACTGAAAGTTTGCCTCAGAGGCTTCTTGACAGGTGGAGCTTCTCATTCAATCTTTGATTTCATTGCGTTTCCAGGTGCCATGTCTGGAGGATTCAACTTTCAAGTCAACGATGGTGTGAACTTCACTCCCAGGCAGATCTTCAGCATCACTGCCAGAGCTTTAGTCCTCAGTTTAGAGAAAAACCGTCCACTCAAGGTGTTTCCAGGTAAATCAGCATTATTCTATATTTTCATTATTGTCAGAAAACCAACAGCGTTGTCGTCCACCTCTTAACATTTTTCCTCTTCTTTACTCTGTGGTACTCCTTTAAGACATAAAACTTGAAAACGGGTCACAAGCACATTGTTTAATTTTTAAAAAACGACATCCCTAAATCTTGTGAGCGCTGCAGTTTTTCACAAATGTTGCTCACTCTGAGGTGAATTGTGGATTTCCTGGCAATATTTTCAAATGATAATTAATACACGTCTGGTGCTCTAGTGAGTGTTTACAGCAGCATTGATTCAGAATGAACTACAGTGCCATGTTTGATAATGTTAATGAAGGTGCATGTGCAACAGTGTGGCTCATTGATTGATTTTTGGACAACAATGGCACGTTGTGTCACAGAGGACTAAGGTGACAAAGGTTTCATTTCTGTGCTCACAATATGAGATCACAAGAACTTTGGAAGCATCATTTCTCTTTTGTAAGCTTTTGTGTCAGAATGAAAGTATACAGCTGGCTCTCAAAAATGAACTGAAAAATTTATTTTTGTCTGTCTCTGTGTCATCCCCACTCTCAGTTGTACTGTTAATATCCATAAGAAAACAGATTATTTCCTTATTTTTGTCTCTTTTGTAAGGTCTCAATTCAAGGTTTTAAGTGTGTGTGTGTGTGTGTGTGTGTGTGTGTGTGTGTGTGTGTGTGTGTGTGTGTGTGTGTGTTTGACATCTTGCCCTCTGATTTGCTGTATTTTGTAAAACTAATCCTGCTTGTATGTACAGCCTGACTACAGTCTCTGCTCACAATCCCTGTAGTTAAATAATTCAGCACCTTTCCAACAGCCAAGCCATCCACCTAAATACCAGACGGGTGAATCGGCTGCTGTCATTGCTTAATGTTTTGATGCACAGAATGCTACTTTTAATACCCAGGAGCTAAAAATAGGCTGACTGGGTGTCGTCTGTGTCTGCAAACGCGTTTCAAGGTTTTCTGAGATTTCCAGTGGTCTGGTTTGTGAGTTAGCTGGAGAGGATATTGTGAGGGCAGCAAATTGCCAACTGGCATGCTCTGCTGAGCTTCCCAGCCACAGGGTGAGTGGGTACTTGAAAAGCTGTGCCACTGTCTGTCTGAGGCAGCCCTGTTTGTGCTTTGTGCCAGGCGAGGCAGAGGGAGGGGGATGGGGGCGGGGGGGATGGGAGCTTTAACTGACAATGAAGGGTTTTGATGGGGTGAGGGGTGACATGAAACACTTTCACACTGTGGAGGTGAGATTTATGTTTTTCTTCTTCCTTGCAAAGTCCTCAACAGTCTGGGTGCTCTCTGTAAAACTGTGCAAAGACTCCTCTCTAAATGGTTGCATATGCCTCATTAAGAAAGCAGCATTTACCTAAACACACTCTGACAGTAAGCAAATACCACACACAACTTGCTAAAATGATTCTTTGTATGAGGAAATGTACTTAGACTTCTCTCAAGCTCTTCCTGAATATGCAAAGTTAGTTATTACATGCAGCGTATTGTTACTGCTACATACATGGCCACAGTGGGAATACAATGGTAGCATTATGCTCATAAACATGTTGTCTGATCACGTCAGAAGGCAAAAGTGTTTCCACTATAACAGCGGTATACAACAAAAATGTCAATCTTTGTAATCCTTAGAGTTTAGAGATACTTAAGGATAGATAATTTTGTATTTATTTATTTACTTAGCCTCACTGCAGAGAGATCTTATTCTCGACTGATGTTTAATCAAAGCACTTTTGTAGTGTAGTATTTCGTTTCAGGCAGCATACAGCCAAAACAATCTTCACCATTCAGGTAGGACAGTCTGTTTATAGCCCTAGAAGGGAAAAGCAGGGTTAAAGCATTCCCTGCTGCCCCTTCAGCTAAAAAAAGGCTAAAAAAAGAGAGGTAGAGAGAGAAGCTCAAAACCAGCCAGCTTTTTCACTTCTGCACAGCTGGCCAATCGTGGCCTGAAGTGGGTGAAATGTGCAATTGCCAGATTCATAAAGTAATAGAAATGGTCGGATTCCATCCACCCAATTCCAACGTCACTAAAGGTGTGATGAGAGGGGCTTTCTAAAGCAGCTCCGCCATCTGACAAGCTCTTCTGAAGGAGTATACTGTAGTGACACCTCAATGATTCTCTAACATGGATTCTCAGGTCCATGTTGATGTATTCTTACAATTCCTTTTCATCATCATATTTATGAATTCATTATCCTAGTGATTATTTGTGATGTGATGTTTATGTATATTTTACACAATGTTTTGCACATTTTCCTCATCTCACAAGCCTAAACAACTCAGCAACTGTGAGCATGTCTACATTTTACATGTCGACATATGACCATACCAAAATGCTGCACAAAATCTGACAATATAGCAAAAAACCCATCTTTACAGATTTAGAGCAAGATAGGTTTTCATTGTAAAATGACAACAAAGACAGTCCCTCACTCTTCCTCTAAAAGGGAAATTTCCCACGAGAGACAGACAAGGATGGTTAGAGTGCTCACGACAAGTGATAAATGAAGTTCACTGTGCTTCGACCCCCCTCTCCCTCTATCATTGCTTTCCATCATTTATCAGCAGTCTTTTTTTAGGATCCTCACAATCCCCACAGTGGCAGCAGTGCTATGGAAATCTATGTAATTCATCTTTGGAGAAAAGAAGCTCTCAGTCGTCAGTTCCCATCATCATGCACAGGAGATGTTTCTCTTTGCATTTTCCCCAAGTGGAAGATTTCTGCGCCTGCAAGGAGCTGCTCCACTTTTAATTTCTTGTGTGGATTTTATGTAACACCCCGCACTGCAGTTGGACAGTGCTGTAAAAAGTCTGTGATGTCTGCAGTGCAGCTTTAATGTGACACATCAAAGGACTCTCATCTGTCTGTTCCAGAGCTTGTTTTGTATAATTTGGAGTCAGAAAGATGTGAAATGCTTTCAGAGGGGAAAACTTTTTTGCATTTGCATGCAGCCGCATGGGTTTTAACAGTGTGGTCACAGCTAAGCTGAATATCAGACAAGAAAAACAAATTTTCTTTCTTTATCAGTAATTTTCTTCATTCAGTTTCACATCTTTCCCCCAGGCACTTCTACACCAATCACAAATGAGGATTTACAAGTGGTGACCAATGACATCAGCAACACCTCAAACCGCACCATTACATTCAGTGTGATTCGGCATCCTAAACTGGGACGTCTGGTGATGAGGCAGCCTGATAATTCAACAGTGGACATCTCCAGTTTCACTCAAGACATGGTGAGTGAACAGCTGAAGGTCTTATCAACACATTTCTCTCATTTTACACACGAATATTTTTAAATTCAATAGAAGGAATGTGAAACAGTTTTAGATCAACATTCATGTGAAAAGTTGCCATATTTCCACAGTATGAATAATTGATATTCTCCATCCTCATTCAGGAGATTGACTTTGTGCTTCTTTAGCTAAATGGGACATGTAAGGCTTTTATGTAATCAATTATTTCTGATGGATTATAATCGGGACACAGATAAAGCTGTGATGCTGTGTGTGCTTGTACTGCTGAGAAAAGCAGATTTAAATTAAGGATAAAATCTTATATATACTCTAACTGGTGAAGAATTATTGAGGCCACTGAACTGTTCATACAGTTGATAAAACCATCAGTTGCAGGATGTGTGCTGTTTTTGTTTCTCAGGTGGACAGGAAAGAGGTTGTGTACATGCAAACCCCCATCGAATCAGTGGGCTGGGAAGCCATGGACACCATGACCTTCTCTGTGACATCGCCGCCTACTTCTCTGGACAGCCAGACCTTCAAAATCGACATTTCTTATGAGAATACTGGGCCTGAACACAACACAGTTCTGCTTGCAAACACAGGTATGGACAAGGCTGTGCAGTGGTGCTTTGAGCTAAATGCTAATGTCAGTATGCTAACATACTCACAGTGGTGAGGCTAAAATGCTCACCTACAGCAGATATAACTGTTGATATATTAACCGTCTTATTTTGGCAAGTTACCATGCTAAAATTTGGTAATTAATGTTGTTAATAATGTTTAGATGCAGTAAGCGAAACAGCAATAGACTGACGGCATATACTTCATTCCTACCTGAAAGAGAAGAAAGTAAAACAAAGTACTTGCTGTTTTCTGTTGTTTGCTTCGTATGAATTCTGTCAAGCCGCTTTCTGAGGACTAGCTACCTTGTGCTCTTTCAGTTATGTTAAGGATTAGTTTTTACTATTGGCTCTAACATGTCTGATATTGGCCAACTCCTTAGAAACATGGTCAGCCAAAAAGTAACAAACACCGTAACAAATCACAGTGCCACTATCTTCATTGTACTCTCAGACTATGGGGCTTGTCTGACTTCACCTATGTCCTCTGGGGACCACAGATGTCTTAATTTTTTATTGTTTCTATTTTTTTGGACCAAAGCATCCCTAGCTAACAACCACTGACAGTGTTCTTGTTTATGTTATTGCCTAAATAAGTTCAACAATATTGTCCTTGGTGATTAACATAATATTTATTGGTGCTAGGTGCTGAAGTAACAGAAGGGGAAAGTGTCATCATCGATGAATCCAAGCTGGATGCTTCTAACTTGATGTCCAAGCTGCCGACACCTCAGCGGAGCTCCCATGAGGTCTGGTTCCAGGTGACATCTTTGCCTCAGCATGGTGTCATAGTGGTGGGTGAGAGAAACCTCACCAAGGAGAAACCTAACTTCTCCCAGTTCATCATTAACAAATACGGTATCACCTACAAGCACGACAACTCCGAGACAACTCATGATTCTTTTGTATTCAGTGCATGGCTAAATCTGAAGGGCAAAACAGCACAGCGTCCTCAAGATGACAATGATGTTGTTGAAGAGCATTTTAACATTACAGTCAGACCTTTAAATGATCAGCCACCTTTGCTAAAAACCAAAGCGCCAAGTCTGAGGGTGGTACAAGGAGACACAGTAGCTCTCAGGCCTGAGAATCTCAAAGTTGAAGACTTAGATAATCTTCCTGGTGATATTAAGTTTTCTGTGATTAGTAAGCCAAACAATGGTTACCTAGCTCTTGAAGGAAGATTGAATGAGTCGATAGTGGCCTTCACCCAAGCCCAAATCAATGATGGCAGCGTCTATTTCATCCATGATGGAAGCTCTGGCACGGGGGTGTTCTACTTCAGTGTCACAGATGGCCATCATAAACCAATATATAAACTCTTTAACCTAGAAGTGACAGAAATTATTATTTCTCTTGTCAACTACACTGGATTGATACTGGAGCAAGGTAAGACTTCAGTATCACTGACCCAGCACAACCTTACTGCTGAGTCCAATGGGAAAAACATCACCATTCACTACCAGATTACAAGGCCTCCAAATTTTGGAAAACTTCTGAAGGACAACCAAGAGGTTACACAGTTCGAACAGGAGGATCTACAGTCTGGAAAGTTGTCCTACAACATGACGTCCCTTTCCTCTGCAGAAGACAGCTTTGAGTTCACTGCCTTCACTTCAGAGGCGAACTTGACTGGCCAAGTGCTGAACATAACTGTCACACCTTTGATCCAGGTTGGCAAAGGTCATAGGATTCCCAGTGGGATTGCTGTCACACTCAACTCTAGCTTTCTTAATGCTTATGAACTGGCTAATATTAGTGGTAGTGATCCTGTATTTGAAATTATCTCCCAACCTAAGTATGGGAAGGTGGTTTGGACAAAACCTAAAACATCCAGGAAAGCTGGACCAGTTCAGTCTTTCACCTTTCAGGAGGTTGTGCAGGAGAAGGTGGGCTTGGAGCTGAATGCCAACATGACGGGAGTTCAAGAGCTAAATGACTCATTGGTGTTTGTACTGAAAGCTGATAGCATTCAACCTGCTAAAGGGGAGTTCCACTTTACAGTTGTGCCATATGATCCTGCACTTTTTCCAACCACAAAGAGTCCTGTCCCAACTGCATCATCTGTTCCTCAGACACCAAACCAGACTTCCAGAAATGGAACAGCTTCACCAGTCTTGTCTACGGCTTTCTTCTCCACCCAGCAACCAAGCAAAAACCAGCAAAAGTTCAAGGGACGCAACCGCTGGGGAAACTCCAACAGAACTAGCATTTTCAGTACAACTCTCGGCAAACCAACACGTGGAACAGAGGATTTTCCCTTTAGGAACACACCCGTTCGTGTAGAGTCCTACCCGCAAAAAACCTCCAATCCACTTTTAGTTATCTTACCACTGCTGGCCCTGCTGCTGCTTGTAATCATCTTTGTTGTCCTAGTAGTCTTTCTTCGACACCACAGGCAAAGGAAGCAGAGTACTCCTGCACCAAAGGAGCCAGCTTCCACCAGTCTTCCAAGCAGTCAGTCCTACCAGGGTCAAACCCAGAGGAGCACTACAGTTCCCACAGTCACTGTCACTCCATTAAACCACACCTGCCCAGGTAGCCCTGTTCTTGACCGGTTATTGACACCAAATCAGGGCTCAGCTTATAACACAATTGATTCAAACATGCTCGTTAGTTCGTGGAGTAATGGTTCCCCTGCTTCGTCTTGCCAAATTATTCAAACCGCCACTCCCACCCTGCAGAAGAATCAGTACTGGGTATGATCTTCCACAAACCAACCTGCAGTTGTTCGTGTTGGAGAATACTGTTACAGGTTTGATTCCAGATTCATATGTGTTTGTGTACTTGAATGAGACTGCAACGGATTTATTACCTGTTGCAGGTTATTGGCTTAAAGCTGCATTGATTCATATTTTTGAATTAAAACTGAATCAAATTCCAGTGTCGTGTAAGATTTCACTTATTGTGACAAACTCAGAATTATCACCCGCCTCTGCGGCATTATGAAGCTTATTTGCCTCTTTTAGCTCATTGTTTTGTTTTTGCTGGTACACTGCTTTATGGTTCAGTTTCAGCACTCTTAGGCTAATGAGCCCTGTTTCCATCAGCAGCAGGCAGCATTCACCTAATGGCAACCAAAGTTAGCAACTAGCTAAAGAAGTCAAACATTTAGGAAGCTAAAGGCCAAGATTTTTTGTCGAGTTGGTGGAGGCTAAACGGTCTCCATATGGCCAGAAACACAGCTCCAGTTGGATGATAATGTTGCTCTGTGTCTGCTGCATTTGTAATTAGGCAAAGGATTTGTTTCCCAGCTTTAGGAATAATAATTTTACAAGGTCATAATGAATCGTACTTTACACCAAGGCTGTGTGTTAACTTATTTTTCAGTTCTTCTGTCCCCTACTGGCCAAAAAATGATTCTTGCAGCTTTAAGGATTGACAAAAAAGAAAACCACTACAGCCAAAGTCCTTTGCAGTACTTTAATCAGTATCAAGCCAGCTTTCGATTTGGAGTCGCGCAATCCATTGAAACACTGGTTCACAATCCAGCATCAACCACTGCTGTATATTGAGTTGGTGGGACAGACTTTGTACACTTGAACATTTACAAAGCGGTCATCATTGTGGTAAATAATAATCTATGTTTGGTGCCTAATCTATGTTTAATCACTCACTTTGTCATCTGATCCTCATGCACGTTGAAGTCTTCCATTATGAGTTATGATCATCAGAGTGGAAGATGATGTCGATAACAGCTTGAAACTGTGAATTACTCAGACTGACAATGGTATAAAGATGTCTTCTCTAATCATTTCAATTGATTGTGCAGATTTTATATTGTTATGTATTATATATGTAGAGTAGCAACTTTTTGTAAACTCAGGTATTTTGTTAACAGTCATTTTCCCTCATCGTTAATGAGGGTTGCATGTATTGTCAAGGTTTTTGTTAAACATTACAGGATTGAACGTTATAAAACTGACAGTTAATTGACAATCATAAATGCTTCCTTGTGTGGCTGCATATTGAAATGGGACATTGAAATGTCTGATTTTGTAAAACTACTAAAACTTGTTGTTTTTAATCACACTGATCAAAATACACTGGTTAAAATGTTGACACTGTTTTTCATGTTGTTTTTATTTTACGATGCACAGTATTTATATATTTTCATCATTAAAAATTAAGGCACTGATCTTAAAGATTACAAAAATCTGCAATATATTTTCCACCTGCCTCACCTTAGTGATTAAAATTCAAGTAGTAAGTATATTCTCTAATCTAATCACAAATTCCTTTAGAGTTGAATAGATCAGTGGCCCATCTACTTTTAAGGAGACCGAGCAGCTAACCAGGGCTGAGAACGACCTCCTGGTTGTCTCGTGTTTATTTGAGAAGCTTTTTCTAGCGCATGTTCATCTTTAAAAATACTGACAGGTCTTTCTCAGACAAATTACAAGAAACTGAGAATTGACTTTGACTGAAATGAGTGCTGGTATTTATATTGATTATTTAACACTTTAACTGCTGTCATCAGGTTCCTGACATTATCTACTTTATAGTTGTTGGTAGGCACTGGTTGTTTCTCACTGTAATGATGTATCTACTGTAAATTAAAGGTACTGTTTTGACATGTTCTTGAAAGCTATGGGAGATGAGAAATTGCTGTCATAGAAAACTACTGTAAACTTATATGTTATGAAATCATTTTGTACTGAAGAGAAATGTCCATCCAGTGTATTTCAGTCTCATCTGAATGATGTAACCCGAAGTGTCATATTTATTTATACCATATTTTTAATAAACCACCTTAAAATGTGTCCAAGGAATTGTTTTCTGCCATCATACAGTAACACAATCACACATTGTCTGTGCATGTATAACCTGTGCAGTATTTTTGACTTAGTATCTGCCCATTTCTCTTCTTAACACATTTATTAGTGTCCAAATTATCCCTTATTCTTTCCACTTAAATTGAGTTTCTGGCAGTTTTCTCGATCACTATAATTTAAACTGTACTCACAGCCTGTTGCCCCCCTCATAATGGTACTTTATTCATTGCAACAAAAGATACATTGCACCAGAGGACCAATTAAGAAAAAGATTAATTATCATCATCACTTCTCCCAGTTTCCTGCGACAAAGTGTGAGTCTCACAAAAACAATTAAATCAGCAGGGTATTGTCATATGAGCTGCACTGAGGTGTTGTGTGTTTTCTGTCTCAATAGGAGATGTGTCATTGCCAAAACAAATGTCCTCTAAAAATCTCAGCGGATACCCAGAAGGTAAACATGTAATGTAATTTGGACAAGCACAAGGATTCTGCAGCTGAAGCTTCACCACTGAGTCACTCCACATGACCGATGGTTTCATGCAAAGAAAGCAAGCGCTTGTTTTCCTGACCCCGAACACACCATATGCTGGCGACATTAGAGATGTCAGTCACGTGCACAGGTGTTAATAAAACATTGCAGTGAGCTCATAAAGAGCGCAGTGTTTGATCAAATGCACCCAGCTCTGGGTTTGTACACAATCAGTGCTGGTCTTGTTGACAGTAAATGAGCTATTAGGAGTGATGAGCAACGGCATCACATGTGAGTTACAAACTTGGCACAATGATGTCAGGCCAACAGGAACTTCATTGGGATGCTGTTGTTAACCACGATATTGTCATTTCTCAAATGGACGCATAGCAAAAGATGAACTGAATCAGCAAAACAGAAAATGTGCCTGTAAACATGAGAGTGCAACAGCTCCACTGATACCCTGGCTGAACTTCTTCACTGTTCCCATCTCCATCAGCCACAAACCAGATCTGTTTAGCCCCAGTTTGTCAGTTCAACTTCACTGGCCAAGTGTGTTGACACTTAAATGGAATCTGGTTGTTAGTCCTCCAGCTCCAAACACGAATGAATGGAAAAATACAAATCTGAAAAAGACAATATGTCCTACTAAGCTGTTTAGATGGCTAATAAAAATGAGCATTCCACTAATATTCCACACTCAGCTGTGTGTATTCACGGCTCAAAGTGTTCTCAAAGTGAGGCAGGATTTAGACGATTTACATCACCCAGTCACTTCACACGTAAACACCAACACAGAAATACAGAGACGGACTGTGCTTTCCTGTACTTCCCCAATCTGAACTGTCAAACCGACATTGTTTATCTGTGGGCAAAGCAACTTTGCTGCAGTGCTTTCATCATCACACGGGTAGAAGTGAAATCATGCACACACGTCCCCACACACTCACATTCTCAGTGAGACCATCCATGTTTGTGTTTAGGAATGCTTATGATCTGAAAGACTGAGCTAAGATTATCCAGACACTGCAGTCAGCCAGCTCTATTTATTGCCTGAAATCGTTTGCAGAGATGCATGGTTTGTTTTGCATGTCATGTCAGATTTACAGTCTTTTGTCTGGTGGAGCACAGCAGGCTGTAAAAAAGGGTGGATACAGAGGCAAAGTGAAGTAGATTAGATGCAAATCCAACATTTAATGGTCCCATTTCCACTGTAATATTGCATGGTGATTGTAAGGTTCTACATTTAGAGCTGATATTGAGATGAATCACATGGTTTTATGTTGCATTTTTGTCCTGTTAGTAAAAGGGTTATGATTTTAAGGACACTATCATTAGTAATACTACTGCTTACACAAGTGAAGTACAGATTTATGTAATCTAATAAATTGGAGTGGAGCTAATGCTAAAAGATGGAAAGCAATACGAGGTCTTGCATTCACATAGTCTCTTTAGTTAACCGATCCATATATTTGGAATACAAGAGTTTACAGCTGTGCCAGTGGCTCTGTGAGGCTGTTCTTGGACACAGTGGAGCTTTGAGTTAAATGCTAACATCAGCATCTGAGTTTAGCATGTTAGCATTCTTCCATTTGCTAATTAGCACAAAGCTCAAAGTGCAGCAGAGGCTGATGGGAATGTCATTAGTTTTGTAAATACCAAACCAGTAGATAAAAGAAAAGCCATCATCATCAAAGTCATTAAGATTCATCCTCAAAATTTTAAAATTTTATCCCAATCCCTTGAGATATTTCGCAGAATTAGTGAAAAACTGTGGCGTGCTGGTAGTTGTTCCAAATGTCAAGAGATTACCAACGGCATCATGAATGCCTGAACCAAATTTCATGCCAATCAAAGATATCCTACATCTGTTTTTATGATGGCTCCAGCTGATGCAATGACATGATAGTATCACATTTATTGCATTTATGACTTAAAGAGCTGCAATGAATACATTGATTCATGAGAAAACTGTAAATTATGCTCATCCAAATTGGCACTCACTGACTGCATGCTTACAAGCACGAGTGAACTTCCATGAACAAAAGTCAAATTATAGTCTCAAAAAGAGGAAATTAGTGTAGAGAAAATGCAGACATCGTGGTATTCACAAGATGTGGATGTCTGGCAGGAAGCGGTCACATGTTGGACACTCAGAGCAGTCAGAGTTTAAACTATTGTCATGCTAGATGTCTGCAATGTTACACGCTCAGTGTTAGCCCACAGTTTTCAGTCCACCCTTCAGATTGAGACACTGAGAGTCAGAAGTGAGCTAATCGAGGTTACAATTCAACTAATACAATTTCCCAGTGCGTATGTGAGACGCACAAAGACAGAGAGTCAGGGAGAGATAATTAGTGAAGATGAGTTCTTGCCCTCAGATATTAGATCTCAGAGTGATCATTGTAATTTAAGGACTTGTAATTGTGGGGCGGAGGGTCGCAGAACAATGGCACCCTGCAAGACGAGACTAAGGGAGACAAGGCAGCCTTGGCTCATTTGGTTTAAAAAGGTTCCACACAGACAAACCCAGATGGTTAATTGAATCACTTCGACCGCCAGTTGCATTTTACAAAGACTATGTTTGATTTCTTAAAGACTCCCTTTTCTCTCCCTCAGATTATAAACTATTGCAAGAAAAGCAACGTCTGTGCATTTGAAGTACCACTAGCATATCCTCCACAAAGTGCAATTTAGTTTATTCATAAAAGCTAATCAAGGCACGTAAAATACTGCAGAGGGTTTCAGAATGTAGCGTGCTTGTGTTGAAAGCCATGGCGGTTGCCTTGTAGGAGAAAGCACTGTTGCTCAAATGATGAAGTAACAGCCATTCTGTAATCTTCCCACAGCTCTTTACCTAAGTGGCATCAGTATCAGTCGCTGTTTTATCTGCTGCTAAACTGGGTCCTTGTGCGTTTCTCATCTGCTGGGGGAGAGGATTAGCAGCTTGATTCATTGACAGGCTTTTCTCTGTTTTTTTGGCAGTGAGCAGAGCTTTCTCTCTGCTCTGCACATGGCTGATGTGATCTGAAATGGCACCAAAAAGAAACAGGTCATGCACATATTGCAAGTAATACATGGTCAGGAAAATGCACTGCCATTGAATCATCATATTCAAGTATCAAGTAGTAATGGAGAGATTTTTCTGGATGGATTTCACCCCTTGGCTGTAACTTTTAGGACTGCATTCTTGGAATACAAAGTCTGTTTTTGCTCTTTTATTAAATTTAGACTTTTTTTGTCCTGCTGCAAACTGAAAGCAACATTTCAACCATTTGGTTTCATTGGTTGCAGCGTGTTACTGATTTTGAAGCCTGTAACTTTTCCTAAGAAATGACACCTGGGACATGAAGGCAAATGACCCAGCCAATGTTCCAGAGCATCCACACACATACACAAAGGCACACGTGGTCAACTCCCACGTGCCCCACTGCCCATTGATTTGGTAACCACAGTCAATAGATCCATCCACAGCGGGATCATAATGTGACGTCGTGCATCAGACGTTCGGCCTGATGTCAGCTCTCCCTGAAGCCCTGCACAGAGACCCACGTGAAGCAAATTCTCATCATTCTGTCCCCATTGTTCAGTGCAGGGTGGAGCGTAAGAGGAAGAGATGTGATGTGATGGGACTACTGACGTGTGAAAGGGATCATGAGCCAAAATCAAATCTCCAGCGACACGGACACATGGAGCTGAACTGACCCATGTCCATGTGTGAGCTTGTGAACAATGAGCCTGTACAGTCAGACGTGTGCGTTAGAAGAGGTCAGACCACCAGCAGTCCATGTCAGCTAGTATATTTGATGACTGTGGTTGACTGTGGTCTGTGGACAGCAGTGGACAAAGGGCGGTTAGCTGGTCAGCACAGTGTGTGTGTGTGTGTGTGTGTGTGTGTGTGTGTGTATGTGTGAGATGTATGAGAACAAGTGACATTTTGCTGGTCTCACCTTCTTTAAGAGGCTTTTAAGTTTAAAATGTGCAAACTCCAGGTGAGCACAGACGTCAAAGACACACTGAAAATATCCTGCACTTTTGGATTGCTTTTCAAAGTGAGCTTGCAAGAAGCAAAACAAGCATTTAAAGTGGGTGGCGGCTCTGGTTAGTCTTTGCGCTCCTTATTCCAGGGTGGAGAAACATGAGTATTAACATTCTTAGGCATTTATAGGCTTAAATATCTCACATTTACAATTTCATTATGGCAAATACAGCTTGAAGACAGAGATGGCAGGGATCCTCACATTTCATGTGATTTCAGGACTGATGGCCCTGATAAGTAACCTGCTCTTTACTGCCAAAATACCACCACACAGTTTATTTTGTAAACAAGAAAATACTTAGCTCGGGATATATGATTGACAGACATTCGAGTGGATCTAAGCCTGAGAGAGAATGCACTTGTGTGAGCAGGGGAAGTGGCCTCTCCTCTAGTTGTTCTTGCTTGTTTATTGTAATTAGAGCAATAAATGAAACCCTCTGATGGTGAAGGGGGAGGGGAGAATGCACAGTGGCCCACAAAGACAAAAAAATGTGTTTTGTGTGTGTGTGTGTGTGTGTCTATCTTGGAGAGCAGCCAGAGAGGTGGGGGCGGGAGGGCAGTCAGCGTTTTTCAGACTGCATGAATGAGGCCCCACCGGAGTGAGCTTCCTGTGTGAGGGCTATAAAAACAAAACCGGGCCTAAAGAATGCCGAGTGCTCCCACATTCCTGAACATTCTGCAGGTACAGGACACAAAGCATGCACCCCCCTTTCCTTGAATAAATAGAAAAATACAACAACTCCCATGGTGCATTTCTGTTGATTGAAAACAGGAAAACATACAAATGCAGGTCTGTAAAGGTCATTGCTGTATTAGTCAAGATTTATCTGCATGACTAAATGTTAAGAGGCCTGCAGGTGGTCCAAAGAGGCTGCCATGTTCAGCATCCCACAAAAATGTTACACAGAACACATGAGAAATAGATTATGTTTCTTTTCTTAGAGCTCTGTGCTCAGTTTTTCCTGAATTATACCTGATTCAAACAGGTTTATCCTCTTGAGACCATGCCTGCCCCCAGCAATTTCTGCCCATCAGATCATTCAATATCTTGTGTGTAAAGTTCTCATATTGCCAAGAAGGTGGTGCATCCTCTGGGGAACGAGAACATGCTCACAAAATGCCACAGCAATCTGTCCATGGAGGAAATGTTTGGACTGGAGGCAACAATAGAGGAAAGGTCAGGGAGGTCACCAAAAACATACGCCTTCCCCACCTGAGGACTGTGAATATCAACAGCAGATTTATTGAAAATCTGTAGAAGAAAGTAACTCGGCAATGGAGGAAATAATTGAGACAATCTGGAGTAGCCTGAAGTTCAATGAAAGCTATTTTAGCTGGCAAAGAAAGATAAGTAGACATCTGTACTTGTACTCTGCAGTTTCCAGTAACACTGACAATGGGTGTGGCTTTGGCAGGATGTCGATTTCATCATGCCAGCACCACATGAACCCAAAGGTAACGTGTTTTGCTGTTTCTTCAGCTATTTCAAACCGTAGCCACCTACACAAACTGTCATGTACTGTATTCATTCCCAGTTAGATTCAGCCCAGCACAAGCTTTTATCCTAAAATAATGTTTTATAAGCAGGGTGTAGCTTGTCTGAGCCTTTTCCAGTACCAGGGCCCTGGTCCCTGGGAGTGGGCCGGAGGCTGCTGTGCTGAGGTCAGTGGATGATCTCATGGGAGCTGCTGCTGACCGTGCCCACATGTTTGAATAATCACACTTCCTGCTAAAACCGAGAACTGCTTGTAATGCCACTGTGCCATTATCTGCTGTGGGCTTGACTCGGTTAAAAGTTGTTTTCAGCAGGTTTTCTGTTTCACGCAGTCAAATCAAAACAAAATAAAGACCCAAAAATAAGCTCACAGGCTGACATTCACAGAGTGGAAAGCGGACTTAAGTGGTGAGCGGTAAACTTCTGGAAAAGCAACGTGACCCCTCGGGATAAGTGCTTGTTAGGCGTAATTAAATTTCAGCACAAAACGCACACTGACACATACTGTACCCACCACACTGCCTATAACAGTATCAGGTGTTTTCAATTTCTCTTAAAAACATGACAGAGTTTAAATATTTCAGGCATGTTGCGTGCCAAGCAAACAGCAGAAGAACATTGATGGAATCTTTGTTCTATGAGACAGGAACACGTTTGACCTGTATACCATGAAATCATCAGCCATCTGAAGATAATCGTACTGACCAAACCTTCAAGTTACACACCAACATGAACACAAGACTCGCATGAGAGAAAAGAACGAAGGTGCAATTTTCCATTTCAGTGGAGACACAGCATGCCACATGTCAAATGTGAATTGTTTGCTTTATATGTATTTGTAGGCGTCACTCATGTTGAAGCAGAGATGATCAGAGTTCGCAGTTTGGGTTCAACCAGTGGAGCAATTTAAAGAGATGAAGAAAAAGTGAAACTATAATGAGAAATTCACACGGGACCAACCTTAAACAAGTCTCAGGAAGTGGCTAGGAGGACTTAACACATGGTTTATCACACGCTCACCCACACGCACACACACGCACGCACACTCACAAGAGATTGTACTACTGGGACTGAAATGTGAAGCCAGCATTGTTGGGAGTGGTTCTGTGTGTTTTTGAGAGTCTGTTCAGCCCAGGGCCTCAGCACTCAGTATCCCCTCTGCTCCTGTGTCTGTCAGCTGTGTCAGGACAGGGTCTCCCCTCTGCCTCCGTCGGCCCAGACTCTGATCAAAGGCCAGTACAGACCCGGCTGTAATTGAAAGCAGATCCAGCCAGAATCCCCCTCCAGCAGGAATATGCTGAGTACAGGCAAACGCCTTGCATTCCAAAAGCATGAACTCTGCAAAAAAAGTCACACAGAACAGAAACAGCACTTGAAGTTTGCTTTACATGTGCAGACAAAGGGAACGAGGACACACACACACACCTGCAATGCTTGAGTTTATCTGTCTCAGCAACTGTACACACTTGACCTGCATTTAATAGTTAGTGTCAGCATAGTAAAAATTAAGAAAAAAACAACTAAAATTCTTGAAATAGAAATACTCTTATGAGCATTAAAGGTTAACAGAGATACCATGTGCTACTTAATGACATTTAGAGTTGTTGGTCGGCATATTTTTGAATTTTGGATGGAGTCGTTTGCCCATGTCTCCGGTCTTGGTGCAAAGCTAAATGTCTGCTGGCCCTTGCTTCATAATTGGTTAATGGACCTGCAGTGTCAGCGATTTCAGTATTGGCAAAAAAGCAAATATGCACATTGTCTAAAATGTTGAACTATTGCTTTAAGGCTAAATTCAGACGGACTTACCCTCTCATTCATTTCAGTAAGGCCTGTTTGATAGTGGGGGTTTCAGCACACCATGCAATAATAATATGTCCTGTTTTTTCATAGTAACACCTTAACTTGAAATATGGTTTTCCAATCTGAAACAGGCCATTCCCTTCTAACAGAAATCCTGTGTTTGGATTTGCACTTCCTCTTTAAATTCATTAGTATTACAGCAAGAAATACGAGGGATGAAGGCTTTGTGGTTTGCCTCAGGGCATTTCCTGGCATTATAGTGTAACATTTAATCAGCTGAAGCAATAAGAGGAAGTCGGGGTCAAACTCAGGATGGGCATTTTAAGAAATAATGTCATGAGAGTGTGAGTGCACTCAAGAGGGAGGTGAAGAGTTGAGGGTGTACTCATTAAGGATAGATGGGAAACTACGTACAGGTGTCAGGACCTCAGTGAAATGAGCCTGAACTCCCAGTTTTTGGGGATTTTTGGCTGGTGGCTTCACTGAGAACTCAGAGTGTGTGTCACAGGGAGGGTGCAGCAGGAATTGGGTGCAATCTCTTCAAGGATCTCGAGGCACTGATCCAGTCCTTTTGAGAACAATGTGGTCCAATGCAGTGTCAGTGCCAGGTCATTAGTGTAGGTCTCTAAACTACTGTTCTGCCACTCAGTGCCAACTATTGAAACTAAAGGAAAACAAACCCATTTCCAGAATGTGTGGACAAGTGTTATGAACACAGTAAAATACTCAAGGGGACAAAGCTAATTAAAAATTCAGCTATAACACTTGACTCTTTTCCTTGTGTGAGAGCAGTAAATGAGCAGCTGGGAAAGGGTTCGACCAGACTTTCTCCTCTTTGGGTCAGCACTGACGACGCAGGTACAGAATGTTTGTGGGTTACATTCAGTGAATTCCAGAGAGCGGCTGCAAGTCCAGAAGGAAGAGAGCCAAGTCTCACAGGTGCAGCGATGACAACTTATTTTAGACACGTGATGCTTTGTATGAGAGCAGAAATGTGTTGACTGCCTCGATTATAAACTCTCCCAGAATGAATGCTCCAGAGAATCACACACAGTCCCTTGCATTGTCCATGTTTTCACCCTTCAGTGATTACACTTGTGTCATGCTCTGTTATCACGCTCTCCCTCAGCATCTGGAAGGTATTTCCGGCACTCTTGTGGCAATCGGTTTCACACACTTGACGTTTGTGTGTGTGGAATGTGGTCTGCTGCTGACACTGTTCTGTGTCCAGAAAAATCCAAGTCTGAATCAGGCAGAGCTGTTGTTTCCTGCATGCTAGACTGTGGTGAGTATGATCCCCCCACTCTTACAATAACTGCACTGCACTGAAGATGATGACCTCACACAAAACGTCTGCATGCTGCATGTTTTTGCACAACCTTAAAAAATGTGGCAGAAACAAAAACACACTATGACGTTATTGTTCTTATCATATCTGGATCTAACATGATTGTTATTCCAATCTTTCACAACTGTCACATGTAGCAAGACTAGCTGCGTGCAAACCTTCTTAACCAAATCCTTTCTTCTGAGCTAGATGTGCCGAACATTTATCAGTTTCAGAACGACCAAAGCTTAAGGCCGGGAAGAGCAAGAATGTAAAAACAGGAGCACCCATTTCCCCAGGCGTTGGCATTGTTGACAGGAGGCCTGAGGGATGAGATTAATACAGGCTGTGTGCATCTTGTCCAGTTTATGTAGAAAATGAAAAACAGATATTGTAATAGAAAGATAGAGTACATGAAAGATGGTGAGATTTTGCACTTTCCAAGTGGACTTAGCTTCCACGCGACAGGATATTATTAGTCATGCTAGCAGTGTAGCTCTACAGATGGCAATGGTCAGTCCAACACTTTAACCCAGACTGAAATATCTCTATTGGATGGATTGCCATGAAATATTGTACAGACGTTCATGATCCCCAGATGGTAAAACTACTGACGTTTGTTTCCTTTAACGTCAGCCAGCCAGTTGACATTTTTGTGAAGGAAATTTTATTGGATATAGGCCATGAAATCTGACATTCATGTCCCCTTCTCAATAAATTCTAACAACTTTGGTGATCCCCCATCTCCTCATTTAGGGTCATTATCAATAAAAGCATTAAACTGTGCCAATATTAGCTGATGACCAAATACCTGCAAAACATTCCATCAGCGTCTGCTGCTCTGCATTTAGTGTTAATTTGCAAATGTTGGCAAGCTGACACGCAGAATGAAGATGGTGAAGATGGTAAACATTATACCTGCTAAACATCGGCAATTTAGCCATGCCATTGTGAGCATGTTAGCATGCTGATGTTTGCATTCAGCTCAAAGCGCCGCTGTCTCTGAGTGCAGCCGCACAGAGCTGCTAACGTGGCTTAGACTCTTAGACTTGTTGGAATTAAAAGGCATCTGCTTATCTCTTAGGAAATACATTCATTAACTATACATAAAGAAGCTCTAATGTTTGGCAGAATGTCTAATTGCATTTTATCACAGCACAGTCCACTTAATTAATATATTTTCAAAATTGCCTTCAATTAAGTATTGGCAGGAGAATATGCAGTTAGCGACCTTTTCTGTCACTGTTTCTGTAAACTTCTTCTGGTTTCAAGGACAGAGCAGAGGGGAATGTCTTGATAGATAATCTGCTGGTGGGAAGATATTAACATATAAACATGCTTTATGAACAGGGTGGTTGTTTCTTAAGACCCAGTGCTGACAAAAGCTGCCGCTACGTGTTATCTTCTGCTCACCATCACATCTGTCAAACTGGATTCTCATCTGGCAAGACAGAGACTGCACTGCTTCACAGTATGTTCCCCTCAAGATGGTAAACAAAGGGCCAGCATTGGACATAACTGTTGACGTGCACAGGGAGAATTTCCTTAACAAATCAGATCATCTGTGGGAGGAGAAAAAAATACCTCCAACACTGTCAGCTATCTTGGTTATACTGTAGGTGGTGGTGATGACAACTAATAAGAGCCTTCCCCAGCTATTTTTGCCCTTTCCTGTTCACTACGTGTTCACTGTCATCCGCTCTGGCACTTCTAACAGTGGCCAGATGTCCCAGATGGCGAGCTGGACTCTGCGCTGTCAGCAGATCTGTGAGTTGAGTGTGAGCTTAGCATGAAACACTGACACGGCACACCAGTCCTCTGGGGATGTAGCCAAGGAAACCTGCAGGTACGCTTTGCTCTTTGTCTTACAGCCATTATAAAATGGTAAGTTGGCTACATTACACGGGTCGTATAGTATGAGTCTGAGGCACTTGACTGTTAGAGGGCAAATGAAACTGTCAGCACAAACACAGTTTTTATTGGCCTTTTGTTGCATTCAGGCTCATGCTCTGAACTGAAGTGATCAGACATATTCAATGCAATCAAATAAACAACAAAAAAAGAGTAGAGTAATTACATACCGTAAGTTCTTGACAAAACACACAGGACCGACCAGGAGCTTTCTGTGAAGGAGGAATTTATTTTTTGTCTCTGCTTCTATATTAATCTCTTCATGATGTCACCAACATCATAAAGGGTCACAAGCAGCAGTACAGCTGTACAAGTGTGCTATTAAAATGACTGCATTAATAAAACAGATGAGGAGCCCTGTACCCTCTGACAGCCTGCCTCTGAACACCTCCCAAAATTAAGCCTGAAAACCATTTTGTTGACACAATTTCAGGTATACGACATAGCAAGTGTCCATTATACATATCCCTTAAATTCAGCAAGCTTAAATCAGCACCAGTTCTGGCTGTGCCATGTGTAAGGCATGGGTTCCTATTGTCAAAGCAGGCGATCCTGATTCTGCCGCACTGTGAGTGTTGAAAATCAATCCCTGGGCCATTGGGGAAAAAACAGCACAATCAAACAATATTATCTCCCATAAAAGACACTGGCCTCAGTCAAAGCACAGTGATCTTTGTTCTTTTCAACGACTGCAAAATTTGTAGCATTGTAAAAACAAATAGAATATATTTCAACATATACAGTATATAAAGCTTTTTAGTAACTAGTAACAAATATGACCAGAGAAACGTAATCAGAAGGCACAGCGAGACAGTGGTGACAGCGGCTGCTCAGCAAGGAGACTGTAAACATTTTGTCCTGTTTGTCCGAGGAGAGAGATACCAGGAAGGGCTTGAGTGTTTCCAGAAGGCAGTGTGTTAACCGCTGGAACAGTGCTGATCCTGGAGTGGCAGTCGCTTAAAAACAGTCACTTAAAAACAGTGTTGTAAGGCTAAAAACACTTGATATATGAAATCTTGCACCAGGTGTGTAGGCAGCAGCGGATACAAGGTTCTCTCTCTGCAGGTCATAACATTGATTAGATTGAATTCACCCACACACCAGACCAAGTGGTGCCCCGTCATTATCACTGATTCTCGTCAAATCTAAAGGCAAGAGACTGTTTTTTGTATCACAAGTTGGCCTAACTTAATTAAATTACATGTCCTCTCTTAAACAAGGACATCCAGTCCCCAAAAAATCGGCCAACACACACAGACACCTGGATTTGGTAGAAATGTCACTATTACTGCAGCGTAATCTCCTTGAATGTCTCTCCCTGCTGGATGAACAGCATTCAGCAGCATGTGGTGCTGGCTGCTGTTTGCCAAAACTCCACTGGCTGGCCGAGGGAGGTGCACGGTCATGGCTCACCAAGGTCTAAACCCACGGGCTGAGACAGGCGATCTTTTACGCGTTGTCATATTTCTGCAGAGCCTCCTCTAGCTTGCCTGTGACTTTTTGGAAGAAGGCGATCTGCTGCTGTAGGTAGTGCTGCATCTGCGCCTTGAAGTCGCGCACACGGATCTGATGGAAGTGCTGGATCTCAGCCAGCGTGGCACAGGAGATGATGTTGCAGCGCTCGTTGATGCCTTCTGCCTGTGCCCGGTCCATCTTGCCCTCCTCCACATGCTTCTGGCTCTCTTTCACCTTTGTCAGGGCTCCTGTTGGATGTAGAGAGAGCAAAAATAATAAGCAAGACTTATCTTTGGTTCCATCATCACATTTATATTACATGTTCAATAAAAGGGGAAATAAACAGCCCACTAAACAATGCTACTTTTAAGACATGCAGTTTACTTCCTTAAACCATTAAACATTTAACTCATCAAACAGACTTTCAGACTCTTTCACAGGAAAGTTAATTAATATTCTTAATACTTTTGCTATTAAAATTCAGGAGCACAGCTTGACAGAGTTTATAACTTCAAGGAACTGGCCAAAAATAGTTTGATGAACAGTTTGTTCCAAACTCCCTGAGAACCACATCTGTGTCTAAATTTAGGGTATGTGAGGGGGCCCAACAAAAAAAACATCTACTGCATTATGTCACTTCAAAGGCCTTTTCTAAACAACCATTTAAGGGGATTTTGCTGGAAGGTTGATACCATCTCCCAATGGTAGTTAGCAGTTTCACGGACATAACATAAACATGGACAACCATGCCCAAAAAATGTGAACACGTCTATTTTGTAACCTAGCTATTCTTAAACGCTGATGTCATGGTTAAAGAATTCACCGTTTGCTAAACTCCGCTCCTAAACAACACAAGTCCAGGAATAGCTTAGCAGCCGTGACTAAGCATAGCAGGCTGCCGAGCTCTGGATTTCTCCACATGCTGAAACGATGAATGTGAGATGCTCCAGATATGAAGACAAACACACACTCACAAACGTAAGGGCTGAAGAGATCGAGTGTTTATATGAGCACAAGCTGCAAATGTTAGCATGTCCAGCTAACTAGCTTATCGCAGTAACCTGGAAGAACAACAACCAAACTCATTATCTAAGACATTACAGACGCTACATTCCATACACCAGCTAGATCTCATCCTAAAAGCCTTTTCTTTTGTAAGCTAAGCACCAATGTGACGTTATGTTTGTATGTATGAACCAAGAGTCTGATCTTACATTCTTCATACTTATACTGCCACATAAAAACAATGCTGTGTCTTCATTTACATTTCTTCTACACAGCTCATCTACTGGGGGATGCTGACTGAAATTTATTATGAAATTTGAGTTAACTGTGTGAGAACAGCATGCTGGACTTGTTTAGCTGCAGTCACTTACAGGGCTGGCAAACTTTTCACACAAATCACCAAGAGCTCACACCCTTTAGAGAAGTTTGATTCTAGCATTTCAACTACTTCACTCCTTCCCATCACTGTCATTTGGTGATTACTGATGAGTTCCAACTGCTTTGACATGGCTTTGATCACTACAGATGATTTGAATAAACTACATGATAATAAACTATAACATGTGAAAAAGAAATCAGGCATGTCACACTCATACTGAGAGTAAAACACCCCTGAGGTTCCACTCTGCCAGGAAGAGCTACTTGCTGTCGTCACTGTGGTGGACTCTTGTGGCAAAACAGGGTAGATGGTTTACAGCCCTCCAATTCTGACACATATGAACTGTCACTGCTGCTGCTGCTGCTGCCTGAGTTTTGCTTGCTGCAGAGAAGCCTTCAGCCATGCTGGTGCCAAAACATGAAAATTAGCCTACACATTTCCAGACAGATGGTTGGATGGGAGCAGGGGCAGGGTCAAAATACCAGGAGCTCATGACAGATGACTTAACAAACTGTTGACATTTTCTGACCGAGGAAAGGAAGAAATGTCATGAGCAATAAGTATTAAGCTGAAATGCAAGAGACACTGACAGGATATGACCTTCTGCCCGATCTAACGACGAGAAAGTTTACACGTCACAGCTGGACTCAAAGAGGACATTCATGGGTTGTGACGTAGATGCTAATGTATGTGTGCCTACATCATTTTTTAGTGTTTGTTCTTGTCAAAAACGGTTCTCTGGTTTGCACTGTGATTTGTAAACCAACGTTTCCCACGTGTCTAATTAACTTTGCAGCTCTTTTGTCAAAGGCAGTGAGCAGAGCCACCAACCAAGTAGCCAACCTCAAGTATTTTGTCAAAAATACCAAAGACTCCCTTCTCATTAGTGAGGACTTGTTGTTTTTCTGTGTGTGAGGTACATTCTTCTCTGGAATGTAACTGTCTTTGGACTGTTGGCTGGACAAAACAAGATATACGAAGACGTCACATGGTGGTTTGGAAAATTGCATTTTTCAACATTTCAAACAATTAATGGAGAAAATAATTGTCAGATTGACTGATCATAAAAGTAACCATAGTTGTAGCCTTGAAATTATTCAAATGAAACTTGTTGCAAACTCATTTGATTTGTCTTAGTTCCTTGTTCATGTGGCAGAAGTACTGGTTGGCTTAATACTTTGAAACACAGGAACCATGGCTGGCGTACTATATGTGATGTTAAAACTGACACTTTGTAATCACTCAAAATGATGGCCGACATGTACTCAAGCATTATTGTCTGTCAGCAGCAAGCAGCTGTCATCTTCAAGCTTTGGCTTAAAGGCGGAGTGTGAAGGTGAGATTTGCACCCGGCACCATGGGATTTTCAGATCATTATGTGAGCTTTGTCACCACCACTTTGTTGAAAGTCTGATTCAGCCTGCTTGTCCTTTGAAATGGTGAAACCACAGAAGACTTACTGACCTAATGACCCGCACTCTTCTGGCTTCTGTCGCCCCTTAAAGTGCAAATGATGCTCAATGGCTGCGTTTTTCTTTACAACTTGCAACACTCTGCATGTAAGGCTGTACATTACAGCACACAAAGCAAAGAAATATGCAAAGAAAATCCCCCCCAAAAAGACATCTCTCTTTACCCTTCCCCCCAAAATCTGCTCAGTTTGCCTCCTGGCTGTAGTTCCCTCAGCTGCAGTTTAACCCAGATCTTTGAAATTCCTCTAATGCACAACAGATTGAATATGACAGAACGACAGGCAAAGATAACAGAGACAGGGAGGAGAAGAAAGAGATAGGAACAAACACAGCTGTCCAAAGACTTAAATGCCAGTCCCAAAGGTGTTGACTGTACCTTAAAGGTCTCGCTTCCTGCGTTTTAAAAGCCCACTAATGGACTAAGAAGGAAATATTGTTACCATGGAGACTTTATGAGAAAGCCAAGAGTTCAGTCAAAGACGATGTTGTCAGCAAACTGTGATATACAGAGCCACAGCATTTTTACAGCTGCTGCAAGTAAGCTTTGCAGGCCTACTGCCAAAACACAACCACGAATGAGATACTGAGTCTGTCAAGTCTGTCTGGCAGTTTTTGATAAAGATAAAGCGTTTCACAACATGCCATTATAAATGAAGCATTGTGGTGGTACAGAGCTGCCATGGACACCAATCATAGACGTAAGGGAACGTACTTGTTTGGGAGAGACCCCACCAAAAATCACATCATTGTCAGTTTTGTAATTTTTTTTTCAATGAAAATGAAATGCAAAAATCAGCATTCCCTCTAAAATGGTGACTCATATCACAATCTGTCAAAATAATCACAATATAATTTTTTTTTGTTGCATATTGTTCAGCCCTACTCCAAATATATATTACTTTCAATATTAATTTATCTGCTGAATATGTCCTCCATCCGTGTTTAGTCTATGAAATGTCGGAAAATAGCTAAAGATGCCCATCACGATTTCCTTGTTTGCTTGTTTTGTTGGAGCAACAAAGCAAAACCTTATATTTATTTTTCCATGTACTGTTATGTGTGATGGACAGCGTGCGGGAGCTTTCTTCTCCAGACAAAGTTTGTGAACAAACGCTCTCCGGAGTGCAGGAACTCTGCAGCAAGTGTCACTTCCAAATGAATAACAATATAAAAATGCACCAGATATCATCACAATAGATCCTCTGTTAATTTATGTCATGTCGTACTGTATCTGGTGTCTCTGCTCAACAACCACTGCTTCTGCTTCTGCCTTTGCTGTCCCAGGGTTCAGCTTCCACTACTGTGATCATCAGTATTTGACATACATAATGCTCTTATGTTGATATAAACCTATGAAGATTAAAGATATCGCACCTCTGATTACTACCTGACCCCAGCATCATCTGTAGTGCTTAAGGAGTTTTGTAGCATACTGCAGTGTCACACCATAAATAACAAAATATCATGATGAACGCCTCTGAAGAAGTCCTCCCTGGATGTACGAAGGTGGCACCCAGCCCTCCTGAACTCACTGGAGGCAGCAGCTTCAGCTCTTACGTAATCCCTGGTTACACAACACTGAGCTACTGTGAGCTTGTGACCTGAACAACCAGTGGCAATCCTCATCTCATCACTGCACCACCCTGATCATGCATTTGTGCTTCGGAGGACATCTGACTAGCCTGAAACAATATATCAGACAGACCTGCAGCGTTCGCACAGAAGGAGTGTCGGCTGAAAGGCTGAGTCAGCTGGAAACCTCGACGTCTTTGTTGCTTTCCCTGACTTACTTGTTTTATCATTTTATTGTAGGCGGTGATAAAAGTGTGATGACATCAGACAAAGTACAGCTCTCAGTGATGTGCTAAACAGATAAAGTTCACACAGGAAAGAGTCAGGATGGACATAAAGTGGGCCAAGCCAAACTATATTTCACCAACTTAATTACTCATTAACTTACCCATAATTCACAGCAGAGAGGCTTTCACTGGCATTCCTCTAATGCTGGATTTTTTAAGCAAACTGGTTAAATGAGAAAACAAACAACTGCAAACTACAGTATGTAAATGTGATTGAGGACATTCCTCTTTGCATTAAAGTTCATCAATGTGTGCTCTTCCCTGAAAATGGTTTCTTTGGTTTGCCTCAGCAGCCTCAGCCTGAGCATTTGTATCTACTGATGAAAGACATTATTTGCAAACTTCACAGGATGAAAGCTTTCTCCCCCCTTTCTCTTTCTTAACAACTTGAAATCATAATAGTATTAAAAAAACAAATGTTAAAGCTGTAAAGACATCAGAGAAGGACAAAAATAAAAGACGTGACGCTCAGTATGATGTCAATACCATTGTCCCAGTCAAGCTCCACGCTAATGGCTAATGGTCCCTGAAGAGGTGGAGATCAATAGGTTGATGTTTGGTGTCCCTCAGTGCAAAAAGCTCACATTTCACTGGTTATTTCCGTGGGATCAAATAAAAACACATCTGGTGTCTGAGGTCCTAATGACACACATATAAGACTGACAAGTAATGTTTGACAGGTTTCTCCTCAAGTGAGCAAAAGTAATATGACTGCAAGACCGTCTCAAGAGATAACATCATCAATAAGGTAATGACTAAACTTATTAGCCTCAATCTGTACTTTCACAGCTGCTAAAGTTCCCATTTGACCTTTCGACTACATCAAATCTTGATGTTAGCTCGGCTACAGCACTGTTCAGTGAGTTACTGTGTGACCACTTGTGCTGCAGGAAATGTGTACTCTGGTTAATGACAACAAAGGATGTGGCCTAGCCTCTCTTCAGGTGTCTAACAGGGAGAGGACAGCGAAAAACCTCACTTCATGACAGAAGATCAGCACTTCGGACATTTCCTGTACAAGTTTATCAGGAAAGATCTGTTAAAAACCGAGCAACAGACGTGCATGTGCTCTATTAAAAACATGAGGAAGTGAGAGAAAGGCAAAGAGAAAAAATAAAATGCTAAACTGAGAATAGGTACATGGCTGGTGTACATTTAAGCTCACAGCTGCACAGTATAGTCTTCACACAATGGCATGCCAGTGAAATTTAAGCTATCAGTGTTTATGGCTTCACTAAAAACTGCCTATTCTTTCGCGTACCTTTCTCCCTAATTACAGTCAATTCACTACACCATTAACAGTTGTCGAGCACTGGATGGTTATACAAGATTTTCAGGTGAGTAGACAGCATAAGTAGACTTAAGAGTGTGAATGTCAACTACCTTTGCAGAGGGTATTTGCATTTATCACTCCCTGTAAGCATGAAGGCAATTTGAGTAACAAACTGCCATTCAGTTGTCATAAATGGGGGCGCTGCTATATTTAATGTACTGCATGCACATGAACTGTTCTGATATATCGCAGTCACAACCACATGCCTTAATAAATGTTTATAGCTTCTTTCAAATACTGGCACAATCTAGAGTAACAGGCCCAGCGGTATGTTTTTAACAGGATAAACTGGTCTGAATCTGTATTTTTGTCTTTTACTTTTCCTATAAATAGAAAGAAACTAGTCATACAGGATCCTCACTTATATAACGATTAAGGGGAAAGGAATGCCTATGTGAAAAAAAAGGCTCAACCAGGCTCAAAATAAATGGAGAAACTAAACAGCCTCAATCCACTAAAAACAAGATGAGATCAAAGTAATTTTGGATTCAATATGCCGCACACAGCTCTTCTTTCATCTGCTGCGTGCCCTGGATTCCCCATCGGCTTTGTTTCCAGTCACCAATGTGGTGAAGCCCGATTTCACTGCACTCCATCTTTTCTCAACATTGTGCCCACAGCAAGGTCTTCGATATGTGGTATCAAATCAAGAGTTTCTTATCTGTGGTATTAGGCTGCGGCTTATCACGTCAGACTGTGGCCATGTCACCTTATTTGGGCTGCGTGCGGCCTATGTAGCACACTTGATTTGAGCTGACTGGGAAGTTTGTGTCCCACTGCAGCCTAAACACAGTCTGTCCTGTTTCCCCAGTGTTGTCTATTGTGGAGTGAATGGGCCCAGTGTTTGTAGGGGAGCCAAATGATAACTCAAGATGTCCACAGGAAAGGTGGGGGAGTTAATACAAGTCAGCAGCAAAATGTTTAACTTAAGCTGTGCCTCTAAGATTTCATTTTGGCTAATTATGGTTTGATTTTTTTTTTATTTTCTTTGGATCCATGTACCTGGTACATGAAATACTGGACACAACAGGGAACTCTGACTGATCCTCAGACTCATGGGATTTTAGTAAGTTAGGACACTGGGATTTAACATATTGCAAGGAATGAGAAGGATTAGTACGGTAGAGATGTCCAACATGGCACTGTTTCAAGGTGAATTTCCAGCTGTCAGTGATCGTAAAGATTTACGTTTCATGTGATTTAAAGAGGGATCGACTGAATGAAAGCACAAAGACAAACATGTAAATGTCCAGAAAGCAGGGGGTCAGGTATAATCTACACTGAGAAGAAGCAGTTTGGTTTGAACTGCATGTGCCTTTCAATTATCATCTACTCAATCCCATCGGAAGGACACAAATTTGCCACATTCCCACATACGGTAAACACCAGCGAGAGCTTCCCTCCAAACACAAGTGATACAATGCTGTGCCTCTTGCGTAACAGTGCTGCCTCTCATGAGAGTGACACTTTGCCACACAATGAGAACAACCACTGGGTTATGGGTCATGTAGGAGTACGGCCTAGATTAGTCTAACATTGACTTTCAGTGCAAAGACAATAAACCATGTGGACAATCATTTACAAAGGATTCAGCTGCAAATCCTTCTGTGCGTCAGAGCTGTGATCAACAAGCCAGGTAAGACAATCTCCATCTCCAGAGCATTAATATGTACTGAAATGTTTCATCTGTAATGGAAAATCAAACACAGCCAAACAGGTGCCGCCCTTTTCAGTAGGTGGGACAAACAGGAGGCAGAAGCATGTAAACCAATATCCAAATGCAAACAACAGCTTATTTGTTTTGCAAAGTGACTTGAGCTCTTGTTGTAACCTGGCCACTGTTTGCTGTTGACAAGTCTAATAATTAAAACTGCTAAGAACTGTACAGCCAACACACTGTACCTGAGCCAAACGTATGGTAGAAAGTAAAGTTTGGAAACTGGGTTTATGATCCCACAGGTGCCATACGGTTTCATTTTCTATGTGCATATGTGGTGAATTTTAAATGAACTGGGACACTGGGATTATGAAACATTTCAGTATATTCGCCTCCTAGTGTTGTTCTGGCATTTGAACGGTGTGTATCTTTGACACATTACCTTTGTTGTTCGGTTTAGTTTTGGGTTTATGCATATATGCATGTAACTTTGTATCTTTATTTTCAATTTATAACTGCCTTGTCATAGTTTATCATGCTCTAGAGGAAATGCAACATTAAAGGTTGGCAACAATGTGTCCTGATGTCATGAATCAAAAAACAAATAAAATGTGTGTAACTGTTAGGGCAGCAACTAACAATTCTTTGTATTATTGATGAATCTGCAGATCATTTTCACGACTAATTGTTTGCCTACAAAACTTCAAAACATGGTAAATGCTCATCACAATTTTCCCAAAGACTTCTCATTTACTATCAAAAAGGACAAAGAAAAGCAGCAAATGTTCAACATTACCTTTCTGGACATGGATGATGTCTGGGTAGTTTGCCAGGTGTCCTTGGTAAAGACCTAACAAATCCATGATTGGGTCCAGATCCTTGCTGGGCTGCTCAGCAAAATACTCTCCGATGGCTTCATAGGCCTCCCCAGTGAAGGAGATGGCTTGGTTGAGTCCATTAGAGTACGGCTGCTGGTCCATTTCAAAGGCTTGGCTGAGAACCTTGAACGACAGTCCCACTTTCTGATACTCCTTCTTAAAGCCACTGATCTGCTTGCGGGCAAACTCATTGACAGTGGCGTTGAGCTGCAAGGTGCTGTCGTCCATCCTTTTGGTGAAAGTCTTGAATCCGTCTATTTTGCTCTCCACCTCCTGGAAGTCGAGCGGAGCTGCGGGGGTGCTGATGGTGAGGAAAAAGTTGGCTCCAACCATCTCGTCCTTCTCCGCCTTCCTCTTACCCTGCTTCCAGGCCTTCTCGTCTGTGCTGTTGCAGGTGAGGAAGTGCTGGAAAACATCACACCTGGCCAGGACAGGGTGGCTGGTCATGTGGTTCATCCACCATATGAGGCCTTTTCTCCTCTTTGAGATGAAGTCTTCTTCGAAGCGCCCCGTGGCCTGTTTCTCCGGGATGTGTGGCACTGAGATAACAGGGAATTTCTCAACCAGCCGAGCGTACAGCCAGTCAAAGTGCTTATACCTCCTATTCACCTGGTTTTGTGTGTGGGTGGGAGTCAGTTTATAGGAGATGTAGCTTTTCATGCCCTTGAACTTGGTCTGTTTGGTGGGGTCGTCAATTGTGCAAGCAAATGGGTAAGGGTTCTCCTGCCACTCCGGACCATACTGACCCATTACCACGCAGATCTTATCCCCATCCTTCACAAAGCCCGATGCCTCCCCGAGCACAAACGCCTCTCCTCCCGACTTCACAAATGTTGAAAACCTGTTCAGGTTTCTACTGACAGTGGCAGAGCTCTTTGCATGCTGTGCATTACCTCTTGACATTGATGATGTTGACACTCTGTAAGTGGAAGGCCCATTGCCTTCAAAGTCATACCGTCCTCCTACAGTCCCTGGCTCATCTGCAACAGTAGAGCTGTCATCCCAGTCATCATCCCAGTCATCATCGCTGCCTTGGCTGGGCTGCTGGTAAGCGTGCTGCTGCTGCGGATGCTGCTGTTGCTGTGCGAACGTGGTGAAACCAGGCGAAGACGCTTTAGAAAAGTTCTCAACTTTATTCTGAGGCTTATAAGAACCGTCAAATCCACCGGATGGGATGTTTGCGTATCGGGAGTCCGGGTAAGTGTCCCCAGATGTGCTGCAGCTGTTGTTGTTGAACGTGGAGGCGGCGTCGTTTCTCAGGATTTCCACGTAGGAAGCGGGGAACAGTCCCCTCTCCCCTTTGCTGTTCGCCCCCTCGAACCAGCCGTCAATGTCCTGCTCGCTGTACAAAGTTAGGATTTCGTTCTCCTTCACCGACACCTCCCCGGGGTTTTCAGAGTTGAAGTCGTACAGCGCCCTGGCTCTGAGCGCCATGATTCTCCACAGCTGGAAGCAGACCAGGACAGCGGGCTAACTTATGGCTGGCTGACCGGGGCAAGAGGGACGCGCAGCGGGCAGCCAGGCTAGCTCAGTGAGCCCACCCGAAATTACTCCTTAAAGTCCGCGTTCAAACTTCTCGTCGTGTGAGAAAATGCTCTTTATATCCCTTCCTGAAGCGACCCCTCCTCTCGGGCAAACCTGAGAGGAAAATGCGGTGTTTTCAACCCGCAGGTTGCGGTGTGCGAAACTGTAGCGAAGGTATTTTCCGCAACAACACCAGGCTGTGCTCCTCCACAGTCCCTCCGATCTGAGTCGGACGCTTCTGCCTTCACGCGCTGCACAGCAACCGCACGTCGACCAGGCTGAATAATCGAGGGCGGAGCTACAGGATGCTGCAATCCCCCCAGACAACACAAATCAATCGCCTGCGAACGCTACGACAAAGCTTCCCCAGACCTGTTGAGTGCTTCATGGCCCAGAAACTTGTCACAGACCAGCCGCAGCAGCCTGTCAGAAAGAGTTGTGGAAAAAAAGTAGTGCCTCATTCCATGATGCCAATGGTGTCAGGATTTAAAAAATACTGAAGTCATTACAAAACGAACTTTATTGGCCAAGTTATGCGTGCACAGGAATTTGATTTAAAGTCGCTAAAAAAAAAAAAAAAAAAAAAAGTACAAACATATAATTCCAAGAACAATTGACAGGAAAATATAAGTAAACATAAAGCTAAAAAGAAGAACAAAGTTAATCAAAGCTAGGTAAATAAATAAACATAGAGCTATTGTATATATACAAGTAGGTAAAAAAAAATAGGTGTATATATAAATATATCTACAAAGCAACAATGACCAATAGCATACAATGCTTGTATACAAGTCAAGTGTTTCTGTAAATTGTGAATAAATACAAATAGTGCAAAGGAATCAATATTGAATGGGTATGATATTCGCTTTTACATGTGGCTTTTAAGGATGAGAAGCATTTTGTCAGAGTTGGAACTTAAAAAATTGACAGCATTAAAAAGTTACAATTTCTGTCATGGAATTTATATTTTGCTACTTACTGAATATTTCTAGTATTTCGAGCAACATTTTAGGGGCCATAATATTGTAGTTTTTTCTTTACTACATGGATCTGGCACCCATAGTTACTTTTAAGACTTTTGCAAGATTAAGTATAATATTCTGATAACAAAGAAAGTAAAGACTTTTACTTGTAATAGAGTGTGATGTCGCTAAATTTATTCAAGTATATTAATATTTTCTTTACCACAGTTTTTGTGTTGAATAATGATTTTCATCATTGATAATGATATTTATAATTATGAGACACAAAAGAATCTCATATTTGTGTGCAAATAGTCCAAAAGAAGCATGCACAGAAGCATTCCTTCTAAAGCACACTATTCATAGTCATGAATAAGGATGCAAATGATGTAGATGGTAGATTGGATGTCAGGCTAACCTGGGATCTTGCCAGCCTTTGTCATCACCTGAAAGGAATGTCATCTAAAAACACTCACATTCAGCGCTGACTGGTTCACAGCATGATGGCCGAGACTGAGCAGCAAAAGCACTTACTGTATGTCTGTTTTTCACTCTGATGTTATGTAATCTGATCTAAAAATACACAAATACATCTATTGATCATTTAAGCAGGCAGTTATGCTACCCTGGACATAAATAGCAAAATGTCTTTATTCTGTTTTGTTGTCTCAGGCTCCACCAATTCCCAATGACACACATTCAATGCTCCTTGCTTGTGTACGGTTGTCATACCCAGCAAATGATTATCTTTTTTTAAGAATGTAGTTCAGGTCTTTACTGTCCCATGACAGGAAATTATTTTTTTCAGCAAGAACAGCATGAAAACATAAAACACAAACACAATAAGAATAAGACAGGAAAAGTCTCCTGGCCATCTAAATATTTAAAACCCTTTTCCAATGGGAGAGTTTGTTTTGAGGTGTATGGCGTATTAATGAAATGCAGCAAAGTTGCCAATGTAGCATTTCTTCATCAAATCTTTAGCAGTTACCTGTAATTAAGAGCAAATATATGACACTTTTTACTACTATTTCACTGTAAATCTCCCTAAATGTTGCACTTAAGGTTGTACTTGTTCTGTTACCAGTATGTTAAAATTAGACAGGGGTCTGTCCCAGCATCAGCTGATCTGTGCTGCCACTCAGATGAACAGCTTCAAAGAACATAAGCTGGTGATTGCAGAGTGAAGGTGACTCTGACACTGACCAGGATAGTTTTCAAGGTGATAAGTGTATATTCGTACAGATTAAGTTTTGATATAAGTTTTCATATAAATCAAAGAGTTTAGACATTTGTTTAAATGGTCTAATGGTGCAGAAAGGACACCAACAGTTTCAGGGCTGGCAGTCTATAAAACCTGCAATGAAACCTGCCTTATGGACCTGCTAACTAACTCATAACCATTGCTTTAAATGTAGCATTTTAGTGTCCCATGAACTATATGCAGCTTCTTTTCCCCGTAAAGAATATAATTCTTACAGAAACACTGAATCTTTACAGTCTGTTGTAATTTTTAGGACATTTTTCATATAGACAGATCATCAACACAAATTGTTGTCTTCTAACTATGTTCAGTTCTCTGGTTTCAGACTTTGGTGTTGACCAATGCATGTATACAAATACTGGCTGGAATTCTAAACCAAGCATAACACAAAATACTTAACTGAATTTGGTTTTCTTTTAACATGCACTGATAAAATCCAGACATCACATTAACTCAGTTTGTGCTTGTATATTATGACTCAGAGTAGTCATGTTTTTAATTTACTCAGAGACAGATATGCACAATCTTAAACACCGATCATGTGTTTTGTTGACATCCTGTTCCATCAACAAACCTTTTCCTCTGGGAGACCTTTAATGATGATGTGCCTTTTACTCTGGTGGATACTGCCCCCTTGTGGCTGCTTTTGGATTGTTTTTCAGAGGCCTATGAACTTTTTTTTTTAAACATTACTATAGGTAAAAATAATATGAATGATAACAAGAAAAATCACAATAGAAAGAGGGTTTGGTTCAAAGCATTACTGAAAATGTTAATCTGATGTTTCTCAAAGTTTTCTAGAATGCATCTGACCTTATTGTTGTCACCTTTTACCTAAATGAAGCAATGACAAACGTTGAATATCAGTGTGACCTGTGATATGCCAGTGTATGGCCCTGCAATAATGTAAATCATGGGGACACCTGTAGCTCAGGTGCCGGAGCAGACTGGACATTAATATTAGCTGTTGTCCCTAACTCCTTCTGTCCATTTGTCAAAATGTCCTTGAGCCAGGCAATGAACTGCAGCTCCTGGTGTGTGTGTGTGTGTGTGTGTGTGTGTGTGTGTGTGTGTGTGTGTGTTCGTGTGAGTGTGTGTGTGTGGCCATGTATTATTCATGCGGTGAGGACATAAATCTGTTTATACAGTCACATAGTGGGGACTAATCTTCATTTTTTGCACAAATACCCGTAATGTAAATCATTAAATTTTAGGGTTAACACTTGGGTTAAGTCTATGTCATGTCCCCAGAAATTATGGAAACATGACCGTGTGTGTGTGTGTGTGTGTGTGTGTGTGTGTGTGTGTGTGTGTGTGGGAAAAAATATGTCATTTTGGACAAAAGCCTGCTCCAAACAAATATATCATAAGCCACTACTGAACTCAACCACCATAGCATTTCACTATTGGCCACCAGAGGTCTCTCCTCTCACATTGGACTGGGTCAGACATGCTGAAGCAGACAACACTTCTGCATTTACACATGCTTAAATATTCTGCAAATTAAAACAAAAGCACTAAGTCTTCTAGTGTCTTCCCCAAATCCTCCATACCTGTCCAACCTGCGCAGAGGACATCCAGTTCACCTTCTACTTTACTGTGTTCAGGGCGATTTCCTTTATAGCACAGCACATGAAATATTGAAGAGGAGTGCAATCTCGAGGGAACAGGAATTACTTCAGTATGCATCTTGCATCACATTAGCAGACTCATGATTTGTACTGTTCCTCTAATCAGGAGGATATCACATAATTGCTTTGTCTGGGCTCCAGGTTTGCTTCCCACTAGATAATCCTCGCAAATTCATGTCTTGTTAATTTGGTCCTATCTGGCATGATGACATTCAAAGTCCGAAGAGCATTTTCCGCGCAGACCATTGGGAAAGATGATGGGAGTATTGCAAATCAGATTACCATTGTCTGGAGGTGTACCATGGAGTTACTTCAGTTTAACTTAGATTTCTTATACAACACTTATTGGAAGTATACAGGAACTACCTCTAGGATGACACATGAGATCCTCTACCACTCGATATCCATTAACACATCTGACATTTGTATTCATCTGACAAATGCACATCATTTCTTTTATCTACCCTCATCTGTCTATTACATCTGTGATCAGGCCTATGTGCTTCAGAGGAACCAGTCTTTGACTTTGAACTGTGGTTGCGCTTACTGTGTCATCCCCTTTCATTCATTATGTATTGTGTAATGTATGTCAGAGGCCGTTGCATTTTGTGCCGCTTCAAGCTTGATAATACTGTTGGCAAATGGCAACTGCATGTGTGGAGGCACAAGCTCAGATTCTTTAGTTTAGTGTTGGTTTACTTGTTCAAAATGAAAAATAAAAGCACTTGTGATTCAACACAGAGGCATCTAGTGGCGCAATACATTTTGGCACAGCTAGGTATCCCAATGTTGGAAATTAGATTTTGACAATATGATAATATTGGTTTTGTGATTAACTTCTGTGAATTCCTTCAAGAAACAATTTAAGGCGACCTTTTAAAACTTGCTTTAGATTAGCCTTGCTTTTACTGAAAGCTGTATTTTTGATTAGATTTTTTTTATTCTTTTTTATTTTGCCCTGTTTTATTGCATTTTAATGTTCGTGCTAAGTGCCTTTTAATTAGTTTAGATATTTTGATGTCATTGTATGAGTGAAAGGGTCTATATAGGCGTAGTCGTTACAGTTGCACTATTTCCTACTTTTGCAACTTGTTCATTGGTGTTGCAACTACCAAGATGACGTGACAGTCTTCTGCTTTAAGGCAATGTGAGAGAGATTGTGTATTATTACCATAGATAAGAGTGATCACCGTCAACACATCGGACCTACAAAATCATTCTCCAGTTCAAAGAAAAATGCGCGTGTCCGCTCAGCTCTTCGGGAACACCTACATGAAATGCAGAGAAAAGTTGATTTGAACTCGGATCTTTTTAGGGGCGCTTCCTCCTCTGAATGAAAATAGCCGCCATGTGTTTGGTCATGTGACCACGCTACGTGCGCAAAGCGACGTGCGTGACGTAGCGTTGTAGGCTTCGCTAGTTTCCTCAACCAAACACTCAACTGATAATTGTGTGATAAAACTGGAAGTCAGCCGGTGGACGAGGGGCTCTTTATTCAGAAAAAGCACACGAACCCAGCGGCCCTCGTCGTTGTACACAAACTCGTCCGTTTCCGTCCTGAAACTGGTCTTGTTAGGGAAGAAGACGGCGACAAAAATCCTGCTTTTAAACCCACCAAAGGTTGGTTTTTATTTAGCTGTGGCTGTCGAAAGGCGGGGAATACAAAGCGACGTGTGGTCAAATCTATTACATTTTGGACTCACTGAAGCAAAAACGGGATTACTACAAAGCCAGTTCGTGCTGCTGTGACTGGTCAGCGATAGTACATGGATTATCTGGTGAGTAAATGAATCGAAACGATGTGGCATGGCGTATTCCTATCACAGACTTGTCCTAGCGTTTCTCTTCTTGCCATTTGGGCTCCTTATCAGACAGTGATGTCACTCAGGTGTGAGACTGTCAACTATTCAATGTCGTACCGGTTTTTGTTTGATGCTAATGTGTCAGCTCGAGCCTGTAGCTTCTCCCTGTTAGTGTTGTGTGAGCAAGGTCTAACTGGTTGACCCAGACCCTGATCTGTTTACATGTGAGACACGATAACTAGCTAACTAGCAACACCTTTGAAGTACTGTTAGCAGTGTAATGTGGGATGAGACCATTGTTTCCCCATAAAACTCCCCTTTGCTGCTGAGGATAAAGCTGCACTGTGTGTTGGATCAGGCTTCTTGGAGTCTACATGTCGCTGGAAGT
Source organism: Chaetodon trifasciatus (assembly GCA_037975065.1). Lineage (NCBI taxonomy): Eukaryota > Metazoa > Chordata > Actinopteri > Chaetodontiformes > Chaetodontidae > Chaetodon > Chaetodon trifasciatus. Next base: position 1,781,556 of record JBBMOE010000008.1, read on the forward strand.
GTGACACTCAATAACTGGACTGGTTCGAGACATTAGTCCCTTGCATTTTTGTAATACCTGTAACTAAAGCAATTATTACAGTCCAGTCCATTGTGCCAGCTCTAGCCTGGGAGATTATGGTTTTTGGGCCTTTGCCCACATTGTAGGGATGGGATGGGTGCTGCTGAAAAAGTGTAACAATAGAGAGGAAGCTGTAACTGACGGCTTTCCCTGGGAATTCATAAAGTCACAGGAAAAATAGCAGGCAGACATTGTCCTGTCATTTCACAGGGGAGACAGAGTGACAGTGTGAAATGCAGAGGAACTTGCCCACCCAGTGTTATCAGTTTGTTTATAATGGGCCTCCCAAGATGTGGGACCCGAAAAGAACTTTGAACTTCTGCTTCATTGAGACATTTCTCCAGTCCAGATGACCGAGTCCCATCCGGCAACCTGAAACAGAGCTGTTGTGCTATAGTTCATACAGACTGATTTATGTCCAGCTTGTCTGCAGCTGTAACAAATCTCGTGGGGAACAAAAGTGGAGTGTTCATAGTTTACATAAGTCATTCTGTAATCTCTGTTACGTTAATGGAAAGTTTATGCTATGAAGTTAAACACAAGAGGCATTGTTGTCCAAGGGAGCACACACTCGTGACCTGAAATGATAGAAACTAATTTTACCCTCAGCTTTCGTGTTTTACTCTTGGGAAAATACACTTTGCTGCAGACACTCACATTGCTTGTATATTTTTCTCAGTTTTGACCATGTTTAGTCTTTGCTTGCATACTTGGAGGAAAAAAAACTCTGTTTTACTAGCTTGAGGATTTAAGATTATCTGTGACAAACAGTTTTGTGTGGAAAGCACAGCTGTAACTCTGTGGACTGTTGAAGCCGAGTGCTTGGCTGTCCTCGGAGGTCAGGCACTCAATAGGCGCAGGGCCTCCTTTCCTGCTGTGAAACACTGGAGACCTGCCACAAAACCCAGGCCAGAACTATGTCTCTGTCTTTCCTATAAATCAATAGGAACATGTCACTAAACCTTTGATAAACTCTGCAAGTCTTATGCATGCTTTTAGGTAAGTTTTAGATCAGGTAAGGCCTAAAAGTGCATTGGGATGAACAAGAAAGGAAGCACATAATTTCTGCACATTGCTGGGTAATAACTGTGGTTTGAATTATGACTGAAGCACAGATTTGGCCCATGGTGGATTCAGTTTCAACTGGGAGCTGGGGCATGGTGAAGGACTGTACTCCTGCATGGTCAGCGTTGTGTTAAAAAAGACCACACAAAACGGCAGCACTGACAGAGGAATTTGGTGCAAGCTGTTGCCACGATACAACCTTACCAAATTACACATGCACCGTGTGACAAACTCTTGGACGCTAACTTGTTGCAGATTTCCCCAGACGGGTCACGTTGAATGTGTTGTGAGTGACATCACAGAGAGGGTACTTTGTATGTAAGCTGTGCCCGTATTGATAATTTCTGAAACTCAAACAAGAACATGCAGTGTTATTCTCCTGAGGTTTCACTGTAGCAGACAGTGCTTTTGTAAATGGTCTTTTTCTTTGTACATTATTGCTTAACATGCTGTTATGCTTGCATGGTCATATTTATACAATAGATATTCCACTGCGTGATTTGTGCTGACTATTGGCTGTTCACAGCTACTAGGCTAACTCTTCAATCCTACACAACATTGGTCTTTGTTGAAGGGATGACTGCTGTATGTTTCTGCTACACATTAGTGAATAAACCTTCAGGTGGACTGACATTCAGGTCATTTTGTAGCTCTGCCTTAAAGGAAGCTGTATCTGTAAAAAAACAAAACAAAACAAAACAACCCTCACTGACTTGGTCTCATACAGAACAACCAGTGTGGTTTTTGAGGAATTTGTCACTATCTTACAACAAAGATTCAGTGACAACAGCAACCACCAGGCATTGACCTCAAATGATATGGCAATGATGGGTGTGACAGATAACTGAGCTGAGCTTCCTCTGTTAATAGGCTGGACCACACCTCCAGTCATTTGGCTCATGTTCAGAAAGAATAAACAGGAGGAAAACTTAGAGAAATTCTGTTTACTATGTCCTCGTCTCTTGATTTCAGTTGAGCTGTTGCATTGAGTGTTTTGCTGTTAATGACTTGGATGCATTTTTGTTGCTAAATGCTTGACACAGTTGATTGTTGGATCTATGTTCTGGTCTCTATCTTATTCTTAAATTAAACACTAATCTCTTTGGTGATTCATCCTCTGTTGTGCACACATGCAAGTGAGTGAATAACATTTGGTGTAACGATGACTAGTGGCAGGAGAAATGTAGGTTAACAGCGTAAGTGTTTCTAGATGATGTATAAATGTAGCCTTATTATGCTAAGACTGCACCTCACAATTGAATTTCAATTGCAGTTCCCTTTGGAAAAAGCTGACTTGTCTTGCATATTACTAGCTGGCTCATGAGTACATATTTTGCAGAGATGGTGAACGCTATACGTCCATATTTCTGAAACAAGAAAACATTTTAGACAGCAGCTATACCACAGAGAAGGCAGTTATTCAGCTGCCATCACTATTAATAGTGTTGTCAGGCCAAAGTGACTGCCCAAACACCTGTTTTCTGTTTTTTGAATTGTTACCCAAGCTACTCACCACCTGTCTGCTTTGTCCCGTATTTTCTTTTTGTGAAGTTGTTGAACGTAGATTTAAATAGCATTAATACTTTAAAAATGTGATCCGGTTTGGGTGTTGAAATTGTCATGGTTGGATTTTGATTCTCTTCAGCTCTATTGTGAATAAACATTTTGGAATATAACGTCAAAAAATTAGCTTTGTTACAGTAATTATTTGGTATTTTTGCCTTTATTTGCCAGCAGACAGCAAACAAAGAGAAAGAGAGGGATATGACATGCAGCAAAGGTTCCCAGCCAGAACTGAACCAGAGACACTGCAGTTATGTGGTATGCGTCTTCACCGTTTGCCTAGCAGGACACCCCATTGTTTATGACAGCCCTAACTATCACACCTCATGAAAATAAATTGTTTTAGTAGAAGCATGCAGTGTTTTTGGCTGACCAACTGTATTTCAGAGCAGATCTCCTGTCCAAGGGCACACAGCGGGCTATAGCAGACTAACATCTCACCATTGAACACAGAGGAAGGAAAATGATGGGAAATTCTTGTTCTTGCAGGAATCCAGCTCGTTAGCCTATAGGATACAAGGCAGGTGTTACTTTTCCTCTCAGTTTTGTCCTCTATGTGACCGTGCTCCACACCTTGTGGGTGCTGGCAGAGGTCCCCGCCATGTGCCTTTCAGAGGCAAACAAAAATGACCTATTGTATGCAGATAAGAGCACGACAGTCTCACAAGATCTTTCAGCAATGTGTGTGCTTTTTATATGCGGATGGATATTAGGCTAATCATTTACTTAATCCATCGGTGAGAGGAGGTTTACTCAGGTTTCAGTTTGAATGGATATTTATCTAAAGTCTGGTCAAGTCAGCCACAGTTCCTTAATCCTGCCCTTTTACTTTAGGTGTGTAGCCTCCAGCTGTAACGTGAAATACCTTTCAGAGCACAACAGCATTCCTGAACCCCCATCCCTGATTTTAACTTGCTAGCAGCGTGTCAGCCAGGTTGTCGTGTGTGCTGGCCAGCAGCTCATTGCAGTGATTCCCTTGTGTCTGTGGAGAGTGCTAGTGAGTCAGCATCTTCAGGCTGCAGCAGCGCCAGTGTTGCTGGTGGAGATGAGGGAATATTTATGGGATTTCATAATGCTATGATCATGACCAAACACAGGCACTTTGAGTTCCTTTTTACATTTGCACCCACATAAGTTGATGGACCATTGCGCTAAAGAGGCATTAGTGACCTGTTTTCATATTTTTTTTTATTGCATTTCATTTTCTTTACTTTCTTGCAGTGAAAGACGAATATGAAAAAGAATATGAAGGGCATTGATAGGTGGAGCGATTTGTTGTTGGTAATTTATTATCCTGCTTTTATTTTTGTTGAAGAGTTGTAGGATATGGAGTCAGACCAAACTCCATATTAGTGAACCTACACATTTGCAAATGTATTTCAGGATTTAAATGTAAATGAATCAATATATGTCAATGCACACAAAATAATTAGCTCTGCATATAAAAGTAACACAAAACAAAGTTTACAAATGTATTTCTGATGCACAAATTTCTTCTTTTAAATAAATGTAATTGAAGTCCATAAATATATAGATTTGAGGGTAGTCATTTAATGTGATCACATAGAGTTACATCTGCACAGTCTGCAATCAGACTCAGAAACCGCACACACACAAATGCAGTAAAGTTCACATGACAAGCGGTTTGTTAATGCAGGTTCAACAGTCTGTGTGACAACATTCAAATATGTTTTTGATTAAATACTTTTAAATGCATATATTTGTGGATTTCTGCTCCATTTATTTAAAACAAGAAATATTTGTGTGTGCATCAGAAATATATTTGTGAACCTCATTTTGTTACGTACATTTGTTGACATGATGACTATTTTTGTGTACATTGAAAAATATTTCTGGTCAGATAGTCATTTCTATATAAATCATGAAATACATTTGTGAATCCTTCTGTGTGCGTGCATTGATATTAAGGCTGATCTGACTCCATGGTAGGATGGGTCCATAAAAGCTATAAACGTTTGATAAGCAGGGCTGTATCAGTGAGTCATGGCTATCATACAGAAGCATCTTGCTGACCTACTGACAGACTGAATAAATTACTGTAGACCTAGTGTTATGCCACCTTGTTACATGAGGAGTTGCATTACAAAAGACATCTACTGTCTAAACTATTGTGTGCAACATGAAAAGAAGTGTTCAATGAATGAACCCAGTGTATTAATTATGATTTAGGTAGTAATGGATGTTCTTTTCCAGCATGTACAACCGGATTGGATGGGACAACATGCCAAATTCGGTTTATGTAAATGTTTTCTCTCAGCTGTTGAGCTTGGAGTTGTAAAATGCTAAGTAGAGCAGTGTTTTACTGCAGTAAGGACAGTGACAAGGGTCTTTGTCCTAGTGTCATTCTTTATTGTCAAACTTTGAACTGCTACCATGGTATACCAGGCGCAATACAAACATGCATTGGTTTATTGTAGGCGCAGTTCAAATTGAATTCTGTGCTGCACGCAGCAGCCTGATAGTTGCAATGTTCAAAAAATGTGATCAATTTGAAATCTAGGCTGCTTATTGCTGGTGTAACTAGTTTTCACTTAGCCTTATTGTATAACAGTTAGCACTCTATTATAACTGCAGTATGTCAGCAGATGGTAGCAGCAACTATTACGAGACAGTTCAGCTGACCAAAACAAGCTACTTGAACATGACTCACAGTTCTCCCTGAGCAGACTGACTTCCGACAATGCGTCCCACAACAGTTATTGAAATCTCCATGACCGCTGTAAGCTCAAGTGGTCCATCCCTTCATCCTCCTCCATACATAGAAAGCAATGGTTTTCATACTTTTATGAAGCTGTGCATACAGTATGGGCACAGTGTGTGGGTGGGTAATGGTGACTAATCCAATTTGTAGTCTTATTCTGGATCCCTAGCTGTCACTGAGCCCTTAATCTCTGAGAAGAGAGGGATCCTCAAAAACTAATCTCAAGCTTGTGTCTGTCCGCTGATCCTTGTGGCAATAGTTTTTTATCTTTCTATGAATGAACCCGGGGAGTAAACACAGCCTTCAATCATGCTCATCTACACCTTTACAAAACCGCTCTGTGAAGCTCAGATTGAAAAAGAAATGGCTTGTGGATATTGGCTGCTGACAACGAGCCGGTGAAGGGCTGGACTCATGTTGTTGACCTGACACTGTTGTGCTCAGCTACTCCTGATCCTCCTTCATCCATTCACTTACTCCAGAGCTCGGCTTGTTTGTTGCCGGGGGTTACGCTTGTTGCTGAGGACAATGTCGGAGCACATGCAGCTCTCCCTTGCCTTGTGCAGGATTGGGCTTTACACGGTAAGAAAACGCATGCATGCTGCTCTCTGTTATGTTGAATAACGGCAGGGACACGCTGTGCTGAGTGTATGCTTGATTGAATGGTGTTAACTTAGTTTCACGGCGGTTTAACGTGTCCTCGTGTTTTGAACCAGATACTGACCAGGCAACAGCAGCTGCTGCTTCACTGCTGCCTGGTCACCGAATGGTACGCTCCGTTTCATTTGAGTGGGTGTTCACATGATATTGAGGTGGAATTGGTGGACGTTAGCATTGTGAGACGCACATTAAGCCCAGGGAGAAGCAGTCTTTGGGTAAAGTCAGTTTCTCTGAGAGTAGAAACAAAGATAGATTGTGGTCTCGTTTTCCTACAGCTCCTAGCAACTGGCATGGTCAATGGTTTTAGTTCAGTGCAGTTATGAATGGATCTATGAATATTAAGCTACAGAGACAGTGATGGGAATATCATTGAAGTTGTTTTTGTCTTGTTATTGTTGTTACTGCAATGATGCTTTTGTGAGAGTGGTTAAAGATGATGTTCAGTAATGCTGCAGTATTTGTGAGTATTTGTCTCCTTTACACTCATTGATTCATTCATCAATGTACACATTAAGTACTGTAGTCATTTTGAGTAAGAGGCAACTTAACTTTTATGGCACATTGTTGCCCTTTGGAGCTTTTTTTTTGTAACACGTTTATAAACAGTTTTATTTTAACCAGGGCTGATGACTCATGTTGCGTATTGTCAGGTCCCCTCTTATTCCCTAACCAGCTGGTGAAGCTTTGTCAATGAACAATAACAGAGAGGCTTACTTAGAAATATGAGTGTTTAACAGAAAGCTTGTGCACAGCTACAGTACATGACAAGCATGGCCTATAGCAGTACTGTTCATGACTGGACAATCCTCAAGATATTGAAGATTTTGAAGGTTGATAATAATGACAACTGTAGCTGCTATTAACTGTATTCAGAGGCAGTTTGACAAGCCATTGTGTACCTGTTGATAGGATGGTTACTTATAACATCCACTGGGTGCTTTGCATCTCAGCTGTGGACTGTTTCACTTGAGGCTCAAATTAGGTTTTCTTCATTGCTTGTGGGTTCATCAGTCAGTAGGCTTCATCCTCTGGGGACAACAGATGTCCGTATAGTGCTGACAGGCAGCTGACCAGGTGCAACCAGGTTTGCAATAGAATACAATTAACTGAGAACCTCCAAAGATGTCCCTCATAAAATAACAACATACGATTTTGATGAAATTTATGAAAAATTGCCCTTTGAAACTGTGAAATCAGTGCATTCCATGCGTGTGAAAAGAGGGTTAAATCCCCCTTGGACCCTATTAGCTATTTTTCAGACCCTCACTAAGATATACTGTGGGAGTGCTTAAAATGTGAATCAATATAAGTATAAGGTTGCCATGGAGAAGTTCAAAGGAATGATTGTTTTTATTGGCTTGCGGGCATTGAGATTCAAACCCCTGCTGAGTCATCGCAATATCCCGTACAGTGGTGGGCAAAATCAAACCCCGACATGTGTGATGCTGTGGGAGATGACTGATATGATCCAGTCCCAGTGCTGTCGCATGTCTGCAATACAAATTTATAACCATGTTGTGATAAAAAACAAATGTCTTAGTCCAAAGCCTTCATCATTTCATATCAGACATTCAATCTTGACAGTGGAGAATGAGCTATGCCACTGGGAAAATCAAGAAAAGCTTTTCTTGTTCCTTTACACTGGCTCAATCATTTATTTCATCTGTCATGTCACTCCAGATTTACAGTATGCTTTGCCATTTAGGTTTAGTGTCTCTATTTCTGAACCGGCTCTGTATTAACAACGAGCCATTCTTATTATGACTGGGTGTAATCTCTCTTTATTATGGAGGCTTACCTGATACAAACAGCACTGTTTTTATGACATAATGTGAGGCTAGATAGATGGAGTATTTTATTGATCCCCTAAGGGAAATTGCAGCAATTCACATATGACAGAACACTGATAATTCACACTAGACTGACCTGAGGAAGATAAGAGAAACGCTATTTTAAAAAATATATATACATGTACATAGAAACTACTGTACTAGATAAAGATAAAATAGAATAAATAGAATAAAAGATCGATTCGAATTAAGAGAAGACAGAGCTCACATGATGCAAATTGAAGTTAAACATGCACGGTTATTCAGGAAAATAAAGTTCAATGTGCAAAGCACCTGTCTGATTCACCAGGTCATATACATTTACAGTTAGTTATGAGTCATAATGTCGGGAAAAAGACATTTTTTTGAGGTTGGTAAAAGTGCAGGCAAAAGCTTTATCTATAATTCTATGTTAAAGGGTTCCACCACATCTATCGGTTGTTAACATGAGTGAGAATTTGATACTGCGCCGCACGCTTCCAAGACTAGTTATATGTTGGTTAATTTCTTGGTAACCATCGGACATTAGTGACCTTGTGCTGTGTGTGCCATAGCTATTGCTTTTTGGACCCCGCCTTTGCAAGATGCCTTAACCATTAAGGCTCTAAGTGATCATATTAGGCACTTCGTGGTCACCTCATTAGGTTATTAATGGAGTGGAAAATGGCTGCTCTGCTGATTTGCCGGCTCCGACCCTCAGGCCCAAGCAACATCATTCACACCAAAAGTCTCAAGCTTGGTTCGTGCTTAATTTGGAAAGAAAGCTGATGGAGTGTGCATGATGAGAACGCTGATGTTAAATGATGTTAAAATGCACATTGGAGCCTCACACAAGGTTGCATAGTGCCTAAAACCTGAAACAACATGTATGCTTTAGCAGCACCTTCATACAGGACTGGTTGAACAAAGCAGGAACTAGATTGACCAGTTCCTTTTATTGGGCAATGGTGAGAGCTGATTGAAGTATTGAGGTTGTTGTTATTAAGCTTTGTTTGCATAAAAAGGTTATGCAGAGAGTGGTTGATTGTATTGTATACATATGATTTTTTGATTCAGCACAACTCATTTTACAGACAAGATTCTGGGTTTATAGGTTATGAAAATGAAAAAATGAACAACAGTGTATCTTGTAGTTGTGTTATGTACAGCTGCCACCACAGTGGTAGCACCTGCATCCTGTTTACAGTTTGTAGTTTGTACAGTTCTGAAACACCGTTGTTTTATAGTTTATATGGTGGTCCAGTTAATATTTTTAAATACATGCTTTGACCATGTGCAGTTACAAAATAATCATGTAACTGCATCAGAAAGAAAGATTAATTTGAGTTTAAGCATCATTGCAAGAAAACAGCGGTTGTACAGTGTCCTGCCATTCACTTGAACATTACTGTCCAACATAGACAAGTGTGGTGTGCACTTTTTTTCTTTGAGAAATATAGAATACCAGTGTCTCTGTATCATTTTACTTGATCCATTTATCAGTCTCTAGCTGAAGGCTGTGTTTGACACCTGAGTAGGCGTGTTGTGAGGATGTTTTGTTCCTTCATGTCTCCTGGGTTTCCGTGCTGTGTCACTGCATAGGCCTTCCTCTTTTCCTGTTACCACAGGCCTGATAAATGTTTGTCTCCACTCATCAGCTGTGAGCAGCCACAGCACATTTGTTTTTAAGTCACACTCATATATTTGATGTGGCTCCCTGACTTTGAACCTGGTTCAGAGCTAAAGCAGTTCAGTCCAGCTTAAACATTGTAAGAGGACAGCTCTTGTACCGCCGTTGTTACGCCTTCTTGGTTTTGAATAGATAACTGCTAGAGATTGCCAAATGGCTTCAAAGTTCAAAAAGACCCCTTGGTGAGTGTACAAAGTGGGAAAACAGAAATGATTGACCATGGTGCGCTTTCCGCTGTGACGTTAAATTTCTGCTCTGAACAGTTTCATTTGTAATGCAATATGCATGCAAGATTTCCAAAATAAGGGCACACTCTTTAAATGTTGAAGGTGTATTTGCAAAGCAGTTGCCAGTTTTGTGTTCTTAGGGGACTAATTAATTTTAAATAAGTATAGGCTTGTTAAGTAATAACAGCTTTTGATTGAATTAACTTGTTGAAATATAATGGATAGAATGCATTATATATTAGATTTTATAGCATACATGTTCTGATATCTTAAGCCTTTTTATACAGAGGGATATTTTCATCAGGTTTCTGTACAGCAACTGTCAGATTGCCTTACAGCAATTTCATTATCGCTTCTGAGAGAGATTGCAAGTTGACATTGATTGGAGTGATAGTACCTCATCTGGAAGGACCTCTGTTGATGCCCCTGTGGTGTTGGTGACCAGCAGCAAGCACTGCTGTACTGTTAACCTGAGCTTTGCCCACTCTGTCGAGAGAAGAAACTCAAAATCCTGTTTTATGTATAAAGTAAGACACTCTACACACTTTTTATAGTGACAAAGTTTTTTCTTTAAATTGTAGAGGCTTTACAAACAGCTTAAGACTTTCAGTATAAATTATCAAAAGGAAAACTTAAGGGCACAAAAAGAAATTCCTACAGCAGTTTTTAGAGGAAATCCCTTTACCTACCTTTGAAACTGTGTTAAAAAAGTCATCCTGTTTTCAGGAGGAGGTATTTTTAGCTCTCTTATCTTGGGATACCTCAGGGGTTGGGTGTAATCCACTCATCTTTATATCTCTGATCACACCATAACCTGAACATGGAACTCTAAATGCTCCAAATGACTTTTTTTTGTTAGAATTTTGTTAGAATGTATACATTGTTCACCAAGTGCAGTGTGTAGTACAGCTACAGCTCTGCTGAAGATATTTACCTGGAATAGTTTGTTTTTGAATTGTGTTGCAAAGCTTCTTTGAGCTCAGATAGGTCTTCAGAATTCAATTCAAAAATCTGTGTAGACTCTTTTTTAAGCCCTCGGGACTCATTAATCCCACAGAGTTATTGTTTTCGTGATGCCTATTATGTACAGCAAACTTTCTGCACAGTAAATAAACCATTCTTCTCACAGTGTGTAAGCAGCGTACATTTCCCACCTTCTTCCGTTCTTTTGAAAGGCAGGATGGGAGCAGCCATTGCCCCATCCTGGGCCACGAATATCCCACACTTCAAAATAACCACAGGACCAGGTCGGATGATGATCGAGAGATCACCAAAGGTCACCCACCTACCATCAAGTACTGTTTCCTAAAACCCGGATGCCAGTCCTAATTTGTTTTGTTGCGCCAAGGACATTTTGGGATGGGATTTGGCTCTGGTTCTTTGGGAAACTACAAAGAATAACTTCCTGTATGTATTGGCTGTTTGGCCTTTTTGTACCACATATATCAGGAACTTGGAATTCACCAGAAGGATTAGAACACAGAACCTTCCGGGAAGTCGTCCTTGGAAACTTTGGAAAAGAGCAATCAAATGAACGAACCACTTCTTGTAGTGGGACTTTTGCAGAAGCCAGGTGGGAAAAGAGCGCTAACATCTTTTCCATCAAGAAAAGCCTTCAGCACCAAGAAATACTCTCCAGTTCTGATATAATGATATAATCTATGGCAGCATCTAACCTCTTTAGGAGCTGCCTTGTTGTTTTTGAGCGAACAGTTGCTTCTCTCACTGTCGTCACACCCAAACCGTGTCCGCCCGCATCTGCCAGTAGTTCCTCATACGAGGGTCCAAAACAACTGTGGTTTGGCCACAAAAACATAACTTGAAGCCTGGTAAAATGGATTTTCAGCTGGTGTGATCTTGTGATCTCGCAAATCCAACAAGGTGGCTATTCAGTTAAGCTGCAGCTGCATGTCTTAGCAGTCAGACTTTGGGCTGGATTCTCCGTAGTAGCAGAGCAGGATCATGGGCAAGCAAATGTCCTGAAGTTAAACTGAGCAATTTACACCATATTAGAATGGAATAGCAACAGAAGCAGGACAGAAACATGTAGAACAATTGGTGTGTGTTAAAAATAAGCATGTTTATAGTGGTAAAATAAAATTAGCAGCGTCTTCTGCTGCAGTTCTTGCTATTTGAACATGTGTGAAGGGGGTCGCCAAATAACTGCTTCAGTCTTGAAAGCTGAGGAGCAGTTAGTTAGGAGTGTAAATTTAATATTATCAGTCACGGAAAATGACACACGACTCAGTTTGTGGCTTTTGGATGTTTTTCATTGGGCTAGGGTGGCAAAATGGCAAAAATCAGATATGAAATTGGATTGATTTTGATGCCTCCAGGCTCTGTGGCTGTCCAAATCTAATCTGCCTGAAACTCTGTCTAATACATGAAGTACTTAAAAGTCCAATTTAATTTTTGTGTTGGGATGTGTTTGTGAGTGGAGATGAATAAAACGTTAACATTTTTCACATTTGTTTGAGCTCCTGGAGCTTGTAGCACTGCAATGTGGCTACCAGACACTGATGATTTAAAAAGACAGCACCCTTTGGGATCAACAGAATATTTTGAATATCTAGAAATAATTGATGTTTTTATGCAAGGGAGACAATTTGGTTTGATCCATGTAACCAGACAGAGTGGAAAGAAAAACCTGAAAAACACTGGCTTTGAATAATAATTTGTACCTGATATGGTTTTTCCACTAAAATTTTAAATGGCTGAATTTAAAGGTTCAAAAGCTTTCCCCCTTCAGTAGATAATTATGTAAACAGTGATTTTAATAGCCAAACATCCAGGTTTGTAAGCCAAACCCTTTTCAGTGGAGGGAGCCTTTAAATGTTGTTGCAACAGATTCAGTTACACCTTTGTGATACATAGTCATTGTTCTGTTTATATGTTGCATGAATCTGTCCTGCTGGCCTATATTTTGGATGCCTTTTGAATGTAAAGGCCTTTCTTGTGAGACGCCTAAAAGCATTTTTCTGTTACACAATAGTCTTTGTCCCCATGACACGACAAGGACCCATCTTCACACTGAGCTCAGGGCTTGAATCACATATTGTAATATGCTTATCCACAAGACATTGTAATACACGAGTGGGCTGAAAATTCCTTCAGTAATCCAGGCCAGAGGGCCTCTCTCTCTTCACAATCAGTCTACCAGTCATTGTTAGTCCCTAAACCAAGTGAATTCAGTTTTTTTCTAAATGCAGACTGTGACTACATGTAGAAAAGCAGCAGGATTGGTCTTTTTATCCTGTTTCTTATATTCGTATTGTATCCTTACAAATTGTTTTCATTATCATTCTTTAATTGATTTCAGGGTTTTTCACATTTTTCAAGTTTAACCTTTTGTTTTAATTTATCAGTGTTTGTGTTGATGAGTGGTGATCAGTGACATATAATATGTTGTACTACGTATTGCTATTGTGATATGTGACACTAAGTACTGCAAGTATTGTAATCGTCATCAGAGCCGATGATTAGTCGACTGATACTTAATGAATCGGAAACTATTTTAATAATTGATTAATAATAAAGACATTTTTTTTCTAGCAAAATACCAAAACTTAATTGGTTCCAGCTTCTCAGTTGTGTGAATTTGTTGCTTTTCTTTGTCTTTTTTGGTTGCTAGTTTGCTAAAACAAGCTTTTTGAAGACCTCACCTTGGGAGCTTTGGCAGGCACTTATTAAATTTTGAAAATAATTGAGAAAAATATGGATTGATAATGAAAATAACTGTTAGTTGTAGCCTTACTTGTAAAGATGCTGTGCGTGAATATCCAATGAAAACCTCACATCGTCATTCCTGTGTGACCTAGCTGCAGCTTTGTAGCTCAAACAAAGAGGTAAAAATATTCGCTTTTCATTGGTGAGTTGCCAAAGTAAAACACCACACAAAACATAAACTAAATAAGGTGGAGCAAGTAATCTGAGTGACAGTGCCAACCAGTCATTTTGTTTTATCTGACATTTCTGAATTGCGTTTTTCTTGCTTTATTTTGTTAAGATCCATGTCTGTCCAGAAGTCAAATACAAATGTAATATTCATGGATTCTCTGTGTTAGTGTTACATCAGATTGTTCTGCTGGCATGTCTGTGAGCTTAACTCTGCAACAAATCACATTTCTTAATCTTTTCTGCCATTTGAAATAATTAGCTTTTAATGAAGAAAAAAACAGTGTGTCATTATCCATGCTGAGAACCTGCTTAATTCCTCATTTCTGTTCATATTTCTCAGCCATAAAAACCTTTGCTTTGATAAATGCTGCCATCTGTATTTTGTTTATCAGTCTTTAAGGGAGCAGCAGGTTGTGGTGGAATAGATGAAATCTTTGAAAAATGGTTTGTGGTTGATTGTCCTTTTATCTAACAACTTGCAGCTGGCACATGTGAGCCAGACTTCCTGTTGGTGTAGCCTTTTTCCAACGACACCTTTGATTGAACACACACTTTTATATTGGAACCACAGAAGCCGATATTGATTCAAAGTGAGACTTTTTTCCCCCCTAGTGCTTGGGGTCAGTTTCCAGTGACAATTACTGCATGATGAGTACTTGCCAAATGTGTTTGCAGCTGTAATGTCAGAGCAATTTAGGGGAAATGTATGTAGTTTAGATCACTTTGTTTCATGCTCCATTAGCGTTTTGTGAAGCTTGGATTTAAGAGGATCTGTCAGACCTTTTTTATTTCAAATCAAAGCTCAGTTGTGTAACTATTAATGTTCATGAAATATTGCTTTATGTTTTTGGGGCATTATTTTCTTGAGTAACTCTTTTGGGTTAAATATTTTAATAGTAGATAGTGAGTTTCCCTGCTGGTATGAGAGAAGTGGCATCCTAGTGTCCCAGAATCTGTACTCAGTCCAGATAAAACCTTAAAGTTAGAGTTAGTAGATTACATTTTTTTGGTTCAAGTTAATTATATAATAAAGAAACCCCCCAGTCTTTAAGACAAGTCTCAATCTGTGGATTAGACATTCGATCCATTGTGTCATGCCTCAAAAATCATCTAGAAACTTAAAATGTTGGGATGTTAATTCACAGTTGCTTTCTAACACTCATTTCACACTGATTTGTGATCCAGCCAACCTTCAGTCCATTGAGGGTCCACTCAGAATAAAATCATGTCAGCAACCTGATTGTTCCAGGAAATTCAGTTTTTTCTTATAAATCAGCCCAGGGATAAAATATGTCATGTACAATAAATGTTCTTTCTGATTACTTTCTATTTTTGGAGAATCTATAAACCCCTGGTCATGTTCACCCGCTTGAGTTAAGATGCATTTGGAAGATGCTTCATGTTTTTTATCATTTGGGGATTAGGGTGTATTGGTCCGTGGGCAGGACTGATCCATGGCCTAGTCAGGACCTTACTTGGTTATTGGAATGAAACCATGAACAACAAAACCTGACAGCTGACACAGGCTCCAAACAACACGTTGACTGTTGTGGAGTACACATGCAGTGTAGGCAGTATCTACAGATGTTAACTTAGTTTGCTCAATAGCAGTCGTACTAATAGAGACTTCAGGTACAGTCACAGAGCTGGAAACAGTTCTCCTCCTCGACATTGACTGTCAACACCACAGTCAGTGCAATCTCTGAGGGACTCCTAATTATGACAATGGAGCTGGTGCAGATCATGCTCCAGTTACTATTTCTGACAGCTCTATTTTGCAGCAGCATATATAATAGGTATCGCTCCTTGTTAAGCACAAGCAATTAAATCAGTCACTTCTATATCAGAATAACAAACTCGGCTCTTATAAACTTTTTAAAACAATGCTTTTTGTAGAAATACAGTTATGAACCCAATTACCGTTGAACAGGAGCTTCTGTATCTGTTTGTTTGACCTGTGAGCTGAATATTTTGCACAAAACTTTGTGGGCACATCAGTTTTGTGCCCATCCCCAGATATAGTCCTCTTTGATATGAGTGATGAGAGAGACCCAATCCCATAACAAGGGGTTTCCTCTTCCAGTTTGAGTGCAGGTATTTTTGGCTTCATGTGGAGGAAGTGTGACAAATGTGGGCAGCTGTGTTGTTGATGTCTGCATGGATATGCCCAGATGCATGCACCCACATTGAATCATTTCTAAACTGTAAGCTTCCTACTTAATGTATATGCAATTCAACATTAAAAATAAACCCTGCACTGACAGTTTGAGGTCTTCATACACACTGGTCTGCAAAGACATCCGGTAGTCTTACATGCACGTTACTGTCCTGGTGACTAGGGCTGATGCAAACATCATGTTTTCGTCAATTCTTAGACATTTAATGACAAATTGTGAAATTTGTCTTGTTTAGTTAAATGATGAAAAGGAATTTGTAGAAAAACAAGCTTATATTCCTCTAAAGAAGGTATTAGAATAAGAATTTAACATCATGACTGAAACTTACTGTATGTACAACCCACACTCCAAAAATGTTGGGATGCTGTGTACAACATAAATGACACCGAATGTGATATCTTCCTTATCATTTTTGATATATACACTCAACAGAAAACAGTACAAAAAATTATATTTAATGCTTCACCACCCCAACTTGAGCACTCGAATGCTCCAAAAACACCTGTCTGAAACATTCCACAGGTAAACAGATTGATTGGTAACAGGTGATAGTATCATGATTGGGTATGAAAGGTGCATCCTGGGAAGGCTCAGTCGTTCACAAGTGAGGATGGAGAGAGGTTCACCACTTTGTGAACACATGATTGGATAAAGGATATGAATGGGCTCAGGAGCACTTTGTTAAACATTTGGCGGTAACTGTGGCATGTAGCATACACAACAGTTGTAAGTTTTTTGTATACAGATCAGTGCAAATTGAAAGATATACATTCTTTTTACACCTTTAAACCAGTTTCATTAACATCTTTTTCTTGTGCCTCTTTCAACGGAAACAGCTATTTAAGAAAAAAAAAAAAGCATGCTGGACTAATACAATTCAAAATTACAGCTCTTGTATTACTGTCGAAGCCATATGAGAATCAAGTAGCTCAACTGGGCTCAGATCATCACTCTTATTCCATAATCTCCTCTGGCTTTATAAGATAAGATGAGACTTTATTGATCCCACACAAACGAAATTCACTTGATACAACAGCAGAATAATAATGAGAGGTAGAAAACAGAACAAGTACACCAAACAGACAACATTTTCTGTTGTCTGTTTGCTGTACTTGTTCTGATACAAAATCAAATCAGTTATAGAAGGCTATGTATAAAGAATATAAAATAAAAATATTGCTAAAAGTACAGTGTCCTTGGGTATATAAATCATACAGGATTAGTGTAATGCTATCTAGGCACATGATGACATAAATAATGGAGTAGAGCAAAAAGTAGGTTTGTGACATCAACACAGTGCTCCACTAAATGATGTTGGAGCAATAAGACATACTGTTGCTGTTGTATGATCAGTTCTCAGATCACATGCATCTAAACTTCCCAAACTGGTTCCATCCAAGATCAGCACTGAGGCCCTCACATATTTAAGATACCTTTGCCCCAGTGTTAAGGAAGAGAGGAAGGAATTGTGTTTGGGCATGCCTGGAGCTGCCAATTCTAAGAAAAGGTAATGGCGCCCTCTGTTGTTATTGAAGAGGCACTGTTGACAAAGACAACCAAAGGAAGTGTTGAACTTAGTGAGGTGGTGCATGTCATGCATCTTTTACTCCAGACAGCTCTAGAATGTTGTTTAAAGCACACTGCATCCTCTGAAGACTTAGTGCCGTCAACTAAAACTTCAGCTCCACCTACCGGTCCTTTTAAACTCTATGTAGGAATTTAGTGCAAAGGCAAATACTGGCAGCACCACATGAAGAAGGACTTAACCTCTGTAGTAAATAGTCCACAGTTAAAAAGGCAGACAAGTCGTATTTAATGCCTTTTAGTGTTATTTTTTTAAGTGTTAAGACATCTGGCAGTCATCACTTTTATGTGTTTCAAAGACATTTGAGAGGCAACATAGTCAATGCCCAAATCACTGCAGTTTGTCAGACGAACGCTCCAAAGTTATTTCAAATTGGAAGGAGGTTTACGAAGTCAACGCAGCATTTTACAGTGTGACATTGAAACAAGGCACAAAACAAACTAAATGAGACTAACAACAACAACACAACATTATAACATCAAAAAGGGTGACTGAAAAACAAATCTATAAAAATGTATCTTGAAGTGATTAAAAGGGATTCTGTACTGCTTTCCAAAAAGGAAGAGTGGTTGGAACTCACCTCACTGGAATTTAAGAGATGCCCAATGCAGACAATCAGAAAAAGATGGTTCGTGTACGTTTCAGAAAATGACTACAAAACCTGATTAACTATGAGGTAGAGCTGATAAAAGAGCAAGTAAAACATTCACCTTCAACAGTCGCGTGGAAAATGACTGGCCTCGTGAGTCCTTTTTTGCTTTGGACATCTTTTTTGGAAACAGCCAAAAGATGTCTTAATTCCATAATATCTGTAATTCTATTGGCAGCAATCTATTGAGTCCATGATTGCTCTGTGTAATTGTGTTATGGGCAAGAAATATGAGATCACCTTGAGGACTTGGTGCACTCATCTGTGCAAATACTTCTTCTCTCATGATATTCCTTTTTTCCAGAATGATAATTTCCATTTAAATGCAAGTAGACAAATTCAGGAGTGTTTCTATGAGACAAAGTTAATCTTTCATATCATCCAAAATGACTGGCTCTACTGTTCACACAACTCTTATGGGATGTAGTTTAGCACAGAGTGTACATTTGGTTTCCAAATCCCCCTCATCTGTCAAAGAGCTTGACATTTTCCTTCTTGAAGAATAGTCAAATGTCCTAACAGACACAGCTTAGCGCACAAATGACAGCATTCCAACACAGATTGAAGCATGGACTTAATTGATTGGAAGAGGCCTCAAAAGATTGTCCAGCATGTGGTCTGTTTTTGTCCTGAGGTGATCGTTTGTCGATCGGTCAAATTTTACCACTAAAGCTGCAGCTAATTATTGTCTCCACCATTGATTGATTTATCAATATGTGATTAGATACATTTCTCAGTCAAAACGTAATCAACAAATTGGCATTACAAGTTATCAGAGCAAAGGTGATGCCTTCAAGCTGCTGATGCTTTTTGGATCAACGGTCGGAAAAACCCAAGTATCCAGTTTCCAACAGAGAAAAACAGGAAGTGCTTACATTTGACACTGGGATCGACAAATGTGATACTTACGTGTAAAATGGCAAATAATTTCCTGTCAGTCAACCAATCTGTTAATCAAATAATATGTTTCACCTCAAGTTACCACTGGCGCTTTCTTTAGAGATGAACACATTGGCAACAAAAAGCGACGTTGCTGACCGTGGCATTCTTTCCTGATGAGCTCTAAGGCAGTTTGAAGACACTTCTTTGGCTGACAGTTGCTGCAACCTGAAGGCATTTTAATCTGAAACCATGACTTTTGAAGCTGAAACCTTCCACGGTTTTGGAGCAGAAGACAGTTTCCCTATTGTTTATCAAGTTTACCAAAACTGAATGGCTTTCAGAAACTGAAATTCAAACTTCAGTTGTATAAACTTCAGCTTAATTTCTCTTGTGACACAAAATTCAGTCCATAAAATTCACTCATGCGTCCTCTGGGTGGAGCCATGTAGTCACTGATCAGCTCATCAGCTCAGCTGCACTTACTACAGAAGCTTCTTTTAATAATCTCCCATGAAACTAACTTTTTTCTGTGAGCGTTGTGTCGTATATATGACATTCATACACTGCATTCTCCTTTCTAACCAACAGCACACACAGCGAGTATGGACTCTTACTGGTGTTGGATGCAAGGCTTAGAGTGTGCCATGCAGGTTACTGAACACAGTAAAGGAAATTCTTTTAGTCTTTTCATAAATATTTCACATCACATGCTTAACTGTGGTTTGTGTTAAGAGACATTAACAAGCATGGTCATAAGAGGATGTACAGAGGATGTAAAACCTCTGGGCAGTTAAGGGAGAACTGAAAGTGATGAACTTTCTGTGGCATCATGTAATAGATACAAGCCACATCAAAGAAGTGCAATTTAAAGGGCTTTTTCTGAAGAAAGATCGCTGTTGTTTCTCCAGTCTTGTTTATTATGTGCCATTGTTTCCACTCTTGTAAAACAAAAGTCAAAGACGTGAAATGTTTCGAAACGCTCTGCGTCATCAGTGATGAAGGAACAAAAGTATTTGCCCTGACTCTATTAAAAGCATCATCCTGGGGATATTTTATGGTGCCCTTTCTTTTCCCCCTTTTGACACCAGTTTAAGTTTGCACGGGGATTTCACAAAGCAGAGTACTTCAAGAGAGAGATGACTAGAGCTTGATAATAACTTTGGACTCTGTTTACCGACAACGATATACAAAGTGTTCCTGGGTCCATGTAGTAACAACCTTTATCCAATCATGTGTTTACAAAGTGGTGAACCTCCCTCCATCCTTGCTTGTGAACGACTGAGCCTTTTGATGATACCCCTTTCATACCCAATCATGATACTATCACCTGTTACAAATCAACCTGTTTACCTGTGGAATGTTCCAAACAGGTGTTTTTGGAGCATTCCACAACTTTCAGTCTTTAGTTGCTCCTGTCGGACCTTGTTTGAAACTTTTTGCTGGCATTAAATTCAGAATAAGCATATATATTTACAAAAGTTAATGGAGTTGATAAGGTCAAACATTAAATATATTGTCTTTGTGCTGTTTTCAATTGAGTACATGTCAAAAAGGATGAGCAAGTTATCACATTCTGTTGTAACTATGTTTTACATACTGTCCTAACTTTTCTACGAAGGATCGACAGTGCGGTCTGAAATCAATACCAACATTTTTCTAAATTAGAAACACCTTGAATCTCCCCCTGCAGGTTAACATCGGGTGGTTCCTTTCAAGTTAGTTTCTCTAGATCTCCGTACACTTTCTGACATGAAGACATTTTCCCAGTCCCCTATCAAACCCACTCATCCACAATCGGTAGGCTGGATGCTCTCCCTCTGGGGAGGCAGGCCTCAGGAAGGGCTTAGGCTACCTCTGAATCAGGTTGCACTGTGCAATGTCATAGTTAGGTCTGTGATGGATCATGGCACAGTTGGCCTCTGTCTGTTCTTTCCTGTCTTTGACTAAGTAAACGTTTCCCTCTGTGCTCAGTCGTTTATGAAAGCTCCTTTGCGCAATACTGCCATACGCATATCTATCCATCAGCCTTGGCTCTTACTCTGTGCGTGTGTGTGTGTGGTGGCTTTCTCCTGTTTGTCTGGTGTCCATCTCTTCTTCCGGTAAAGTACGGCTTTGTTCATAACGTGGAGTTGTCTCCAGTTCTTTCTGCATCACACTGAGCTGTTGCACAGTCTCACATGGTGTTAATCATGCTGCGTCTTTTATGTAATTATTTACTTTGTCATTTACCAGGGGCAATTCCACAGTGATTATGTTTTAATGGGCAACAGTCACATTTATCTGACTGAGACAACAATGGTAGACCTTTTCATAGTGTTTATTTGCCACTCTGTCAATGTTAATAGAGTCAAAGTTTAGTGCAATGTAGTCAGAGCAGCAAAGTTAGACACTGTGGACGTTTGGCCATCCAGTAGGTGTCAGGATAATGCAGAGCAAACATGAATTGATGACAGCCTCTGTGAGGAAGCGATTCTATACAGTAGTTCCTGAGTGATACTACTCCTGGCCATTTTCCAAGCTTACAGTTTACAGTGCTGGTATAGCTCCGTATTTTTATTTGAGGGTTTTTTTCTTTTTTAGTTTTTTTGAGGTTGTTAAAACATTAGTTATATTTGGATCATATATTGACTTCTAAGCTTGTTCCTGTAAAGGAGGAGGATGGGCTTGTATGATGTGATACGTCTTTTGTCCCCTTTGAAGTCAGAAAGACATGTGGAGTCTATTGGCTTTAGTCAAGCGCGCCCTGTGTGGGATTTAGTACAGTTTGTATAGTGGTAGTCTACACACACATGTTTCTCTGGTTCAGTCAGCCCGTAGCCTTTTCTATCTTCACCATCTTTCACACACATGTCCTCTGCAGTCACAAAGTATTTAGACAGTGACACATGTTTTGTGGTGTTGGCTCAGTGCTCCAGCACGTTGAGTTTGAAATGAAATAATGGCCATGAGGTTACAGAGCTGACTTTCAGCTTTAATTTGAGGGTATTTACAGGCACATCAGTGCGTGAATGGTATCCCTTTTCTTACATAGTCCCCCAAATTCTTGGGGATGTAAAATAATCTAAAAGAAATATAAAGTCATCATGTTTAATACTTGGCTACAGATCCTTTGTCTACAAAGGATCTGGTGATGATGCTGTGATATCTTGTCTGGTGTTTTGGATCAGTTTCTTGATGTAAGGTGAGTTTTACACGACTACCCCATTGCACACCCCAAAAGCTAAAGTCAGCACTGTAACCTCACGGTTGATGTTTTATTTTAAATCCAGTGTGCTGCAGTACTTGGCCAAAACAATGACAGTCACCATTGGGGCTGAATAACGTGCAAAAAAATCAGTTACTCTTATTTTGATAAATATTGTGATTGCAATATGAGTCATGCTGTTCGTAGCTGATGGTCATTTTTGCATTTCATTTTCAGGTTCAGTCACTATCCTGATACTTTCTGACTGCACTGCATAAACACACAAACAGGTCAGTTAGGCGCAGCTGAAACTCACTGACCATTTCTGTCTCCTGGCAAGCTGCATGGATATGCAGCATATAACACCTGTATATCAGACAACCATATGTTTAGAATTTATTTTGGAATTGGCTAGCAGGCATGCCACTGGATGATCTGAATGAAAACCAGTAATCTTCACTCAATTTGCCAGTATATTGCTGCTGCGTTATGGGCCCACTGCAAGATGTTCTTGCATGTTTCATGAGAACATATGACACCTGTATCAAATGGTGAAGGAATAAGAGTCCTGCTCCCCGAGCTTCACTTGGGTGGGTTTGGACCAGTGGAGGCCACAATCTGGTTCTGATTTACTATTACATAAGCACTTTGAGACTGTTGTTTTTGAGAAGTTTGCTTTGTAGGGAAAAAAAAGCTAAGGAAAAAAAAACAAAAAACAAACGAGAGTGGTTCCAAAAACCAAATGTGGTGTGTAAACAGTTTTCGGTATGGTGTTTGATTCGTTTTCACTCACAACGGAGGCCATTTTATCCAGCCACCCCGCAAACCCCCAACAACCCTATCTCTCCACAATTAGTGGGAGGTGAATGGGTTTAGATGGAGGTCTGAGGGGGGGCGCTGGTTAAAATTGGCACTCATAACAGTCCCCCTACAATGGAGAGGACCCCCTCATATGGTGGATAAACAAAGTACCTGAACCAAACAGCAGGCAGTGATAGAGGCATTTGCCAGGGAGATGGACTCAAACCAGTGACGATGGGGTGAGAAGAGGAAGGTGAAAGTGGATTTGAGGTTTTTGAGGCTGGCCCTACAAAGAATCGGGCAGTCACAACTGAGGGGCCCAAAGCGTGTGATTATTAATTACTGATGGCTTCCCAGCCTTTGAAAATCAGGGGGCCGCAGACATCAGATGTGTGGAAGAGGCAGAGGAGCGAAAGGCCTGTCATTACCATCACAGAAACAATGTTCGAATTTGGCTGTCATGCATTTTTGCCTAATTGACTGTTTTGATGCAGTTTTTTCCCCCCATTTTGTTTTTGAGGGGGCACTGATGCCCCCCACTCCCCAGTCTTGATGAGGAGAACTTGGTGGGCTTTCAGCTTCACCCAGCAAGAACCTTCCGGAGATTCTTTGATGGCAAGAAAAGCCACTGGAGACCAGGGGCCTCATAGGCCTCCATTTATGTATCGGCACCATAACACTCCATTTCTGATTCCTGACAAGAAATGAGTGAGGAGGAAAAGTAATGTATGAAAGGCATACAGTGTGTATGAGTGGATGTATGTGCTATATGGAGTGTGTGTGTGTGTGTGTGTGTGTGTGTGTGTGTGTGTGTGTGTGTGTCTGCAGGGTGGTACTTTTTTGTGTGTGTAAGACTGCAATGAAAGGGGGAGGCCAGGGACCCACAAACCACATGAGGGGTCTCCTAATTTGCATAATTAACTGTTGACACTAACTGTGCTTAATGAAGGCCTATTGAAGTCATTGACCCTTTTGCACAGCCAGCCCCTGGGAATGAGACAGAGGCTCCTCCGGCAAAGGTTAAAACAATGTGTCTGGTTAACTTCCGACAAACGCGCCGAAACGCCCCAAAGTCTCAAAGATTCATGCTCAATGGAAAAGGTTATGGCACAGAACGACCTGCGATTTCCCAGACGTGAAACACCACCAGATGTTTGGCTTTGGTGTCTCACTGCTCATTATTATTTTTTGTTCAACAGTTTGCTCAATTACTCAATTTTCTCTGTAATACACAAGCTAATTTGATAGCGGAGTTGTGTAACAGTATCAGATAGCTGAATTTTAGTTCAGGATCTGTTCCAAAGAAGCTTGCACACACTGTTTTCAGTTTTGTGGACACAGTTACTAGAAACATGCTTACTAATAGTGATTTCTATTACAGCCTGTAATCTGTCTTTTGGAAAAATGTTTCTCATACAGCAAGAGGGAAGGTCTCAGTTAAAGTGTTTTTGACCTCCTGCTTAGGTAGCCGTAGTTGTCTCCCCATTTCCTTTGTGCCGTCCTTGGTTTGTTTTTAAGCCTAAGTGCATACAGCAGGGGATAGCCAGCTAATTTCATCTATTATCTTTTAAAGCAAACATGTACTCACACGCCATATTCCTAATGTTAATTATGTGCATATGGGTCAAGTGCCCTCCCCCATGTTATTCATCTAGTCCTGTAGCATATAGTATGTAAACAGGAACTCTTGCATTACACTTAAATTTATGTATTATAGATAGTGTGGTTTGTGGGGAGCACATTGTATTTGTGTTGCATGTGTAAGTCTATTATTAGAGTAGGGTGGCACCAGCCACTTTTTGGCCATTAAAACACCAGAAATCAAGTGAAAGCCAACAGTGTATAAACAAGAGGTGTGTGGTTAGAGAAGGCTGTGGCCTGTGCTTCTGTTGTGGAAAGCACTCCTAAACACTGACAGACCACTTAGTATACGGCTGTGATCCCTTTATACAGCCTTGTAAATAGGCTCATTCACTGCTTAGTATCTTTGTTTAACAAGTAGTAAAATCTAAATCACATTTGCACTTTATTTCATGAATTTCAAGGATGATGAATTGGTAGATTGTGTTTTTGAGCCAAAGTAAAACTTTTAAGTCAAAATGAAAGTTTTCTGAAGGTAGTGACTATTATGAAGCATGGTTATACAGATAATAATCATCATTGTAAAGACAGTAATATATACTGTAGTACATTTCTCCATGAACTCATCTCAACTGAATGAGTGTTAGAACTGATCAGTTGCTTCATGTTTAACCACAAATATTCAGTAATACAAGAAAAAATTGCTACTTTAGTGTCTCAGACCCCACACACCAAAGCATACCTTGGATGCAGATTTTCTGGGGTGAATTACGTAGTACGATGTGAATGCATATGTGATCCCTGACTACATTAAACCGCCTGGTCAATTTTTTGGGAGTATCGCTCGACAGACCTTCCAAACACAGTCCGATTCAAAGGAACTGCACTGGCTGAAGTGTAAAGTCATAAAAGTCATATGCAAAAGTATGTTTTGCTGTCAGTTGATAAATCTGCTGACATGGTCACTCTGATCCTTTTGAGATGCATTCTAGTGCCAGGTGTGGAAACTGTCTCAGCTGGACATGGACACAGTCCATCTGGATACAAGACACTGAAAAGACCTTCCTGACCTGGGAGGACATACGGTAGCACTGTCACCTAACAGTGTAACTGTAGGTCTCTGAAGCACATGTGATATGTAGAGATAGTTGCACACATCTTGTCCCAATTACTTGGTGGATGATTTTAAGACAGCTGCATATTTTTGGTGCAATAAGGAGACAGAAGCCATCTGTTACAAGAAGTCATCAAACGTCACAGCCTCATGACCGTCACTTCTACGATCCAGCGGTCTCTGATGTGTTACCACTAATTTCTTCTTATGCTGCACGAACCACTCGATGCTCCCTTAATGTCCAACAACACTCACGGGTCACGATCCTTCTCTTCCTGAAAATGTCCCTCTGTTCTTGTCTTGACGTCACTGTTTGTGGTTCACTCCTATTAATGGATTTTCCATTTTGTTGGCCTTAAAGGCCTCCAGAGGCCTATCTACCATCCCTGTTCAGGGTTTGTAGAACAGAGAGGTTTTCTGTCCATGTCTATAGATGTCATAGATCGCCAAAAAAAGCTTTTCTCCTCTCCCCCCTCTTAATCTGCACACTTTGACGTGTTCAACGAGGTCATTGGGGATGCAGTGAATGATCATTGTGGCCTTGTTTGTATGATGTGATGCGAGGATAGTTCACTCTATTAAAGAATCAAGGATTTTCCAAGTGCTGTGAGAATCTATATACATTGAAAAGGCTTTTCCCGTGTGCCCCCCCGCCCCCCCACTCATCAACCTAATTCTCGGCTACTGCACAATGTATAAAAACAGATTTATTGTTCAGTTGGTCCCCATCAGGTTTTTTTTTTTTTTTTTCTCGTCTCAAAGGGGCCTAGAAATAGTTGATGGGGAGGGGTCTTTCACATTTAATGACAATGTCCTTAAGCTTGAAACTTTCCCACACTTGTTTCAGGGAGAATGGGGGCCCTAAGATTTGTTTTTATCAAAAATTGAGTTAGTCGTCGATAGATAGATGCTGTATGAAAATGTGCCATAACTGATGTAAGTGGGACAAGTGCCCTCCCCATCCACCCATCCTTTTTATGTCTATGAGATGGGGCGCCCCCCACCCCCCTTGGTTCTTGCACACTGGTTTCAGGGCCTTCAAAAGGGGGCCCCTCAAGCTTTGATCCTCTACATGGGTGCGGAAAAACATCTTTTTGCCCTACACTGTGCCCAGGAAACCAAAGTTTTTGCCGCCGCCGTATGCTAATGTAGCCAAGCTAATCATCCTTCCTAGTTACAAGATTTATAGACCATAATGGCACCCAGTGGTACCCCCTCAATTCTGTGGCCCCCTTATCTACCCTCCGGATGTCCCATGGAGCAAAGGTGTCTTCTGTCTGTGAATGCAGCTGCCTTGCCACCACCTCAGCCTCTTGCTTTCTTTTGAAAAAAGAGGCTAACATGAAAACAGTCCTGTGGGTGGGCCCCTTAATGCTGTCCCTCTCATTCTCTACCTAATGTACTTTTCCAGTAAATGTCATGAAACACACAGGAGCTCCAAGGTAGGCTCCAGACAGATAAATGTGTCGGGGGAAAAAAGCTGTGGCCCCTCAGTCCCCCTCAGCGAGCGTATTTCTCCTATCAATATCTTACCCATCAAACCAATTTCATCCTCTACACATCGTACGCGTGAGCTCCTTCACTGTGAATGATTTCATACTTCGAAAGTACATCCTCATTTATTCTTCTTTCTTTTGCTTTCTTTTGGGCTATTAAATTTTACATTTTAATGATGCTTTTGACCTTTGCTGATGAGAGGACATTTGTAAGAAACAAAGTATAAGCTGTATGCTAGAGGCAAGCACTGTGCAGCACTAGTCTGTGCTTTGGCCCCTCTGGATGGGACAAAGGTGGAACCTGTGCAGTGCTGGCTGAACCCGCCAGAGCTCTTGGATCTGTCCCAGGTTCTCCTCAGGTGAACTTTAGTCCTACTTGTTGAGAGGGGGAACATGTTCCTTCCAGTAAAAATGCACTAACTCAAAAGAAAATCTATTTTTGTTAAATGAAATATGAGCAGTGTGCATGTGTGCCTTTGTGTGCGTGTGTGGACTGTTTTTGAGACTTGGGGATTACAGATGTGAAAAATGGAGGTAAACACTGGCTCAGGTATGAGACTTCAAATCTGTGCAGCAATATTTTAAAATCTGAGCAAAAGCTATTTTTATTGCACACTTCAAATTGAGAATTATGATTCTTTAAAACATTGAAAAGGGCAGATTTCAGTGGTGTGCTTCTGGTGTGGGATAAAATTGCTCCTCTTGCAAGATGCAGTCTTTTTGTGACCTCTTAAGCATTACTCTGTCTGTCTGTAATCCGTGTGAATCAGTGCATGTCCTCCTAGACACAGTTTGCAGAGTGTAGGTGACGTAGGTTTGGCTTTGACCTGACAAATAGCAGCTGTTGTACAAAATGGGCACATATCATGGCCAACAACAAAGTTAAGTTCATTAAAGCTAGGACAAGGAACTTTGATTTTGTTTCAATTTTGGCGGCCCCTGTGGACAAAAGTGGTAGTGTTTCCACTGCCTGCTGTCACAATGATCTTGATGTGGTGACCTTTTTTAAACACAGCTGTTTGTAGCATGTGTAGGAATGAGGTAATGTATCTATTTGTGGCTATGTAAGAACTGTAATATGACAATGGTGAAACAAAGTAAACTTTGTTTTAGTACCGCTCACAGGTTACATGGAAGCCTACAACTAACAGGTTTGGTTGCTCAGTTCCATAGCTCCATACCTGTGTAGAAGGAAGATGCCAAGTCAGGATTGGTTTTCAATCCTTTCAAATCCCACAATTTTCTCCATCTGTTGAGTGACCGACTGTGGTTTCTGAGTTCTTTTTCTCTTAGTAGATCCTGCCCCAGTATCAGCCGTAACTACAAAACAGACAAGAAAAGTCTCCTTCTGCTTCCTTTTAACTGGCTATGGTACTACTCACTGCAAAACTTTGCCAGAGAAAATGTAAACTCTGCTACTCTGGTCTGTGTGCCATATATTGCCTCGTCTGATTTCATGGGGAATTGGACCTGGTGACAGGCGTTAAGACTAACAATAAAGAAATCACCAATCTTCTCGCTGACGGTCTTGTTTGCTTAGGCAATACAGAGGCATGTGTATTAAATTGGGACTGTTTCATAACCAGTTAAAAACTCCCTGTAGTACTCTTGATCTAGGAGATATTAAAAATCCTTAAACTGTGACCATGGAAGCCTTCTTTCAGCTGTTAAACCAAAGAGGTGTTAGTACTTTGTGCATTGACTTTCAGGGTTCCAGGTGAATATTTTGCTCCTCGGGCCAGTTACAGAAATGGGAGATAATGGTACATTTCCTCTGGAAAATGCATTTTCTGGTGCACATTTTTTATCTATTCTAAATTTTCCATGGAAAATGCTGTTACTGTGCAAGCCTATGAAGTTGGTACAGGAGATAGAGCAGACTCACTTACACATGTACAGCAGAGATATTAACTAAATGTTGAGCAGACCTGCTCGATTACAGCTGCGCTGGTAAAACCAATGAAAATGTTTAATGGCTTTAGGAGGCCATTAAGTACTTTTTACCATCGAGCATCCTCAGTCTTTGGTCTAATGGTTTCAGAAACCGCTCTTTGTGCTTTTCTAAAATAATCAGCTGTATATTGTATTTAATTATTTACACAAACTCTAAGACAGATTTTCATTGCGCAGGGCCATTGACCAGAGTACCTAAAGACATTGTGGTAACCTGTTGTTCTAGGACTTGTGTGATACAGGAATGTACTGTCATTGCATTACAAAAATAAATTCAAGTTATTGTTCAGACATGTAAAGGTCAAAGCTGTTGCAGTGGCTTTAGAAATGTTGTACTTTGCACACTGTGTGTTTCTCAATGTGTGTGTGCATGTGAACCATAGCAGCGGGCACTTACTGCCACATCCAGATGGTGCTGGAAACAAACAGGGCTACGCTGTAGGACCCCTCAATAGGACCGTCTAGACTGGTCCCTGACCAGACAGATACAGCCTCCCATCAAATTAGCGTTTGTCAGATTTATGGTAATGGTCCGCAACAGTCTTCCTGTCAGTGGCATCAAGATTTACAGCGCTGACACCCATCCCCACCCCCCTGCCACACAAATACACACATACACATATCCACCATCCACTTGTTCCTACAAATGCAGCCCCCCCCCAGCTCCGTCCCTCTCCGTCCTTCCTTTCTTGGCCCCAGCTTGTTGCTACTGAACAGCTCTCGCCCACCACCAGGCCTCGTCTATGCAACTGGGAGGAGAAGGTGTGGAAGAGGTTGTGTGTGTATGTCATGGAGGTTAGTAAGAAGGCTGACGTCCCACAGTCTCCTTCTCTAAAAGCATCACAACCCCAGTGGAAAAAAAGACCCACTCGGGGTGGCAAACCACCCAAGCCCCCTCTGCCTCCCTAACAATGGGTTGTGTCAGGGTTTCCTGTTAATCCTCTGTGATGAAGCTTGAGTGTTTTTGGGTTGAAGGGTTGGGAAGGCGGGTGAGATGGTGGTGCATAGGAGCTTGGGGGTGCAGGGGCGTGTTAGGTTGGTTTAGTTTTGGGGGGGGGGCATAGATGTACTGAGTGGTTGAAAGTTTTTAGAGGGTGAGGAGCAGCGGAGAAGAAGGGATACATAATTGTTGGTGGTGGTGGTGGTGAAGTGCGAGTGGAGGACGGACAGAGAGCGGCATGTATGCGGATTAGCGTCGCCTCCTCTTTCATGTCGGCGTTTTTGGGTGGTAACCCGATCCCTGGGCCTTAGCACTAGTGAGCCCAGTGGGAAAGGCTTCCTGACAGATATCCCGTCCATTCTCAGCCCAAATGTTTTTCCAAGGCTGCTCCTCTGCCTTTGATCTGGCCTCCTCCTCAACCATGCAGGGTCACAAGCTACCATGTCAGGCCAGATAGGAGAAGGCCAGTACTGGAGCTGCTTACTGAAAAGGGGGAGAGAAGGGGAGAGAGGGAAGCGGGGGGGGGGGGGGGTCGCTCCGGCCTGTTGTTCAGAAATCTTTACCCATAGTCTAGACCTGTCTTAGTTGTCTCTTAAAAAGTGGACTTTACACTCCAGATGGTCAGTTGGTAACATCACCTCATTCAGGCAGATGAAACTGCACCTTGCACTCCTTTTCCTCAGTAGCAGGCGATACTCGTCTGTTATCCTGTAAACTATGTTTACACTGATGAAAGTGATTTTTTTGTGGGAATGTTCTGGAGTTTTAGGCAGGCTAGATGTCCTCCTTCCTTACTGGAAATGCAAAGTGTTACTGTTATGGTTATTTGGTTTATTGTCTTTTGTCTTAACTTTTGCTTCTTTTGTTCAAAATCCTCTATTGTGTTCATTACTAAAAGAGTACAAGATGCAATTACAACACTTACGGAAATGAAGTTACCACAATGCACTGGCTCTCCCTTTGCAGTGCAATAGATGCAGTGTGTTCCAGCAGAAAGCTGGGGGGCGCTCTAACTTCACTCTCTGGCTGTGTGTGTGTGTGTGTGTGTGTGTGTGTGTGTGTGTGTGTGTGTGTGTGTGTGTGTGTGTGTTCCAGCTTGTCTCCTTGTCCAGACACCTTAGCGTCAGGGCAATAGTGTTCGAGCTCTGAAACGAGGCCCAGACAGACAGAAGTGGGATGAATGAATTGGGTAGCGGGGGTGATATGAGAGAGAGACAGAGAGAGAGAGAGGGAGGATGTTGCTTCAGAATAAGGGGATGATGTGCCTGCAAAACAGTGACAAGCAAATCAGCTTTAAAACAGGGCCTCCCCGTACACACAGACAAGCAGGCATAATGGGTTGTGGGTTGTTTTGTCGACTTAAGTAAGACACGGTCTACTTCACCAGACGGGATGTTGAGCTGGTGCAGACAGGGTCATCTTATTATTGCTGTTTGTCTGTCATTTCAGTCCAGTAGGTCTCTGTGATATTGTGTTTGAAGATGTTGAAGTCAACAGTGGACATGTTCAGCATTCACTGCATCAAAAACATTCCACACAACTGGATGTACACTGTGGAGGCATGGAATGGGAGTGACGCGTATCCCCCAAATGTTCCAGTGTACTCTGTCAGTGTATGTGAGTCTGTGTGTGTGCTTGTGCGTGTATGTGTGTGTAGGTGTCTGTGTTTGTACAGGGATCTATTTCTGATGCGGGGGTAATGAATGGCACCTGTTTAGTGTCCTTAGTTGGCCATCATTTTTGAAGTGCAGTAAATCTTGTATTTCATCACCCGCGGCTACAGTTGAAAGCGTGTCACAGTGCTTGTTGCCAAATCCACATTTTGTTTGTTTTATCTTGCAATTAAGGTTTTTAGAAACCAGTCGATCGTGCGTGTAGTGACAAGCATCGTGCCTCCGGTATCACTCTGCCTGCACCCGCAGGGAGGAAAATGTGCTGCCACGAGAGGCGAGTGGCGGCAGCGGAGGTGGTTAGAAGGCTGGGGGAGGAGGCGTTATCAAAACATCAGGGGGACTTGAGCAACCAAACGTCTTGGCCTGAAACATGGGTTATGATTTGAAGCAGAATAAAGGGTGATGGGTGGTGAGGTGTGGCAGGGACCCAAGCCTGAAGCTGTCTGTGGTTGGCGCGGTAACAACTAACCATGGGAAGAGTCCAGTGAGCAGTCTTGTGTGTCTAGCATGTCTGTCTCACCCCTTAACGAGAATGGCATGCAGTGCGCCCCACACACCCCCTTCCCTCACTGTACTGAACCACACTGTGTCCCACCGTGCACCCCCCATCCAGCTTCAAAGCGGCAAATAACAACAACAACTGAAGGGGGGAGAAGATGAATGAGGATGAATGAATGTGCCCCTTCCATCCCCCCTTTGCCCACACAGCCCCTCCACCTCCCCTGCTCCCCTCTACCCTTCCTTCCATCCCTGACAGACTGCCTTCCTGCATGCCCTTCTTTGCTCCCACCCTCTGCTTACCCCTGGTTTTGTAGGCCTGTGTTATGACTGTGCCTGGTGTGTATTACACACATATCTGTTCGCACCGCTCCTCCGTCGGGACGCCCATATAAAGGACTGTCATTTCCAAAGGTCAGGAGTGAGCCCTGCACACAAGTGTTGTCCCGACACTTGGTCTGGAAAAATAAAAACGGCCTGCTCGCCCGTCCGTGTCCTGTGTCTGTCTGTCTATGGTGGGTATAACTCCCAGAGGCAAGTGTCTCAGATGTCCTTTCCCTTTTCTCCTCCTCCTCTCCTCTTTCCTTTGGTAGCTCCACTGTTGTTGGGAAATCAGGATACACAGCTTGTGTGAATTGGCAGCCAAGAAGGAAGTCATGGTTTGCTTTTTGGTGTGCTTGGCTATTGGAAATTCCTGGAAGTGAATGTGATACTGCAGATTTTAACAGGCATTATTACACTCATTAGCACCATCGCTGGGCCAAGTGCAAACAGTTCAAGCATATCAGTTGATGTGTAACCTACCTTTCAAGAGGAAGTGTGACACGCCACAGGCGCGTTGGCCAAGGACAAGACCCACTGCATTGGTTGTTATTGGAAGTACATATGGTTTGTGTGTCTGAGGCTTATGTGAAACAGAGTGTACTTTTTTTTTCATACAATCTTGTAGGAATTTTTGGTGAACTCCCAGAGTGGATTGTTATCAACAAGATAATGATGTGATGCGTGATTTGCACGACCCACTAACCCCCCCCCCCCACACACACACACACACACACACACATGCACACTCTGTGTGCTTGCCCCATTTCATTTTGTTATTTCATGGTTGCACCATTACTTCAAATGGAAAATTTATATGATTCAGCCTGACATGTTTGGTATTTTTAGAAACATTTGTAATAACTCACCTGCTATAGTTACCATGGAGTTTAATGTAAGCACCTTAATACCATTTTTTTTCTGCAAATTGTTCTAATCTAAACTAATTTACCAAAGCAGTTGTGTATAATAAGTGTGGAATTTGTTAAGTTTGGATCATGTTAGCCAAACATCTGGATAGACACAATGCTATGTAATGATCCTAATCATCCCAAATGACTGCTAACTTTTTCTGGCCAAGACATTTAATTAATTATGTGGTTGTCCTGAGTACTCCAGCAACAGCAGTAGTTGATGCTACACATCTGCTCAGATGTTTTAGTACTGTGCAGACAGAGTACTTGTTCTATTACTATTATACCATTATACTATTATGCTGTTATTTATGTGTTCCTATGCAGCTTGTTAGGGTACTTCAGTTGGGAACATGGTGTCATGCCACTGCTCATTTTCCTGTTCTGTGGTGTCTCGAGAGTAGCCAGAGAGTACGAGAGTGAAACACGAACTAGTCTGCTGCGGTGGTAGTGGCTTCCCTCTAACCCACATTTATTACCTCTAAAAATACAAAGTGGTTTTCTAAAAAGAGCCTGGCTCCTGTTCTTTCCAACTACGTCAGGTGAATTTGCAACACTATGGGCTATGACTCATTGACAAAACTGTTTCTTTGAAAATTTTCAACTCCAACTGAACCCCTCAGTTTGCAGTGGCTGAACCCATGCCTTGATCTTTTTCCTTGTATGGACTGCCCAAATATCCATGCACATGCCGCGTGTTAACTCTATGCAAATCAACAGACGGTCACTTGAGGACAGTGGGCTCCATGGTGGTGTTAGTTAGGGTGCATGCTCTAACATGTGGTATGACTTGGAACATTGTTTGAAGTAAAACATTCTTGAAAAATCAGCTGTGGGAATTATTTTCCGGCCTTACCATTGATGTGCTTTTTAACTCTTTGGTGCTTTTAATCAAATTTTATGAAATTCAGCATCTGTAGAATTCTGCAGCCTCTCTGACCCATCCGTACACAACCACTGGTAGACCAGCAGTAGCATCCTCAGCTTCTGTTCTTGTGTGCTTGAGCTCTGGTCCGCTGCCAGGAGGCCCACTTATGTCAACCATTAAATGTCTTGACATCTTTTTCAAATTGGAGGCTGGGGGGCTGTTTTTTCCTTCTTTCTGTCATGCATCTTTTAAGGAGACATTCATCTGAAAAAATGCAGGCTGGCTATGTCTTCAGTGATATTTATATTCGGCAGTGTTTTCTCATTTACATAAAGCCTAGCTAATCAGCTTTCACAACAACGGTGAGGTAATGTCTCGGCAGGTCTTTCAGGGAAGCACAATTAAAACATGTCCAATCCTATAAGAGGCAGCCAATCAATAAAGTCTAGGAATGGCAGACTTTTTATGGAGAGTGTTTTGGCAAGGAGTTGTAAGGTTTTATTTGTGTTTCTTTAAGATTGCCCTTTTTTTAATACACAGGTGGCCGCACAGTAGTTTCACAGTAGCCTGAATAAACAAGGAAGTAAAGCTAATGAGCCCCCATAGGGACTTTTTTTGTTTGTTTTGGTGACAGTTTGTGTGAGAATACTTTTTGAAATCAGTCTCTTCCACCTTGTGCTGAACGTACTGTAAATCACTCAAACAACATTCAGGGAACTGTTGACTGTGTATGTCGAATTCAATTTCCAGTTTTAATCTCAGCTGTTCGTCTGGATGCCTTGCAGATTTATGGAGGTAGTCATCATTGGACAGCCTCATTCGGGCTCTCAGTCTCAGTGACACAGCACGCCGACTCTCAGATCACTGAGTGTGTGGTTGACAGGGGAGGGGCATGTGTCGAAGTAAGCAAAGGCCTTTGGACATATTTATTTTTCTCCTGTGAGCCTTTTGAGCAAGCTCTCCTCGTCAATCTTCTGCTGTCAAAGAGGGCCAGAGGTGGGAGCTCCCATCTCTCTCTCTCACAGGGGCCACTGTGTACTTAGGGACCCCAGGGTCAGGCCCTGGATGCTCCTTTGGTAACTGTTGTGAAATCTGCACTGTATGTGGAGGGAGAGGTGGTGGGAGTTGTCCTGTCTGTCTTCTCCCACAAAGCCAATGAGGCAGCAACCTTCTCTGTGTCTTTGTCTTGGTCTAGTCATAATTTTTATAAGGGAGAGCATAAGTAACAATCATCCGACTCATAGCAACTTCATAGCTACGCCATAGCTATAGCTCTTTCATAGTCCTTCCATTGCTCCTTGTCTCAACCCTTTGAAAGATTTGCTGTCAGCTTGGGAGACTGACAGCTGTCGGGCGAATTTCACCTTCTACATCTTAACATGTAGCTTCAGGGAAGGTAGGTGGGGTGAGGGGGGTTAAGGCAGCAGGAAAAAAGAGAGCAAGAAAGCGAATAGAATGACCTCATCAAACCAAGTTTTTACATGTGTTCCCCCATCTGACGCGCGTGTGTTTCTGATCTTACCGTTTTTCTGCAAGAGGAGAATGTTTCCTGTTTGAGCAGACTCGCGGGTTCACCGAGGAGTCGGGGGGGTCAGGTTGCTCAGCCGACGTCTGGTTCTGTTGAAGCAGATTCCCCACATCTCCATCAAACAGCAGCTCTGTTTTGGCACGGCTCTGAAAACTGACCCTGGTGGTCACTGATGTCTGGGGGTATGCGGAAGAATTGAGGCTGCGCCACTCTTTCCTGCTCTCTCGTCCCCCTCCGGTTTGAAGGAAGCAGTGGTTGTATCTTGCAGCAGTGGCTCATCTGAGGAGAAGTCTTTCATTTTGCAAATCCCAAGACAAGAAGTGAGCTGCAGTTAAAATCAACGACTTCTTGTCGTCTTGTCCTAAACCAAAATCTTGAACGTTTGCCAAAGATACTTGAACATTGACACAGAATATTTGTTTATCCTCTCATTTGTTTATATCTGCTTCTGCCTAACTGAGGTATATGTTTGTAATGGCATGCCCAAGCACACCTGGAGAATGTGCACACAGATGTGGAGCAGTTCATGTACACTTGTGCATGTGTTTTCCTTCCTGTCAGAGTCTTTGATTGAACAGAGTAGCAGTGTGTTGAACAGGGTCGTCCCCTGACAAGAGCAGTAAGCAATCTTGTGTTGATGTTCTTCCACCTGAAATGTGATATAGTAGTTGTGTGTGTGCGTGTGTGTGCACGTGTGCATGCGTGTTTGTGTGCGTCTGTCTGCCCTGCCTTGTCCAGACTGGTTCCTGTCATGCTAATAAAAGAGATCTCTTTTTAGTTTTGGATACTGATCTCTCCACACAAGTTTAAAGATCTCATTCACGGTTCACACTGCATTTGCCCCTTAATGTCTCACAGCAGGCGCTCAGTCCTAGGCTGTGATTCATGGGGTGACAGGTCTGCCTCTGGCGGCCATAAGGGCCCAGTCAGACAAGGTCCACACACACAGACTGCAGACAAAAACATGTTGCGCCAGTGCTTAGATGCATGATTCTAACACTCCTTGTGTCTTTCACATCTTTTCATGTTGACTTTTACTGTGTGACATGATTGTATTACGTGAAACATCTTGTGGTTTCAGTCTTGTGTTCTTGTAATCTCTCCGATGGACCATGGTTAAACATTTTGCTCCTCTTACATCAACAGACAAGCTAGAATAGCATCATAGGCCAGATCAATTTGTTTCCTGCTTCATGGTATAAAGATAGCTGTGATGCTCATGAGTCTTCTTGCAGAATCAGACAGACACAAGAGTTTATTCAATCATTACCCTGTCCGTCCTTGGTGTATTTGGACTTTTTTCCAATGCATTCATTTTATTTATTTATTTATTTTTTTAGTGTTTCCGGGCACTGTGCTGTAAAGGACCCCCACCGCCAAGACCAGAGTATGATGTGGTGTGCATTGGCCTGACAGGTGCTGGAAAGACCAGCCTGCTCTCACGCCTCTGCAGTGAGGGCAGTGACGGCATCGTACCTACAACTGGTATGTGCATGTAATATGTGGAACATTTTTTTCAGAGTAAAAACTAAACCTTTACACATATACACGTCTCCCTTCCCTCGTGTGCACTTTCATGTTTCAAGAACATGTTGTCCTGTGGATTAGAAGCACAGATAGATAATACTATCCAGGTATTACAGCTCTCCAATAGGGGGAAGCATGTCTTCAGTATGTCTTCCAAAGTTCCAGCGATCATGCCAGAAACACTCTGCTGTGTCTTACCAGCCAATACTCAGCTTCTTTCTTCTAGTCAAGAGGGAGGCTGGTGTTAAGTATGTCCAGAAGAGGAGGCTTTAGGGTTAGTACATCATCCTCTTGGTAGTCAACGTTCTGCTTTCCATATACACAATGCAATCCCTCAAGGACACTGACATTCCTCTTTCCTCCCCTGGCTTTGTCAGCAGTCAGCTACAGCAGTTGAGCTGTTGCAGAAGTCCCATTTTAGATTTAGTCATCGTGCACTTTCACCACTGGAAGCTAAATATAAAGTAATTCCCCAAATGTACTGCCTGTAACCAAGGGAGTGAAAGCCTGTCTGCATCTGCCACTGAGTAGGCTTTTATAGATCAAATATGTTGATTACTTACCTTTGCAAATAATTATTTTAGCATACTTGTCTGAAATGAGATTTATCTGTCAGCACTCTGTGTCTGCCAGCGTCTACAGAGGGAAGATAATGAAGAACAATGAGGGGAAAGTCTCCTGTGCCCCCCCCACCCCCCACCCCCCCGACACACACACACACACACACACACACACACACACACACACACACACTCCTTCCTTACTTCATGATTTTGCATACTTAAAAACCACATTTAGCAGTTCATTCAGATGTTTAGAAAATCATAATCGGTTGTCCTTCTCCTCCTGTTTGTGAATGTTTCCAGGAAAGGAATTCCCACCAAGACAATTTAGCATAATTTGAGCAACATTAAATCTCTTCCTTCACTGGGTTTCTTTACTATTTCCCACCGCATGCAACCGCAGGAACAAACCACATAATACATGGTGGCACTTCAGGCATTAGTTCTATGCTCCACTAACTGCAACATAGAACAAAACACTTTTCTGTTTAGCTTCTCTTGTTTTTCTGTTTTGCTAACCCGGACCACACAAAGTGTTAGTTTCTTTACTTTTTACAATACAAATATGCTGTCAGTCCTCCTTGTGTTTACCAGCTGGTGGGTTGGAAAAGGTACAGTAAATATCCTGGGGAAACTAAATGACTGATTTCTTTTTTTTTTTTTTTTTTAGCCATTCTCTCACTATTGAAAACCAATCCAGCCAACATTCCTAAAAGTTGACTCTCATTACTCCTAACATGTGCCGTCCACACATATGCACACACACAGGCACACAATTTCACTACACCATTACAATAATGGATTTTCATTTCTCTCCTCTCAGGTTTCAGCATCAAAGCAGTGCCCTTTCCAAATGCCATCTTAAATGTGAAAGAACTTGGAGGTAAGAAACGCATGCCGTGCCTGAGCCTGTAAAGCTTTGGGAATTGAACTTGACAGTTTCCTCTTGTTCACGTGAAACCCACAGTGTGAACCTGTGAGTGAAACTGTGTTAGGTCAAATAGACAGTTGGCCAGCACTTTTCTTGTGGAGCCAACCCAGACGTTAGCAGGTCCACTGGCTGCAGCACCACGCTAACTTCAGTGGGCATCTGCTTGTGGTTTGGGATTGGCTTATAATTTACCTTTTTACCCAGATGTGCAGATTTGACCTGTTAAAGACTTTTTTTTAAATCTTTTTCCTGTCACATACTTATTTAGTTTTTACCTCCAGTAGCATCACACCTTTCGGTCACACACTTACGTTTGTGTACAGACGTCAAGCCTATTAGTGTGTTTTGAAGTGATTGTACAATCTGCGCCCTGTTATTCCTGGAAATGCACAGCACTCGAGGAAGCAGTTTAATAAGCACAGATGAGGGATCTTGAGGTGGAGATTCGTAAACAGATCAAATGCAGCGGGAGACTTCCAGTCCTTAAAGGGAGTCTAAAGAGAGCGCCGTCTCCTCTCCTAAAAGCAGCACAGTGACACAAGAAAATCCCTTGTTTTGTTGAGAGTTGAAATAATTTATGTTGTTTTCTGCACACTATAGGCATATGACAGGTGCAGCGCATGTTTTGTAGGCTCACCCGACCTAGCCTCCTGAAAAGATGAAAAACATACACACACAGACGCACACACTCATACGCACACAAAGAGGCACCGGGGGACCACCAACGAGGGTGCTACCAAATTTGGACAGAGTGCATTAGGGGGTTTTCAGAAAAGGTTTTTCTGGATTGGTTCAAAGCCAGTCTGGTGGGACATTATTGTGGTTGGAAAAACACGAGTCCCACGGATGACACGTTTGATTTAGATGCGTTAGTATAGGCTGCCACCACAGCAAAGGATGATGAAATCTGTTCTCTTTTCCTCTTGCCCCCCTGCGTGCACCCTTACTCCCCTGCTCCTTTTCTTGTAAATACACAGAGCACAAGAATTTGAGTGATTTATGGTGCCATCCGTTATGGATATGGAGTTGGAAAGGGTAAAAAACAAGCACATGATGTTTTGACGCCTCCACTGACTAATTTTTTATTTGGAGCACAGTATCAGATTTAGGTTTCTGTCTGAGGTGGAATGTTGACATGCAACCCATTTGTTTGGCTGAATGAAGGCGTGCTCTTAAAGTTCCAAATATATGTGACGTAAATGTGGAGTCAGGAGAGTTGGTGCTCTTGTATAATGTTCCACAGGTCAGTTTTCATAATGAGCGTTTCAGATTGTGTTCCTGATTAAAGCAGCTCCTTTCTACACTGTTCCTAACTTACTCAACACTTCCCTTTTCTGTCACGATTCTTTTTTTTCTCCCCTTTCCCAACGGCTTTAAAACAAGCAAACATGCCTGGTTTAGTTTTATGTTATTTTGCACTGCATCAATGATGCAGAAAAATGACACAAGATGTGACGCACAGACATCAGTATTCCTGACCCCAAAAACCTTGTTTTACACAATACCTTTGTGGCTTGTTCTCTTCACTCAGCCTTGACTAAGGCAGTAGAAGAAGCGCTTGTTGAGAAGCATGAAGAAGTGAAGCACTTCCCATGTATTTCCTTCCTCTCCCACCGGAAAGCCCATTGAATGTCAATGAGGCATTCTCCCTTTACAGTAAGAAATTTAAAGCAAGTCTTGTGTATGCAGGTGACCTTAAGTGCCAGAGATCGGACAAGAACAGATAACTCTCAAACGCTGATACATTAACTATTTTTGAGTATTTGCTTCTTTTGCTGGAGCAGTTAAAGCACATGAAATCCTTCCTCATGAAAGCCCAAGCCTTCATGCTTTTTACGTGCAGTTATCCTATCCTCGCTGTTTGTTTGGCAGGGTGAGCCTGATTGTTGCTCAACCCATTTCATCTGGGAGACAAATGTGGTTTAAGGAAGAAGGCGCATGGGAAACAAGCAAGTGTTAAGGTCAACACCTTTGGCACGCAGAGAAATCTTGCATACAGCAAAGAGCAGAGAGTGACCCTAACATGGCACGTGTAGCCCGTTCAGGAGCCAGCTCTCCTCTCTATCATTAAAATGCTGCAGGCTATGAACCCATGCAAGTGTAGTTGACTCGCAACTGTAACTTGTATTGTTGCTAAGCCTGGTAATGCATTTTTAACTCTCCCTGCCTTGAGTGCACTGGGCCAGATTGTCATAAGCGCAAGCTGTCCTTTAAACCAGAGGCACAAAGCAGCTTATGTGCAGGCAGCCCTGATGGTATGGTGCCTGCAGTGATTCAGACTGGGCTATATGTTGGTCTCACTCATGCATTTGTCATTGAGGTCCCTGCGGTCTTGTTTTCATGTGTTCTATCTCTCATCTTCACCTTTGGCTTAAGCTTTTGTTTTCTTCCTCTCTCTTCTGCCTCCCACCCATCCCTTCTTCCCTGTACCGCTGCTTAAATCCAACGTTGAACCAAAGCTAAACTGACATAAATAAGTCTAAATGAATTGGTTTCCACAGCTGAACAGCAGACTATTTGTAAAAAACACACACATGCACACTAGATGAGAAACTGTGTGGTCTTTCACTGCAGAGCTGTCCTCACTCAGAGCTGTCAGCGATGACGATGATGTACTTAATATATATATCAACCTCGGTGTAGAAATATGACTTACAAAATATGACATTGGCACAGAGAGGCAGTATCACCTGTATGGCTCCTTGTATTATTTACTTGGTCAAAGAAATAACCTGAAAATTAATCAGAAGTCAAATACTCAGAGAGAATTGTGCATTTTCACTCTAAGATCGCCAGCATGAATAGATGGATTCATTTTATCAGTGTGCATTAACACTGCAGCAACAAATTTTGCATCTGGGGATCTTTAGTCTGGCAGGCAGCTGTTGCCAGGTATTGGGATTAGGTGGGAAGGGCACCTCCGGGGACACGGAGAGGGATCTATTAGGTGTGTGTGCGTGTTTGAGTGTGTGAGTGTATGTCTGGACAGTGACATGACGTCAAGTCTAGACGGGCCATTTCACAGTGTGCATTCATGCCACGCAATGACAGCTGATGAAGAAGTGGTCCTAATAATCACCACTCATTGCTGTTAAAGCTTTCAATAAGTAAAGTGGTAGATATTTGCACATGCAGCATTCTTGTTGAGACATTATTTGTCACCATGCTTTCCAGTTTGTTGCTAAATACTAGTATACTGGAAATCAGATGAATTTATAGTAAAATGTGTTTGCCTCAGTGTCCCAATTTAAAGGTTTATGTGCTTTTATTTTTAGATGATCGTGTTTGTTGTGCTGTTTGTAAATTTGATAGATTTATGTAAATTAGAACTTGTCACTGCAACATATGTAGAGTTCTTTTTATCATCCATTGTTAGTTTATCATGTACAGATGCATAGAACATGATTGAAGACGAGCAAGAAGCAAGAGCATCACAGAACATGTAGCAGTTTTCTGTGATCACCAGCGGCCAAAGGAAGTATGTGAGCGCATCTCAGAACAAAACCACTACATTGTAGTCATCACAGACCCAATGTGGTTCTTATTACTATCAAATAGGACCACAGTGTGTGTTACTTTGCCCACCAGGGAAGCTTTTCTTTTGCATAGGAAAAGACATGACCAAAAGTGAAATAATTTGTAAATTGTCATTTGGGTTTAAAGCAGATGCTGGTAGTCACAGACTGTTCTGATTTGGGAGTTCTCAGAAGGGATGTGTAACTGATCTCTATTTGAGGCCTTGTTCAAGGATGTTACTCTATTTGATGTTTGTTTTTTTTTGTCCACACTGGGTGAATGGTGCATCACAGATACTATAAGGGATAGCAAACTTATATCTTGAAAGCGCGTTAGCCGAAGTTTAAATTTCTAAAACGTTCAAGAACAGTATCTATTCTATTTACTACAATGTGTAACAGTGCAACAAGTCCAAGTCAGGGGACTTGGAGTCAAGTGTCCAATGACACTGAGGGCAGACCCATGTCCACTTGATATTATTATATATGCTGCCTCCAAATGGGCTTGTGTTCACCATGTTCATGACATGAGTCCATATGAACGCCCCCCTCTTGTGGGACCATGTAAGTGGAAACTTTCTAAAAGCTTCACGTTCATGTGTTGTGATGTGTTTGTTGACGTTTCCAGAAATGGCACAGGTCATCCATCCATCCATCCATTTTCTCCCGCTTCATCCGGGGCCGGGTTGCCGGGGGAGCAGCCTGAGCAGGGACGCCCAAACTTCCCTCTTCCCGAGGTGTTCCCAGGACAGCCGAGCGACATAGTCGCTCCAGCGTGTCCGGGGCGTTCAAGAGGCTCGGGCATCTCTATCGGATGCCCCCTGGACGCCTCGGGGCCTCCTCCCGGTGGGACATGCCTGGAACACCTCCCTAGGGAGGCGTCCAGGGGGCATCTGATAGAGATGCCCGAGCCACCTCAGCTGACTCCTGGCACAGGTCATGGAAGTTCATTTTACGGTGGATGGTAATAACTTGTCATTTTAGTTTTTCTTCATAATTTTGCAATATTTTTGAGGAATTAGTCAACATTTACTGAAAAGAAGCGAAGAATGACAAGATCCGCCACGAGTCTTTTGGCATCCATGTCACCATTCCCCGGAAGCAGTGTTGTCACAACTTGACCTCTTGAACTCCAAGCATATTGTGTACACGACTTCCCGTGTCATAAGCACAAGCTGACGAGTTCCATTCGAAGTCAGCAACAGGGACAGCAGCCGAAATGTGAGTTGGGTAAAGTGGAGCATGAATAGAAAAGGTGTGGAGATCAATCATTATGTTATCAGCCAGTCACATTACTTGTTTGTAAGTATAAACAACTGTGTCAGCCACAGTGGCACATGATGAACATGGCTCACCTAATAGAATCAAGGAATGTTACACAATTTATTTATGTCAAATATTAAAGAGGTGCCACATATCTGTAAACCTGATTCGTCAATTTTGTGCATAAATGTGAGGGACTGATGTGCATTTCAGGCTTGGCCTCACGCAGGAACTGTTTACGTAGAAACAGACACTGCTGAGACTGCAGGTTGATGGGTGTATCAACAGCTGAAGTGTTTTCCACCTCAGTCCAGCTCCAGCCCCGGCTCATTCCGCAATGAAGTAAGCAAACTTTATTACTAGAGGCCTCCCTCGCTCATCCCAGCGCTCCCGCCCATCACCGTATTGTAGCTGTTTTGTTGAGAGAAAAAACACTGTCTGTTTTTCGTTAGGGAGACTTCAAAGAGGGTAGCTTTCAGTGTTTCAACTTTCAAGAGTGAAAAAAGACCTGATTCGCAACATGTTTGCGTTATGTTCAGGATAAAAACTAGCAAAAAGCGTGATGGCAGAGATGTATGAGAACGTGTTGTTCAAGCTGCCTGTGAATCTGAAACCGTACCTGCATGGATACCTAACAACAAACAGCACAAGCCTCAACAGTAGCCTAATTTAGACCAAATGTAAATATAGGGTAGTAGGTTTCAACTCTGTTGACTCACTTTTGAAATGTAGACCATCACAAGCTGTTTGAATTTGCGGATGAATTCAGAAACACCAGCCAGTAAACACAACTGAGAGAGAATATGAATTCAAGCAGAGGATCTGCTTTTAATTTTTACTGTATAATTGCTTCCTTATGTTTTACTGGCATTTGCCTTAAGTTGGGTTTATTAACTCATAGTCACACTTCCTCCCTGTCTCTGCGCTATTTGCATCATAACTTAAACAGAATCTTAAAACTGTACCTCTCTCTGTATTTTCACAACATGTTTTGACCCTCAACAAAATCCAACTTTGCCTAAATAAAGCCAATCAGATACACCACAGCAAATACGTGCACTGTATTTGCATATAACCAGCCAATATCCCTGCATTTTTGCATAGGCATTCTTTGTTATTGTTTGTGAAACATATTT
The DNA here is from genome assembly GCA_037975065.1 of Chaetodon trifasciatus. Classification (NCBI taxonomy): domain Eukaryota; kingdom Metazoa; phylum Chordata; class Actinopteri; order Chaetodontiformes; family Chaetodontidae; genus Chaetodon; species Chaetodon trifasciatus. The sequence goes on from JBBMOE010000008.1 coordinate 1,826,347, forward strand.
TAAGTTAAATAAGGCACAGTATGTATAACTGCACTTTGAGCATTTCATAATTTTAGCAAAGACATGAAAACTCAAAATGACCAATTTTCTATCCCATAAGACATAATAAAAACAGCAAATCCTCACAATGTAAAACATGATGTGTGATGGCATTTGTGATTGAAAAATTACTTGAAAATTCATCATCAGAATAGTTACTGATTAATTTTCAGTCCATCGATGAATCCGCTTATCTTTTTAACCCTAAAAAGTACAGCTCGTGGCTTTACTTAACATGAACTCAAAGGCACAGAGCTGTATGAAAGTTTGTTGTTAATTTACTTTTCTTACGACCCAACAGAAAAGTAATCATAACAAATGTTTTATGGACGGGGAAAGTGTTTCACAGAAATGGCCGGTAGCAGTTGGCTGTGCATACGCAATGAATCATCAAATGCCCATGAAGCGTAGCACTACATACATACATACATACATACATACATACAATGCAGTCATTAAGATTCATGTATGCCAGACCTCAAACCATGCATACATGTCAAATATTCATATATTGTATTCAGTACATTGAATAAGTAATTACAGTCCTTGTTTCAGGCTGGCTTCATTTGCTACAGAGGGTTGAAAAAGGGAGGGGTGGGTGGGCTGGCTGGGTGAGGTGTTCTCCTCAGATCAGATTTCTATCCATTTGATCCCAGAGAGGGTTACTCTCTGATGTCACACACTGACATCACATACTTGTTTTTTTCCACAGTGTAAGAGTATCAGAAAATGTTGGAATCATAGCACATTTACCGCTACGAAAAATATAGTCTGCACAGTTCAAGTCACGCTAAAAATTACAATATACATGTTTCCTCTTCTTTTATTTATTTATTTTTTTTTTGCATAAACACTTGTGGTAATAAGTAAGTTTTAGGCTTATTCCCTCAAAACAAAAGAGAACATACCCCATAGCTGACGCACCGTTTTGCATCAATGTTTAACAACTCAAACAGGGAATAAATCCATCTTGAAAAAGCAAAAGATACCAATTTCTTTTGCCAAGAGTAGCCTCAGTAGACAATTATGTAGTGCAGCCACAAGATATGTTTTATGATATTTTGTCCTGACTGGAAATTGTTGCTCTCTTTCCATTACTAACACGATGGCTTGCTTTGTTGGTCCCTGCACCTACACATCAAACCAGAAGCTAAATTATCAAGTCCGGGCAAGTGAAAAGGATGTCGAAAGCTTTTCTGGGAAACGCATGTCGTAACAGAAGTTAGAAGTAGACACAAGAAGTTAAGGGAACATGGAAACAGTAAAAATTGTAAATCTTGAATATATGCAGTGGATTCTCCCTTTAAATACAACAAAGCTGACCAGCAGAGCTGTACGCTGCTGTGGGATAATTTTGATGAGTTGATTACAAGGAATGAATTCATATTTGTCTGATGATTGGTTCATGTGATATCATTTATGATTTGTTTGGCTTATTGATTTTGCTGGAGCGATTCATTATTTCAGTCATACAGTCAAAACCCATGCAGTGAATGAATGAGGCAATAAGTCTTCCAACTGATGAGTCAGTATTTGAGAAGAGACATGACTTTAACTGGCATGCTATTTCTACAGTACCTCTTGGGCTACGCTCTTGACTTTTGGCTAATTATGCCTCAGTGAAAAGTATAAAACTCATTTTTTATAATTACAAGCTATATAGAGAGGCTGTAAAGGAAAGTGTTTAAGGGCAGAAAAGTAGAAAGGAAGGGAGGAAAAATGAGCAAAGGAATGAGGTCTTACTTATGGTGCACTTATTTGATTAATGATATGTAGCAGAGCTGCCAGCATCCCCCAAGAATCATGACGTCATGTTTGGAAGTCCTCCTGTCAGACCAATAGGTGGCAGAAGTTGCCAACAAGATCCAGCAAGACTTGACGGACATTCCACCATTTCCAGGCAAAGATGAGAGAAACTTCCTAGTCAATCTCTCAAGTGCCACTTTGTCTGATAGCTTTCCACTCCAGTGAGAGGTGTGAGCAGAAAGAGTGGGGGAGGAAAGAAGGAAGGGAGGGAGAGCATGAGAGAAGGGAGGTAAATGTCACTGAAAGCACTTCGTGATGTTTAAACATTTGCCAGCCTCACAGTTCGTCACTTCTTGGCAATTATCTTACTATGAGCAACAATAACAAAACAACAGTTCACAAGATTGCAAAGGAAGTAACCTCACCAGACGGAGGAGGATAATTTTAACCAGAGAAAGTGCAACCCTGTAAAAGAAATTGCATGTACTTGCGTATGCAGTGTGATTGGACCCCTTGTAGTTGTGTGTATGCGGTTCTTATCAAGTTTGGCGCATAAACATTGAGAATGATTGAATGGAAAAGGTGTTGTAAGAAGGACAGCATTCAACTGAGACAGCTAAGTGTAAGAGCAGAAGACAAGTATTTTTTTTTTACATTGGAAGATAGAAATGACGAGATGTCAAGATTATTGTGATTCCCCCCCCCCCATCTTAAAGATAAACTGGGTTTCCTCATTAAGAGATCAACAGCTGCGGTCCACTTGTGTTCAGTCAGTCACAACAAAGGAGCAAGATGTCCCAGTGCTAAAGGAGCATGAGTAACATGGAGGATATGACTAGCATATCATGGTTTGTGATGTTGAGTGAGTTTGTCCGCAGCAGTGAAGAGAGGGCGACAGCAGACGCTGTCATCGGGCAGTCTCTCCTAACCTCATGAAGAACCTTTTTTTTTTCCTTGTAGACTGAATGATAATATGATGAGAATTTGCCATAAATGTTAAGCAAAAACAGCCTTTTCTCACTGCTAGGTAAAAGAACAAAGGTTCAAGATGTGTTTATGAAAGGATGAGCACTTCCAGATCCAGAGGACTGTAGTTGTCCAGTTTGCAGACAGGTCATCGAACAAAGACCACCGTGCCATACTTTGTGTTGGAGCTCCAGCACATAACAGACTGATCCTTTTTTTTCTGAATTTTGAATTCAAAAATGCTGTTGAGTGTGAAAGGATTATTTTTTGACAGGGGCATGGTCGCTGAAGATTGTAAAGGAACTTTATTGTGATGAAATTTGCCGCCAAAAAATATCCCAGGCAATGAACTGGCCATGCTAAGCTCCAGTAATCACATGGTAATGATTTGCTTCAAGTGAGAAATGGTTTAAGTTATGGTCATGTCTGGGTAAGTGTCCAAATCCTACGAAGCAGATGGGATCTGGACAGACCCGGAACAATTGACCTAACACTGAAGAAAGTGCACAGGAATTTGCCATGAGAATAATGAAAAAGGAGTCTTGTAAACCTTTTTTCTAAAAAACAACCATATTTCTTACTCAAAAGCAACACCTACACTCAGTGTCAGTGGGCAAAGGGATGGGCTGGTAGTGGAAGCAGGCGGGGTGGTGGCAAAACGGACATGAGTGACTCATTTTGTGAGCATGTAGGTCTCTTCCTCAAATTACTTACACTAACAAATAAACTTGCTGTGAAGTAAATCATTGTGAGCGGACGTTCTTGCTCCAAATTAGCGCACAAAAAAGGAACCATATGTTGTTCACTGTGAAGTCCGTGTCGGTGTGGCCTTGAAAGTAAGCCCAGACTGCATTCAAATAATCCAGTGAATAAGAGTATTTACTTTAAGGACTTTGGAGATCACTCCCGTGTCTCAACAATGGCTTGTGGAACTGCCAGGAAATGTGGCATGAAAAGAGGTTTTTGGTTTTGCACAAAGAAGTGTAATAAATACAGTGGATGTTTGATTTTTTTTTTTTTAATTTGTATATATCATGCCTATTTTTCCTCCAAATGATTAAACACCATTCCAGATATTACAGCAATTATTGGTTGGAAATAAACATTTTTAATGTGATTTACCTGGAAAATATGTTGGTGTTCTTGGTTACAGAAAGTCTGCTATCCTATTCGAGATGCTGTGGTTCATACCTTCAGAAATAAAGTTACTATAGAATTTATGCCTTATACTCTAATATATTGATGTAAAGATGTTTCTGTTCTGAACTCGGATAGATTACAAATAGTATTTTTTAATTTAATAGAGTTTATTTAATGTGTTTACCAACTGACACTGTTTTTTGATGATGCACAGCCTTCTTCTCCAGGAGCTGCTGGCACAGCAGGTTTTCACATGACAACATTAACATCGGTTATGACAACGACCACTACAAAGCTGACACATTAATGGCGTCACATCTGTCTACAGGAGCCGACAACATCAAGAAATATTGGAGTCGTTACTACCAGGGGTCACAGGGTGTAGTCTTCGTATTGGACAGCGCTTCATCAGATGAGGACCTTGAGGCAGCTCGTAACGAGCTCCACTCAGCCCTGCAGCACCCACAGCTCTGCACACTGCCTTTCCTCATTCTTGCCAACCATCAGGACAAGCCTGCTGCAAGGACGCCAAACCAGGTAACCTAGCCCGCTCACAGTTCTATTGTTAATTTATTCCATCCCATGCATGTCTAAAGACAGCCTGTGAGCAGTGTTGCACCACAGGTCAGGTCTGCCAAGGCAAACTGGTCTCCAGTGAGGGGCCAAACTAAGAGTGATCAAAAGATCTCAGTAAATTAGTGTTTTTGGGAAAAGAAAAACCTCATCCGGAAGAGTGAAAGCAAGGCCTCCTGCTGCAGCCAGACCTTGAACAGGAGCTTGCAGGCAAGTCCCTTGTGGCTGACCTGTATCAACTGGGCGTGGTAAGGCTCAGCTCCAATAAATAACATGGGGCTAATGCCATGTGGGTCAGCCCCTCAAAGCTTAGGTGTAGGAGTCTGTTACATTGCCAAGTGGCCATGGTCTTTCAAAATATCACCTCTCCATTGTGGAAGGAGTCTGAGCTAGTATGAGACAGGAAGTAGGGGTGTAAACCACAAGTTTTATCATGATACAATATTTTATCAATTTGTTGGACAACAATATCATATTTGCTGATGTCACAAAGTCTGCCACAAAATGACTTCGATTCAATTCAAGGGGCCTACGATCCATATGAGATGATACCATATGCCCGTTTAACACAATCAGTTACATGATGACTGGATAGCTGAGTGTGACAGTCATAAATATGAGCAGCCAGCAACAGATTTTGAATGGCAGTAATCAGGGAGAGGAGGGAGAGAGTTGAAAGAGACAGTTGTACAGTCAGTTCCCAGCAGTTCAACAGGGCCGTCTATGTGAAACAGAAAACCAGCCCTCACTCTCACACTGCCTGGTTAGTTAGAGTTATTTTTAAGTTAAGTGTTTTTGTCTGACTCACAGTTAAGTTGTTGTGGCTGATATTAAATTTCGCTCGTTCCCAGCAGTAGCACAGGTCTCCCAGAAATTGTAACTTATACCTGCAATTCTTAATTTGCTTTACGATCACTTTTAGTCATAGACACTCTTTTAGCCAGCAGCAACACACTGTCCGTAGGGCTGAGGCAAAATGCCTATTTCCTGATTCGACACTATCACGATACTTCAAAGATGATTGGATATGTATTGCCTTTCTTAAGTATTGCGATTCTACAAGTATTGTGACTTAATATTAACCATTCATTGCCATTTTTGATTGTTTTCTTTAACAATAGACCATGGGAAAAGTTGAATCACACACTTCTAGAGAGTCATAATTCCAAAAACAAGGCACGTCACGTCAGTCAGTCTTTCTGAGTTCTAGTTCAGAAGCATCATTGCTATACTGGATGTGAAAATGCTGAATAAAAAAACTTCTGAATTAAACTGCTACATAGTGCCATAAGAAAATAATAAATAAGATGTTTAGATATAAAGATACTTAAGTGAATGAGTCTTTTTGCGGAAACGCAGTTGAGAACAAGGGGAACAGACTCTACAGCAACAAATTGTTTCCATGAAGAAATTCAACTCAGCTAAACCGTCGGAAGCGTCTTTTGTCTTCATAAAGAACTTATATGGACATGATGACAGATAACAAATGCTAGTGTCCTGGAAATGGCATGGGAATTTTCGTGAAGCATCGATGTTACTGTATTGTTGATCAGCGAATCGATACGTTGATCAAGAGCACGAATCGTTAAACCCCTTACACCAACTACATATTATTGTAGAGAGGCATCACATGGTTATAGTGACTGTCGCTGAGGAAAAGACCGTTGTTTCGTCCCACAGGACACCAGTTTGGTGTATCCAGCCTTTTTGGGCTCTGTGGGTGGATTCAAGAGAGGGCAGCACACGGATGCTCCATAGTTTTGCGCAGGGACTTCAAGACTCGTGGGGAATAATAGAGGGTGATTGGGCAGAATGGCCTTGCTTTTAGACTTCTGTGCTCGTCATGGCCTGCACATAATGAACACTGTGCTTGAACATAAGGTACTGAGTGCTGTTGACTGATCAAAAGTCTCTGACTCTCACCTCTGGAAGACACTATTGCTGATGTGTCTTCAAGGGGTTGACGCTGGAAGGTTTTTGGTGGCTGTCATGGTGGTAGCCTGATTACCTGCTGGTGGGACTCCACTGTTTAGAAACTCTTGTTGTCACAGAAGCAAAAAATTGAATGTGGTCTTTTTTGGGGAGTTCATAAAAACTTATTTTTGGTTGGCCTCAACAAGGTTCCACCAAAGCATTCAATAACTCAGGAAGGGAGAGTAGGACTGCTGACCTTGCCTGGACAAGTCACTGGGCAGTGTGGGAAGCACACTTTGAGAAACTTATGAACTCGACAGACGTGCTCTCTGTGAAGGAGGCAGAGTTGTAAGATGTAAACTTTGCACATCTTTTTGGCGAAGGCTGTAATCAGAAAGCTTCCCGGGTGCCAGAGATGAGGTTCAAAGTGCTCTGAGTGTTGTTGGGCTGTCTTGGTTGACACACCTCTTCAGGATAAATACAACTGGCATACAGATTGTGAAACAGTGGACCAGCTTTTCACTTGTAAGGATACTGTGGGTTTTGACCACAAGAATAAGGTTATGGGTGCAAATGCAAGAAATGTGTTTCTCTTACATGTGTCTTGGCTCACCTTCAGGGACAAGATGAGCTTAAANACATCAGGCTAAGTGGTGACAGATTTAATTGATTAACACCAGCAATGGTCTAATAATAGACCGGGTCTGTGGAGTGCTGCACGCGCAGCACTGAACTCAATTTTGGGGACGTAGAGATTCTCTTATTTGGCCTGCTTTTAAAAGTGTGTGTATATTTGTAATGCATTTGTGTGTTTGCAATTACATCATCATTATGAGTGTAACCATGCCCATGTGTGCATATTATCATCTGACTCATGGCTGTGTCACTGAAGGAGCTTAGTGTTCAGTGACTCATGAGTAATCTTTGCTAAGATGAAACAAAAATTCAGACCAACTATGAAAGAAATGGTTGACTCGACCTCTTCTCTCACACTGTTTCTTTGCCTCTATACTGTATGTCAAGCTCACGAGCGAAGTAATAACCCACATTATTAATGTCATTAATGGAAGTCCAGTTTCAGGTAACATCATGTGTTACAATGTTGAAAATAAAGGCGAGAGAAGGTTGGAAATGGTTTGCCCACTCAACCACTGCACAGTGCAAGAGGGCAGACCCTCTGTATGTTAACCAAACATTTGCTCAACATCCACAGGGGTCTGTTCCTGGAGTTTATTTTCAGTTCCCTCCAGGTTCCCATGCTATCACTTCTAGTTCACTTAAGAGCAGCTTTCACCTCTGTTATGGAGTACCTTGGAAACACAGATTAAGAATAAAATAAGATGTTTGTCTTGTGATAAAACATTGTTTACAGACCTCACTGATGCAAATTAAAAACAGGTATAGACCCTCAAAGATGAAACAAGTGCTTTTTTGCTTATTGTTCTACATTTTAAAATTTTGTTAATCATCTTTAAAGCATTAGCAATGGCTTGCTCCAAATTATAGAAAGGATTTATGTCCCCAGGCATTCTCTGAGCTCAGAGGGTGCAGCTCCTCTGGTTGTTCCTAGAATCCCGGCTTGTGATTAAAGGTGACCAGGCCTTTGCTGTTCGAGCCCCCAGACTGTGGAACACTCTGTCTATTGAAGTCAGACGAGCTACATCTTTAGCGTTGCACAAATCTCTTCTTAAAACTTTCATTTAGAGGAACGCATTTATGAATATTTGATACGTTTGCTGGTTTGTATCTTCCCTTGTCTTGCCATATTACAATTTTCACTTTCACTTTCTGTTATTTGTATTTTTGTTTTTATTGTTGTTTTGGTTTTTATTTACTCCCTTTGGGATACTCTTCAGCATAATCCCCAAAATGGCAATACTAGCTTCATCTTATTAATTCATTTTGGCAGATTTGTTTTCTAAGCATTTGACTACATTGCGGGAAGAACAGCCTCTATCTGCTGTTAGCAGCCATCACATATCATCACATACCTCATTATTAAAATTAATATTTGCTTTGTAATTGTAAATTATTAATTGTAAAATGTAAATTATTAACAGAACTGAGAAGGTCTTGCTAGTTGTGCCAGCTGCTAAGGTAAGTTGCTCCTTAAGCCACCTAACTTGCGTATGGTTTGTCTTCAGGAAGTTTGGGAATATTTATGTATTCACATTATTTATTGATAAAGGTTGTCAAAATGCTCTACTGTAGAGCTGAGTTGCTTAATATTATATGAAAGTTACGCTAAAAGTACCCAGGTACATGTCAGAAACAGGTGGCAAACCACTCTTAGCACTCTTGCTGGTCCAGTGTAAGTGCAGCTTGTCTCCTTTGCTAAGAATAAAAGCACAATTAAAGATATGCCACTTCCTATTTCCACGATTTTCTCATCTTCAGCAGCCAGGTTGTTAGGAGCATTGCAGCAAGGCCTCAGAGTGAACCCTATTAAGTGTCATGTTATGTACATTGCGTCCAGCTGCATTTCTGAAACCACTTATTACACTCATTTGTCACTCACTCATCACTCTTTTACTTAGACTGTCCAGAGAATGTGTACTTGTACTGTGAATTACCTCTCTGACTGAATTTGTTGCATAGCCACTGTAGCTGATTTTCCTGAAGAGTTAGGTTTAGCGTGTATTATGAGACATTTTACACTGTTATGTTCTGTGTGTAGTTTAAAACATACAGTGAAGCATAAGTGGTGTTATATTCCCAGAAACTTGTATGAAAAGTCTAAGGAAAGTAGGTTAGCATAGTAAATGTCATCTATTATGCTAAACGGTCATTTTCAGCTTGTTGTAGCTTCCACACCAGTACCAGAAAAAGTGTCTACATCAGTCATACAGCCCTGTCTGTTTCCACGGGACCCAAATAATCTCACATGCACTATCCTTTTAAGGTCTTGTATAAGATACCATATATACCCGGTATGTTATGTATGTTTTCATTATTTATTAGAATTTCCAATAGCTTTTTTCCTGAGTAAACAAGTCCCACTAAGGGGTCAGTGCACATTGCTTTGAGATGTTTTGGGCCGGTGGAGCTACTTCACTTAAACTTTTGCTTCATAGAAGCTTTACACTGTTTATGAGGTCATCACCAGGTTAGAAGAGTGATGCTGTAAAAATACCCTACATGTTAGAGAACCTGAACTATTATTTTTTTATCTTTCTTAACCATGATAAGTTTGAACTGTAATAAATGGTAAGTGGTAGACGTGAAGTAGAAACAAACCTCTCTTTATATTCTTAATGTTCATGGTATGCTGCAGATATGAAGACCAAGTCATGTGAAAGTTAATTATTTAAACGGGGAACTACACTAGAGAAATGCAGGTAATTAAAAAAAAGCTGTAATAACGTTGAAGATTACTGTTATCCATAACCCTTTGAAAATAACCTTTTCAGCAAGAGCCCTAACCTTTGATCCATCATAACAATTTGCTCCAGAAATCTCCGTCCGGTTCCATCCTTAGTAATCCCTTTGAAATGTTTAAATGATTTAAGCATGTCTAAATGTTTATTAGACAGGTCACTCTAAATTAAAACAAGAAGTCATGCCTTAGGTTTTGTATATACCATATGTGATGCATGGATATAATGCTGCAAGTCTCGCCACAGTGTTCCCCTTCAATCCCCCTACTCAAGTACCTTTCACACAAGATTTTGGTTTCATGGGGACCCTATGATGTCTTCAGCCTATTTATTTTCCAGAGGAATATGTGGCCAAAATAGGATTTATTCAGGTGTCCTGAAATTAAACTTGACGTGTTAATGTGGCCACTTCAAGTTAACACTTGTTTAACACTTTTAGGGGCTGATATATTGAACTATCTACAACCCAGATTACAAAAAAAGTTTGGACGCATTGGAAAACATACATAAAACAGAATGTGATCATAGAAGTTGGCGAAATAATATCACAATATTTCAGGGTATTTCTGCGATATCGATTTTCTTGACAATGTGAGAAATGCGGTGCAACTTGTCAAAGATTGGGTGATGCTGTGCATTGTGAGCCAATGTAGGTTGTCTGCTTGGTTTATAACTCCCAAAGCTGTTGAGCTCTCATCCCCTGGATTTTTGGATCCCCTTGCTCTCAGCCCTGTGCTTCTGCTTGAGGTGGAGAAGTCAGTTTATTGTATTGCCCCTTGTTACTGTCCTCTTGCACTTCTTACATTTTACCATATTTTGTTGTATATCTGATCTTTCATAACCAAACCACCACTGATGTTGCTCACCTTTTGGAACTGACTGCTCCAGCATGGAGCCAGAAGCAATGTTGCCTTCAGGTTCAGCCAAGCTTGTTGTTGCTGTTTCTAACAGTATGATGTCATTACATCAGAAGTGGGAGTATTAGCATTATCACAGTATGATTTTTTTTTTAGCATGTTAAAAATTAGACCAATGTTATCCTGAAGGATATGATAAGGCATTCCCCTGCGTAATAATATGCTGTCCTCTTTGATATGTACTTATTCCGAATTTGATGCAGCAACACATTTCAAACAAGTTGGGACAGGAGCAACTAAAGATTGGGAGATTTGTGGAATCCTCCAGAAACACCTGTTTGGGACATTCCACGGGTAAACAGGTTCATTGGTAACAGGTGATAGTATCATGATTGGGTATGAGAGGGGCATCCTGGAAAGGCTCAGTCGTTTTCATGATTGTATGACTACACGGGCTCAGGCAGACTTTGTAAAAGCTGTTGTCGGTAAACACGGTTTGTTTGCAAATGATTACATTCTGTTTTTATTTTTACGTTGTACACAGCAGCCCAATTTTTTTTTGGAATCATGGTTGCAATGGCAACTCAGAGGAATCCCTATCAACAAAGATTCGGTTGCTTGTTCAAGCAAAAATAAATTGGCACCCAAGAAGAATAACACACTATTTGCATTCAAACTTCTAAGCAGCATGTAAACACGAACATAATGATGTTTGAGTGCACATAGAATCAGCATTGTTTGGGGTTATCTGATCAGGATAAACTGCAGTGGAATTTAAAGGAAAGCTTAAATTAAAGTAACATTTTGCTTAAGGAGTGATGTAAAAATACTGTGATACGTAGCTCTTTGTTTGAGCTTAACGTCTGTAATTAAAATAAAAAAAAATACATCAGAATGCAACGTGCATAAAAGTACATTAAAAAAGAAAAATACTCAGTACTCTACTCAGTAAAATGGTTCATTCTGACGCACATTATATCTCAAGCCTCAGTTGCCAGCAACATGCTTTGAAGTGATGTTTAACATCCTGTATGGCTTTTAAAAGGATGTTTTATGTAAATATGAAAACACACGTTTTCTGATGGAAGTCTGTAGGGAAAGCTACGTAGTGCATCTGTGACTAAATGTCTGTGCATGACCTAGATTGCAAAATTAGATTAGGCCCACAGGTGAAGGAAATTATGGATCATTGTGCAGTTTTATTGGAACATATATTGGATTTTACAAACATCCTGCTGAAGACCCCTGACTCCTGCAACGACTTTCCATCTGAACTCCGCCAGCCTCCAAAGACAGCAGCTGCATTGCAGGTTCTTGTGAATTTTTGACAAGCACCACCCATAAAACAAGCCCAAATTTAGTTGGTCTGAATTCTATTGGCAGCTCTTCTGGCGATGACACTATACACAAATGACGTCTCCATGTTGGCCCTCTTCTCACAGCAACCACTCTGTTGACAGAACAAGGTGGCTCATTTCCGTAACACACACATACTTGCATTTGCTAATGCTGTTCTCTGGGGCACCCCTTGTTTATGGTGTAACGTTAGTGACTTAGGGTGTTTCTGACACTGCTTGAGGGAGGGGTGAGAGAAGGTGACGGTGGGGTAATGCAGCTCAGTGGGCCTGTTAAGGCCTCACTGGGGCCCTCTGTGCTGGTGCGAGTGTTTTTCAGGAGGAGGGTGGGTCTGGAGGAGGTTGAAGGAAATGTGGGACAAAATTCCTTGTTGACATCAATCTCCTGCCACTGGGGGGCCCAAGGAAGCTGGGGAGGAGTGGAGGGGAGGTCACCCTGTTGATATAACACCTCAACAAAGCAGGTCTGTTTGGATGGATGGGCCTAATGGACTGCGTTCACGAGGGGCTCTTGTTTTAGAAAATGCTGTCAGTGTTAGTGGGCTAAGGTAGAGGTCTTCTTTCGTTCTGTTGGTGCTTGTCTAATCTGAGGAAGAGAACAGAATTGAACTGATGACGCAGCCCTGATTCCAGCAAAGTTGTGACACTGTGTGACGTAAATAAAAACAGAATTCGTTCATTTGCATCAACTATTATTAGCGACAGCAGTTTTACAAAGCATTCCTGAGTCCATGTTGTAATATCCTTTATCCAATCATGTGTTCATAAAGTGGTGAACCTCCCTCCATCCTTGCTTGTGAACGACTGAGCCTTTCCAGGATGCCCCTTTCATACCCAATCATGATACTATCACCTGTTACCAATCAACCTGTTTACCTGTGGAATGTTCCAAACAGGTGTTTCTGGAGGATTCCACAACTTTCTCAGTCTTTAGTTGCTCCTGTCCCAACTTGTCTGAAATATGTTGCTGCATCAGATTCAGAATAAGTGGATATTTAAAAAAATCAATGAAACTGATGAGGAAAAATGCTAAATATATTATCTTTGTACTGTTATCAATTGAGTATTTGTCAAAAAGGATTAGCAAATTATCACATTCTGTTTTTATTTATGTTTTACACAGAATCCCAGCTTTTTTGGAGTTGGGGTTGCAAGAGTGCAAAAGACGATAGATTGAGTCGCAGAGGGGGGAAAACAGAAGGTCTTACGTGGAAAGGTGAGAAAATACAGGAAAGACAGGGATAAATGAAAAATACTGTTAACCGAGGAGAAACGGAGAGGCTGCAAGCTCTAACCTTGAGAACCGTGATGATGGCTTTTCCCCCAAAATTGAAGACAGAAGCATTGAAACACTGTGGTGAAAGTCTCCAAATGACTCAAGGGGTAAAGCACCCCGTCATGTTCTCTCTTTCTCTTCTCTCTCTCTTTCACACCCTCAGTCCTTCACTCAAACACACACACACACACACACACACACACACACACACACACACACACTCACACTCACACTCAAGTCAGTCCAGTCCGGAACAGTCCCTTCATCCTTCAGCCTATTGTGAGGAAAACAGTGCCTGGTATGAATTGCAGCACATCTGTTTCCAGTGTACCAAAGCTAAATCTGATGTTGCTTATGCATTGTGACAAAGTTACACCACACAGACGAGCAGCCACTCAAATGCGTCACACACTCGCGGAGCTTTCTCTGCTACACCAGTGAAACAATAAAGTGAATTACAGAAGGTTGGTGTTAATTGTTAAAACTGTGTTTTTAAACACTCTTCGTGTTCTTGTCGTCTCAATTTCCGGAAAATGGAGACAACTGTTCCAGGAAGCAGAATGCAGACTGTGACAGATTTTCACCTCCTCACCAACCAGCATGCAAACAATCATTAATCATCAATTTGCCATGTTTTGACAGAAACAGACTGGCACACATGCACTCAGACACAGTATATGCATGATTCAGACATTGTTTGTTTCATATGTGCCATATGTGCCATGTTTTCTGCCTTCAGTGTTGATCCTATAAAGAATCATTTTCCTCACAGAACATTTTCTCTTGGCTGCATCTAGCTGCTGTTGACACAATCACAAGCCAAACTGAGAACATCTCATTTGTTGATGAGACCTTGTCTTGGACAGTGGGCTGAGGGAAGAGGCTCTCAAAGGTCGAGTTCTCAGTGTTTAACTGTAAACTGCCATTATGCATTAAATTTCCTTATGAAAGTACATGCGTTTGGTGCCTGGGTGACTTTATGTGAGTTATAGCTTGATAGAATTGCTGGAGTGTGGCTGGTGAGTGATTCAATGAGTTTTGGATTATGTTAATGGAGCATAGAGTGGAAACCCCACTCTGAGAAGTTGTGGCCTTCTATGTTCACTGCAATGTGTCTGCATCTATATTCTACGTTGTAACACTTACATGCTGTGTATATATGAATGTGTCAGAGACACACTTACACGCACACTGAGAGGGGGTGATAGACAGTGAAAGAAAGCATTACACGTATCTTGAAATGCCATCTGATGAGTGGTGAAGTGAGACTTTGCATCTGCACTGCATAGATGAAGTCATTGTTGGCCAGGCCTCTTGGATTTAACCCTTCATTTACATGTTCAAGTTTGTTTTTTTACTGGATGGGATTTTTTCATTTCTACTCATTTTGCAGTGTGGTGTGCATCCTTTATTTCCTTCTCTTTACTCTAAACTTAGAGCCACAGTATTTTTTTTTTTTTTTTATGTAGTAGGGCTGGCGTGGTCAATTTTAGTTGGCGATTTATTGTCATACTAATAATTGCAATTAATGATTTAATTCTCCTTTCCTGTTCATTTTATGTCACTATGAAATAAGAAATACGGTGTCATATGCAAAAGAACCTGTTCAGCAGCAGGAAAGTTGACACAGCCAAGCTCGTTTGTTCCCTCTGCCTTTTTCTCAAAGTAAGGTGAGGCTGTGGAAACGTATAAACGGACACATCATGAAACTGATTACTATCTTACTTACATCCAAATGTGAGATTGTAATAGTTTTGGAAATATATCCAAACTTATATAGCAGTTATACTTGAACATTTGCATATCATGAAAGAGTAGACTGTGGGCCATGGTGGAGGTCTGTGCTGTCTCGACTTCTTCTGTAATAATTGTTACAGAAGTCATATGTGGCATTTTAAATTTCAAAGAATAAAGTTGTGTTGTGACTATGTTTTTCCTACTTAATATTAGAGTTGTAGAAAAGAGGAGTTCACTCTGTGTTCACTCTCTCTACTCTTTTCCCACAACTACAGTGTCACAATACTATCAGTTCCATTGATAAACACTAGAGACAGGAAGTGTCAAATCCCCGGCCTCTCTCTCTTTATGCCCTCTCCCTTTTCTTGGCCTTTTTTAGCATTCATTCATCTGCCCGGCTGTGCTTAGACCGAACTTGACACACAACTTCTTTCAAAACATTGTGGTGAAATAGTGGCTCTAAACTGTAACAGTTTATTGACTCTGAGACCTTACTGTCAGAAATGTATAGCTGTATTGACAAGTGGTACAACCCTGTACCTTATTTTCATAGAGTATACATAGCTGTATGTTATAGATGTACCAGCAGGGTAATTCCTTTATGGTCTGTCAAACCGTATGCTGTTTATTTTCTTATCACTTTCCATGTCCTCCCTTCTCTTTCCTCACTCTTAGACTCCCAATATTTTTTTTTTTTTTTTGCTTTTACTTCTTAAAGTGTTGAATCTCCCCCAGTGTTTGAAAATGTAGAAGTCACTGGAAGGCGTATTTTTGGAAGGGAACAACCTTTTTTTTTCTGGAGCCAACCCCACAGCTGAGTGGGTTTGTCTGCAGCCTGCTCTGTTCTCCTGTGGTTCACAGGAATGTGGCTCACACAATGATGGAAAACCCACAACCAAGAAATTGTTTTTTCCATGTAAGAGGTCTCATTCGACCAATGTCTGAGCACAGCAGGGTAGATGAAATAGATCACTGTGTGACAGGTGTGATTGCATGTTTTCACCAAGTCTTATAATTGATGGACTCATTGGATCAAGAAATGTACTTTTACAGGTTTCATTTTTTTTCTGCTTTAGTGTCTATGAATGTCTAATAATTTTACATCTCTAGTAAGCTTAAAATATAGCAATGGGCATAAATTGTGATTACATGTCATAAGATATAAGTATTGTATTTTGCTGACAGTGTTTTATATCATTGGACTCTACCCTTTCACCAGTGTCTTTGGTAATTTTGTGAACAGTTACTCTCACATTGCTGAGATTCACCCCCAATTAATGGAGATGTTCTGATCAGTGACTGGTGGAACTGTCAGTCCCAGCTATAGGTTAGGCCACCGCCACAGATTAAGAGGGTGGTTGGGTCATGGTGTAGGGAAGTAGTTAGCCAGCCTTTTTGTCTCTATTATCAGGCTTCCTGAAATAAAGTGGGTGGAGTGGGGGTTTGGGGGCTGGGACAGGCTCTCTGTTTGATCATTGATCTCTATGACCCCATTTGAAGGGTCTTAATCTCTTAGTTGACCTCCTCAAGGATTTTTTTTGAGCAAGGGTGACAGGGGTGGATGTTGACTGGGAGCTAGCAAGGGAGTGACGATGCTGTGGGGAAAGTGATTGGTGTGTTTTTCCACTTGAGTGGAGGTACAGGGGTGTAATGAGCCTGGAAGGTGTGTGGACACACGTGTGCACATGCACAAGTGTATGCAAATCTGAGGTATGGAACTTAATACAAGCTGTTTTTATGTTTCTGACTGTTTTAACCACAAGATATTCACACCTCGGTAAATTTCGCCATCAAAGTTTACATAGGCCTAGCTCACCCACGCTCAAGTGGTTGCAGACCAGCTTTTGTTGTCTAGCACAAACATGTCTTTTCTGTGCGGAGTTTTTGTTGTGCAATTTCTGGTAAGATTGCATTACATTGTTTAGACAAATATGCCTCCTCTCCCTTTTTCCCCTTTCTCTTTCCTCATGTGAAAGCACTTTGAGCTGTACAATTAAGATTATTAT
>JBBMOE010000008.1:1843567-1864584 GCA_037975065.1 Chaetodon trifasciatus
ATTATAATAATAATTATTATTAATATTAGTAGTAGTAGTACTCATAGTAGTAGTCGTAGTTGTATCGTCATAGCTTATAAGACAAAAAAGGCACAATATGTACCAGTGAAGTCAGTGATATCCAGCAGGCATAAAGGTGATTTTCTATCCTAACCCCACCGACTGAACGTGAAGCCTTCCTCTGAGGATGTTCTTCCATCATGCAAATGTCTAACTCTATCCCCAAAGAAGATTTAAGGCTAACTTTCCATCAGCCTTTGTGCCTCAAGTCTCCAAGGCACTACTCTCCATGACAATAAGAGGATAACGCCGTCTCTGTCTTCAGGGCTCAAACTGAATGTTGTGACAAGACAACCAGACTGCACCCTTTCACATACATCTGCACCACGATTGAGCGGCTCCATACACAAAACCGTCAGCTTTGTCCACGTCCTCATGGTAGTGCTAAATGACAATGCAGTGCAGAATATTGCCATAATAGATTTTTATCTTTAAGGGTTGTACATTTACTTGTCTGCAAGAGTCATCCATGAAATATAAAGGTTTTATAAAGGTTAAGGCAGATGCAGTAACAGCTAATTTCAGCGTAATTTTAGTTTAACTTTAGCTGCTGTTATCACAAGGACAGAGGAGACCGAGACTCACCTAAAACTGTGAGTGGATATTTCTACATACTGGTTACTGATGAAGCTGTGCTATGGGAGGAGTAAAGATTGCATTTGGGTCCTGGAGAGGCGGATATATTTGCACATTTTCAACATCTGGTTAGAATATATCTCAAACCTCCCCTACAGGTGGTTTGATCCGCCAGACTTCTGTCTATCTTGAGTGCTTTTTGGATGCATTTACACTTAGCTTTGTTAATATCAGATAGCCAATCTGCCCTAGATGCATGAAGTGACAAAGTGTACTGCAAATGTTCACCGTGCAGTGAACCACAGTGCATCCTTTGATGCAGTGCAATATGTCAAAGTTTGGATATTACTTCAACAGAAAACAGGAGTGGCAGGACCTGATGTTATTGGGCCACAAGATGTTTTCAATATGTTGAATTGTCATTGGATAGCAGGATAGAAACAGCTGAAAACACTGAGTCAAATCTAACTTTATTGTAGGTAAGCAAAGGATAACCAGGTACTGGGGATCAAGAGCAATTAGTACAGTGCATTTTCAACATGCTATATCCACTAGCAGACACTGGATGAGGTCACTGTTTGTGACTTATTTCCCAAGAAGTCTCTTTAGTTTATAATCACTTCAGCAGATTAACATCCAAAACACCCAAGGCCTGGAGCAACTGACTGGTTCAGGTGGTCCATTTGATTTGATTACAGGGAATAAGTCACACAAAGTTGTTTTGAAACAAGTTTTGTGCGTAATGACTTTGGAGAAAAAGACGGAATTTTCAGCCTCCCTTTCTTTGATTTTTGTTTTGCTGGCATAAATCACAGTTTTGCGATACACTTTAGGGTCACTGTGTTTTCCGTTCTTTGTAAATGCTCCTTCCCGGCGCAATTAACAACTGATGATAAGGTGTTTTGGTGCACTCTTTATTTTGAAGCTTTCATGTGGATTGCAAACATGGTCGGTTTTGTGAGGAGAAGAAACGTCGTGACAGGAAGAGTGAAGAGGAGAAGAGAAGGGAATGTTTTCATTTGAGTGTCTTTGGTATTCAGGCCAGATAATTAAGCCGCTCTTTTAACTTGTCTCTTCTTCAAGACCTCCAGATGCGCCTGAGTGTTGTCAGACAAGGTGTGTCGCTCTAACACGTCTATCCACGAGCAGCTGTGCTGATGTGCTCATTTATGCGTGCACTCGTGGAAATCAAACTGTTGCGTTTTACGTCAACAAACCTTCCCAGCCACAATATCCCTTCCTGGTTGTGTCACACTCCTGCACACACCATGGTGTTGTGTGGTCAATTCACTGCTCTCCCTCAGGAATGCAGCTGCACTCCGACTGCACCGCACGTAGATACACACATACGCAGACGCTGTGGTCTCCCTCTCCTTTACTGTCCTCAGCTGGAAAGGTTTAAAAAAAACTAACACAAGATCCCTGGGAAGGAAACCATAAAGAATGGATTTGATGTGAGGAGGAAAACCACAGTGCTGGGTGAATTGTGATAATGACAGACAGGACACTTCCTGGCTTCTTGTTTTGAGGGGGAGATACTAATCTTGCGCAGTGTTACCTAAGATACTTGCTGTAGCCAGACACAGAGATTACACTGATGAGGCTGAGGAAAAGCGAGAGGGCCAAAGAAATACAAAGCTGCAAATGAGAGTGTCAGTGCCCCAAAACCCCCCACGCTACTTATCTCTCTGCCCATCGTCTGGGGCTCTTTTAACAGCACACCAATTGCATCCAGGCCGCAGGTTTTGCCTGTGTTTTCATAATAGCTCTACTTGGTACTGTAGGTGTGCTAAAACAGTCTTATCAACCTGCCACATCAGTGATGAGGAATTGATGGACACCTCCAGCCTTTTCTTCATATAGTTTAAGTGTATTGGCTCATCCTAAGAAAAACAGTAACCTGGCTTTTTGTTCTTTTAGACCTGGGAGGCATTGATTACAAAACATGGTTGGCTGTGGCCTGATTCTCTATCTCTATCGACCCCCCTCTATCAAAATATTTTGGGGGTACGGCTCTCTTTACTGTACTTCGATAACTGCAAAGTGACTTTGGCTCTTGAAGTTTTGTTTATGGTCTCCCTGTCTTTGTGGATCTCAGCTCAGTTTCAGGATCAGGAATCCTTTTCACAGAGTGTAGCGGCATTGAGGATTCATACAGATACAGAACTTACTGAGTGTCGCTCTGATGTTGTGTCAGTGCTGTTTTGTTGGTCACCAGGGTTGTCTTCAGCTTTTAAATGACTTGATCCTGAATCAAACATGTGAGTGGTCTCTCCGAGTTGTTGCTGCATAATGCAGGTAGTTCGGGTACATGTGTTGGCCTCCTCCAGTATACCGCTGTTGGTGTATTGTTTTCTAAGCTGATTTTCCATGCATGCTGTACGTACATACAATAGACACACCCACATTGATATAATGATGCTCTGCACTCTGTCCAAAGCCTCCGTGTTTTAGCGTCTGCATTCCTTCATGGCACAACCACCTCCAGATGTTCTCCTCCTATACTGTACCCATGGATATTTTTTTCCTGAAAAGGCAGGGAACACTTTCTTGGGTTGGATTTCCCCCAATAAAGCCACTTTATTTGCCAATGTTTCTCATCTCTTCAAAAGACTTTGACATGTGAGCCTCTCAACAGTGCATTCTGGATAAAACATTAAGGGAACCAGACCTCACAAACAAACTCTCTCCATGTCCTAAAAAGACAAATGACAGGTTGAGATATATGACTGTGCAGGATTATAAAGCTAGAGCAAAACTTTACAGCACCATCTCAAGACCACTGTGTCTTCAAGGTTTTCTGCCATCATACTTAGCAGAAAGAATACTCTGAAATGCATTATTCAATGCAGTGTGACTGATCAGGTCATTGTTTTCTGATCATATTAGACCATCTGCTTGTGAGCTTCACACTCTGCTTGTATCTTAGCTATGAGTCACCCTTTTTGATGAACTAATACTAATATCAGGCAAGGGACACCTTACCCACTGCTGCACGGTGGACCTGAGCCTTTACTAAAGATTGCGCAGTAAAGATTGTGCCTCCTTTGTGTCTATAGCCTGTGTACTCACACGTATGTCCCGGTGTTTAATTCAAGAGTTGCATCTTTGTTTTCCTGTCCATCCTGCAACCAACTTACCCCCTGTGATGGCAGACATGACTGATCTGCGGGCTTGTCAGGTACCATCAGTGCAAAGCTGGTGCCATGTGACACCCCCGGCAGCTTGCCAAAAGCTAATTGTGCTAATTGGCGAGCGCCAATCCTGTAACAAGGCTTTGAGGGGTGACCCACCGACACAGATGAAAGCGCTCAGATTTGTCTTGTGTCAAGGACTTGCGGGTAATCGGCGCGTCCGCTGACCTGCAGGCCAGGAGGGCAGGACCACAGTGCTGTGTGTGAAGAGGGAAGAGGATGGGGGACATGACCTAGAAGATCCATCCACTGGGTCTTCCCACACTTCAAGAAGCAGAGATTAAAATGTACATTATTACAGCTTTGGTCTGAAACAAGTAGAATCCCTATACATAAAACTTGGACATGTTTTCCTCATTTGTTAGATATTCTTTGGTGACATTTCCTCAAGATTACATGTGCGCAAACATCTATAAAACCTGGCCTGGCCTTAGTCATTCCCTGAGTTGTGTTCATGTGAGGTCAGTCCTATGGTTTGGTCTGTGGAATACACAGGAGTTTATATAATCCAGTCTCAGGATTGATAGACGAGCCCAGAAACCAGACAGAAACTCTCCCAAGGGCTTTAACAGTCACCAGGTCGTTTTACTTTTGCAGCTTTAGTTGTCTGATAGCCTTAGCTTGGGGTGGAGGGTGGGGGGTGTTTGGTGTTGGCTGTCTACGATGGAGAATCGGTTTAAAAACTGAAGAACATATGCCTCTGTTTGTTCCTTCGGCTGTTTGTTAGTTGTCTCAAGCTCATTCTAAGAGGTGTAACATCCTATTTCCAAAAAATCCTTTAGTCAATTTTCATACTGTCTGGGAACCTGGTAAAGGTTTTCACAGAGCACCCACAGAGCCTTGTGCTGGATTGTCTGTCCTCAGGCATAAGTCTGACCAAAGATGTTCAGTTGGCTGTGAATTTGTGGAAAAAAGAAATCTAGACATGATGTGGGAGAAGCTCTCTGACCAACTGACTGAGAGAGAGAAGTGTAATTTGTCATTTTGGCACATTTTACGACATTCACCTTTATTATTGATGCAAACAAACAGATTCTAAACCATGTTAATACCAAAACTGTAAAGCACCCTGGTACTTAACTGGATGTTGACCACCATGGATACGCACGTGCATTGTGGATCACAGATCAATTATCCCATAATAGTACAGTATGGGATGGGATGTTTTTGGCTCTTGTTTGAGAAATCCATCACCACTAAACTTTCTGCTTCTCATCACTTCTCCTCAGCCCCACAGGTATTTAGGAATGGATTGCTCTTGACTCTTCCGATAGGGGGCAGCCCAGAACCCAAATAGTGAGCTACTCCACTGAGCTGGGACGACTGACATGGAAATCATGGAGTCTTTGTAGTGCTTGTGTTGTAGGAGCTGTAAATGAAGTCTTTAATATCTAACCACTTCCCAGTCAATGAACAATTTAGTAGTCTAGTCTTGAAAGTGTATTTACTCTATCTCGTCTGTTCATTTAACCACTTCTACAATGTAGGTGGTATTACAGTTACAGTAATATACTGGCACGTAGCCAGAGGGTTTTGCAATCTTAAATAATAATTTTGTGGCTTGCTGTACTTTACTGTATTTGATTGAAAACATGTAATATTTCATCACAGATTAAAGAAACCTTGACTGTCAGTGATATGGAGATTTAGAAGATTTAATTACATGTTGAATCTAAATGATTGAAATGTATTTTACTACTCTCCTTTGTACCATAATCCACCGTGAAATACAATATTACCTAATTATAGTACATTTTTTTCTGTATACCTGGGTTGAATAATGTCTGGAACTTGATATATCCCCGTACCCCACATCCATTCATCCACATAACACAGTACTGTGCTGCTCAGCACTAAAATGAAGTACTTCCACTCACCTCGAATGCTACAGGTTATATATTAAAACGTAACAAAGCAGAAGACTCAACAATCAAGAGTGTTGCGTTTTGATTGACATACACTGAATTGAAAGAAAGATCAAACACAACTCCCCCTTTGACTTAGTTACACCTGTGAAAGCACATGTTGGAGGGGTTAAACTGTGTGTGCCAGAAAGCAAATGAATGCACAGAATACTTGGCAGATCACTCTTCCCCAGTGCAATGTAGCTACATGAACATGTAAACTGTCTGAGTTTTGCAGACATTGCTGCAGGGCAGAGGGAATTACACTGTCACACAGAGGATATGGAGCTGCCGTGATATCCTCTTGGCACATAGTTGAAGACCATCCAGGTGGAAATTGGTATGCTCTGCCAAGAGGGAGGTTAGGAGTGAGGTAGTTGCGTGGGAGGTGCTCATCTGCATCGGCAAGCATTGTCTTTCATGTAAACAGTATACGGCCTTACCTGTTGTATCTGTCAAAGCCAGGAGAGGTGGTTTGTGATGTTGGGTGTGGAAGCAAGCAGATGTTAAGGCTTGTTTGCACGTGTGTCGGGTTTTGCACACCTGTACATTTTTGAGATTCATAACGTTGTGAGCACATCTGTCAGTACTGCAGTTGTGCCACACAGCAGCGACACGTGTCTTAGAGATTTTGTTTGTATCTTTGTTCTTGTCAGTGAAAAAAGGAGCAGTTTGCCAAAGAATATTTACTCTGATTATATAAATGAATGCATTCTGCAGACAATTAAAAAGGCCCAGAGACTCACTGAGTGTGGGGTTTTGTATTAAGATAACTCAGCCTCTTGCATACAATATCCAGCCACTCAGAACCTACTCAGCAATTCTGTGTTTTATTGTTTTCTTCAGAGCTAATTGCTGAATGATTTCATACACATCATCTATATTTTGAATCAATTTCTTCTTTAACTATTTAAATTGCTCAGTTAATGTATTAAAGTAATACCAATACTCTTTCCACAATAGCAGCATACTGATCATGTTATTAAAGACATACTGAAGAGATGATAAAAACAGCTCTCTGTCCAAGTTGATAATGTGCTGAGTGGTGTTATCAATAGTAAGTGGATAGGAGAATAATTGGTAATGCAGAGCATTACAGTGACCTCTTGTTACACTGCTAGCATCTCAAACTTCAGTTGACGCCCCCGAGCAGGTGAGGCGAAAGGGAAGCCTGCATTTGAAAAAGTCTACAAAATAATTTTTAGTGACAGTTTTGGCTGGAGAGGTGTGCTCAGTATTTTCTTCCTATAGGCTTAAAAGATGGTCTGATAGTGTTTGCTAACTCTCTCTGGTACAGTTCAGTCTGAGTGGCTATGGGGACAGATTGCATGTTTCCCTTCCTTACAGGGTTTCTGCTTTTTAACACTGTCAGAGGAACAGCCTGATCAAGTGGCTATAAATAAAATATACTGAGTGGAGTGAAGAAAGAGCATGAAAAGAGCATTGAGCAGATTAAGTTAGTAAATCATTGCCTGGTTTTTCTCTCTAAAATTTGCAAATCAGCACCTGTCCACATTCTTGTACTTTTTGACTTCATTTATAAGAGCAGATGGGGCAAAATGCAGAAGAAGTAATATTGAACTTCCACAATGCTGTACTCATACTAACAGTCTCACACACAGCCTCCTCACTGAGCATCACTGATTTCAGATTCAGTCTTTTGTCAAAAATGCATTCCTTCATTCTCGTGCACCAGCCAAAGCTGGTGAACAGCCATGGCCACCCTGTCTGCACACGCACACGCACACGCACACGCACACGCACACACACACACACACACACACACACACACACACACACACACACACACACACACACAAACAAGGCGCATTTAATGGCTGAAAAAAATGTCGACCAAAAATGGAGATGTGACCAACAAGGATTTGGAAACCAGGTGTCTTGAGCAACACAAGCCTGCCTGGGTACGATTAAAGCCGCAGCATTATCACAAACATTCTTCAAGTGAGATAACATATCACGCTAAAGGGGTTACTGAACCATACTGACTGCTGCTTTCTACTGACTAACTGTGTATGCCATTAACCAGTTCTCACATCATTTCCAGTCAGTGAATAGGTTGGGTAATGTTGTGTCATGTATGTTTTGATTACAAATGATAGACATGTTCCTATACTTTGAAAGCCTTTCAGTGTGGGCTTCTTGCAGATGCGTTTTGTTTTCATCTGGCCAGTACACGTAGAGCCCACACATCCATGTGACTAAAATGTGATCTGTGTCTGGATATGCTATTTGTATAATCATTAGTCCAACCACGCCACGTGTGTTTACACACGTTATTTATGTGTTGTGTTTGCATGTTGTCCGCATTGTGATCATGTCTCAGTTTTCTCGCAGACCATAGAACAAAGGTGAGCCTGGAGGTGGTGTTGTGAACAGGAATAGACGAGGCAGATGAAGGCCGTTTCATGATAGAGGACTGCCAGTGCTGAGTTATTTGACTCTAACAGTAGAAAACAAGATGAATTCTTTTTTGCCACCCCTGCTATAGGATGAAAAAGTAGTGATGACTGGGGGCAGACAGGGTATGTGAGTAATGCTTAGCGGAGTCAGAGCAGGAAGGAAAGTTGCACAGACTGTACCAACCACCAAAACGACGGTACTGGACATCATCATCAAAGTTATAATTACAACAGAAAAAGAACCAACAGAAAAAGAAAAGAAAAACCTCAGCAGACCAGCGTTAGTTTGGATGCTTTCCCCTTTGTCGCTGAACAAAGACTGCATTGCTGTGATGTTGCTTGCAAAATTTACATCTCAGCTGATTCATTTTAATCCATTATTTGTCTGCTTTCTCTAATCTTTCCGGTTCTTAAGGTGTAAACGCTAAAGAAACTGTGAGTTCCTGACCACTGAGGTTAGCTCCTTGAACTGTTTGGACCAAGAGGTCCATAAAGACAGGATCTCAGCAGTCTTCCTTTCTCCTAAACTGCTACTTAAAGTCGGCCAGCATCAATCTCTTTCTCCTAAGTCACTCCCACACACATCTCAAGGCCCATCCGTCACTGTTTGTAGTGCGTGCTGCATTGGGCAGTTTCACTGTTCCAGCTCGATTATCGCACCAAATGACAGACGAGTCCCCTGGGCTGTCTGAGCCACATGAGACGCTCCTCCTCAGCTTCCTGTGATCAGGGTTACCCTCCCAAAGTGCTTGAGAGCAGAGTCAAAAGACAACCGAAAATATTACTGCATTATTACCCTGACAGATAATTTAAGGTTGAATGTCTTAACTCCACCACATCTTTAATCCAACCAATTCAACAAACAGAGCTTCATAGTCACTTTCATTCAGAAAATATCAAAACAAAGCCCTTTGATGCCGTTTAAATGCCGAGAGAAAGTGACACGTCATGGCGTGTCTTGTCATCATATTTGTTCCTCTTTCATTCTTTGATCCAATACACATTATTTGCCTCATATACACTACAACATCTTTTCTGTTTAAGTTGTCACTTCCACAGAGTTTGACCCTTTTTTTTTTCTCCACAAACTTTCCCCTCTGGGAACAGCTCGATGCTGTTTGTCGGAGCTCATGTGGGTGGTGTGAGCCATGCAACCCTGCCACCCTGCTCCAGTGTCCTCGTCTGTCCCTGTCTGGCCTGCCCACCCCTCCACCTCCCTCCCGCGGTGTCCTCTCTGAGGGCCAGCTCCTCTGAACCCAAACAACAGTTCCATTTGTTTTGCCAGGGCTGGGAATGCACTCAGCCATCTTTAGCAGTGTTTCTGCCAGCCCCACTGGATGCCAAACCTGTGGATCTAACTCATATGCCAGCTCTTCCCCTTCTTTTGCTTTCTTTCACTCTGTCTGCCTGAGTTTGTGACATAGCCAATGTTGAAGTCAGTGGTGAAGGGTCCTGAGAAGGGACCGTCTGTGTGGCTGCGTGATAGTGAACCTATTGCACTGTGCTCACCACAGTCAAAGTAGATGTTACTGAATGACAACTCAATGACATTTCCACTGCAGTGAATGAATGGGTGGCCTGATCAGATGAACCAGCAGAAATATGTTGTGGATTAGTCATACATGATATAATTTGTGCTATGTTTTCATTAGACCTGCATGGGTTGATAATTGATTGGATGTAGCGAGGCTCAAAATGATCAGTTAAAGGCAAAATCACACATTCTCACCCTCTGACAAGAATTTTGTGCTGCTTTCTTGTGCTTCTTTAATGCTTCTATTAATACGATTAAACACTGTCTGAAAAATTTTGCATGTATTAAACAGCCATTTAAAACCTGTAATCACATGCATCAGGCTTAAAAACGAATGTCCCTGTCCTGGAAGATTTCAATGTCCCAGATCGAGAGAAATTCGGTCCAATATTATCTGTATTTCAGGACTTTATTTGTGTGCAAGTGACTAATGGGGGCAGTATTTTTTTAAATTGGTCCAGTGTTGCGTGAGAGAGCTGCAGCCAGCAGCCATGAAAAGGGCTGCGATGAATGTTTGTGAACCGTCAAGGTCTGTCCACTATAGGAGTTTGTTTTTGCCACTGACAGGCCCAGATTGTTATAATAATAACAACATTATGGAAAGGATCCCTACAGCAAGAGACCATCTCTGACATTAAGATCAGAGTGATTCATCAGAGCGACTTAGATACATTTTCATTTTACATTATTCTACAAAAATGATCATTGTCAACTCAAACTTTTTTTTCAGCGGTGGTATTTCTTACTTGGGCAAGTCAAGAAGACTATATTTTTTCAGCTATTTGCATTTGAGCAGCCACTGCTCGTTGGAGACAAATAGGCCATGGACTAGACGTGAATGCCTCATTGCCCAACACTCCTCCATCACCGTTGTGTGTGAGATGGATGAGTGAGTGTATGTAAACACTGCATAGTGTCCCAGCATTGCTCACAGTGCAGAACCACTGTGGAAATCTTCAGATTGCTCTTGAAGGACTTAAGGAAACACAAGTAGCTGATAGCAATCACTCAGTCTCAGGGATCTGGTTGTAACCATCACTTCAAACAATCCCTGATGCCAAATGGTTTACTTAGATGAACAGTGAGCAAAAGTTATGGAACAAGAACAAATAAACAGATTGGTACAAGTACTAGTTTAGGAGCTGGTGTTCTTCATTTATACTTGAATTTTTGTGATTGAAACACTGGCTTAGTACTTTCATCTTTTTCTAGATTCTCTTTTTACGTCAAATTTCAACTTTTCAAATTCAGGCACACTAGCTGGTATCTCGACAAACACGACAACAGAGAAAGTGGACAAGAAGGTATGGCCAGGGAGGATTTCCTCGGCTGAGCGGAGAGAATGAAGAAAGGGGAGTTATCTGCTCTGTCTGGTACATTACCCATGAATGAGGTCTGAGCACGTCAGGGGACTCATAGAGGATGCACTCTGGCCTTAGGACACAAAGAGAGGGCATGGCCGGTCACTTTGTAGCACTTAAATCCACCTCTCCTGCTTACACACATCATTCACAGTCATTTCTGAGCATTCTGTCATTTTGTTTTTTGGACCCACGTCACATACTCAAAAAGTGTGTCACCCTTAACTATTTCAGCGCTAGTAATTGTGCACTTAACTGTCAAACACAAGCCTGTGATTTATTTCTTAGACAGTTTTCGAAAGCTTTGTGTGATTTCAGTGAACCCTTAATTCTTCTTAGAAAACATAGAAAATGTAAAACGTTTAACATAAAAAAACCTTATTAACAGAGAAATGAATTAAAATGAACCAAAACACAGGGGAGCTTTAAGGTCATCTTTTCTCTCTTTTCTCCCCTGATCTTTGCGTCTGACCAAGCCTCACCTGCTTTCATGTCCCTTAAGTTCTTATCTATGTAAGTGGGCAAACACCTTGTAAACAACTGGCCATTCGATCCCCGCACCCCATCTCTCTCCACTTTTAGAAACAAGGGGATGTCCCGGCTGGCATGGGTGTGTCCAGACTTGTCGCATAGCCTTAATTCGCCCCCCGTCCCAACAACAGAGGCCCTCACTGTGAATCATGGTGATGCCTTAGAATGGATATGCTCATCTTTCAAGTAAATTGAGCAGCGTTATCCTCTGGGCCTTATTCTTGACAACAGTTACCATGTAGGAGATCCGATTATAGCCCTATATGAGGTGTTCATGGCTTATTCTGTGGTTATGATGTAATGAACACAAGAGATGTCCATGACCTCAGTGCAGCATGGTCATGTGCCTGCCTTAATCCACAGTACCAGCAGGGAGTGTAGGGTCTGCATTCCTTTATATGTGCATTATGATCTCATGACATGTGGGTCTATATGGGCATTGATTTACATTTCCATGATCTATGTCATTACAGGTGATAAAAATGGCCCACAAAAAGAGACACAGTAGTAATGATAATGGAGGAAAAGTACTCATTTAAACAAAAGCAAAGAGGAGAGTTGCAGGCCAGTACAGATTCACAGGTTGTCCCAGTTATAAGGGTCTGAATGACACAATCGCTGGGCAGAATAAAACATTTTTTGCAAGGAGTGTATTAAGTTGCACTTGAGGTGGCAATGCATTGTTGGCATTCAGATGAGTAGCTTTGGACCATTTCAGTAGATTTGATCTGCCTGAAGAACATGCACCCAGACGTTTTAAGATATTTTGTTCTGCAGTGCAATACAACGGCAACACAGACATTCACTGCAGACAGTATTGTGTGGGACTTGGCAGACACCCCCTGAAGCGTCTTTTGAAAAAGGTTACCTTGTTTGCCCCTTGAGCTATTTTCGCTCTGCCTCTCTGTCTGGACTCGCCAGTCTGTGAAAATACTCCACACTAACCTTACCTCCTCCTCTCTCCCTCCCTCTCTCATGTCTGTCATGACATCACCAACATCAGGTATCCAAAGCAGACGGCAGTAAACGGACGTTTGTTTAATAAGCATTATTAACACACCTGCTTTGCAGCACATTCCTGATTACACCGTCTAATGGGACGGGCACTTCGAGTAGGATTAGTTGGGGGCCTGGGGGCCTACACCTGAACCTCGGTCCTACTCTTATATGCAAACATCTCCTAACTCGACCAAAAAAAAAAAAAAAAGCCTGCGGAAAAGTCTATTGTGAACCAGCTCTGACAGTGTGTTTGATCAACTGGTTTTCCCATTCACACCAGCGGCTGTGATCCACCCTGTTTATCTAATACTTGATTTTAATTGCAAGAATGCAAAATTATGACTTGAAAGAATAATTCTTTAGTAAGAATAATTCCAGAAGCAAAAATCTCTGAAAACATCATAGTAGATACCCCTGTAACACATAGCAAGTTAAATAGTGTTGTTGCATGTGTTTTATATGATACATTACTTTAAGTAAAACAGGCTTAAATCCAAGTGATACAAAACCGCAAACCAAGATTATTTGACCATGTGACTTTTTAATTAAAGTAATTCTGTGCTGCTGTTGGCTAGCTGCTGCTTTCTCCAGTTATTTTTTTGGGGAAAAAACTTACATGGAGCTACACCTACAAAGTTCACTTGCTGAGGATGTGCAGATTTCACTTGTGCCGTGTCTGCATTGCTGTAGTTTTTCAGTTGAACTTTGCTTTTTTAATATTCAACCCCCCCTCCATCCAAAATGTGATTAGAGTATTGCTGAGCCACTTTAATGTACATAACAGTCAAAATCCTAATGTGTTTGTTTTTGGTAGCACATGTTTTGTCATGCCCAATGTGCAATTTGTCCTGTTGCTAAGTGCAAATATAAAAGAAAATCCGTCTTGTTTCCCACACATAACATTATTCTTTCCAGTTCCCAAGTGGGTGGTGGTAATCGTCGTCAATTTTGCCTCTTAAACTGTGGGCATAGCACATAATTGTCTCTGTACCACTGGCATGTGCCAGATTTGCAAAACCACCTATTCATCCTTTTTTATCGTTGTGGATACGTGAGCACCGGTTGAAAGCATTTCCCCCGGTGTGCCATGTTGCATTATACCATGAAGGAGTTGTGGGCTGGTAGTATGGCTTGTTTTTGGTGTTGGTTGGCAGACTGGAGGCAGTTTTGGAAGCAGACACATAAGTGTTAATGTTGTTATATTTTAATATAAAAAAGAGGTTCTTTTTACGTAACACCAAATTACAAAAGCAATTTACGTGAGATCAGTGAATCCGTATCCCTGCATGCATTCTCACTGCACATGGCGTGCTATGACAGTCTTGAGGTCGAGTCACTGGCCCTCAGGTTTAACCAGTGATTGTGAGGGAATGAACAAAATGTCTAGGGATGTGACTAAGC
Source organism: Chaetodon trifasciatus (assembly GCA_037975065.1). NCBI lineage: Eukaryota > Metazoa > Chordata > Actinopteri > Chaetodontiformes > Chaetodontidae > Chaetodon > Chaetodon trifasciatus. The sequence continues at coordinate 1,857,548 of JBBMOE010000008.1, forward strand.
CCGCCGAGACCTAATGGGGGCTAATGGTGAAATGTTAAAGGTCTCTGATGTGATATGACCAGAATGACCCTACGCGGGTTAGTTTGCAGGGAGTCTGCCTATTGTCTGCACCCTGGGGCACGACCAGTCCTCAGCGCTGATATCCTCTCAAAACACTCTGCTTCTGCTGATTAGATTTGGGCACTTACTGGAAATGAATCAAATGATTTTTGGTGTTGTAGAGGCAGCGGTGGCATAGCTTCCAGATGAAGGCTGCGGTAGCTCTGCTTTCTAAGGATGCAGGCAAACAACCAGGATACGCGTCCTTTGCGTTTATTTTGGGAATAGGCCAGAAATCTTTTATTTTCCCAATATGTGGAGCGAGAAGTTAAAAGCTTTTTCTTCCTTCCTGCTCCATTTAAATGACACCTTTCGTGTCTGTTGTGTAGAAGGGACTTTCCGCTGTACAAAATGTATGATATTGTGTCCTCTTTTCTTTGGTAATCCTAGCCTGTGGAAAGATGGTCTGTTTATCACCTGTGGAAATGAACTGCCAGTCATTGACAATGGAGAGAATGACATTTCAACTCTCACAATTACTCATGAAAACTGTATACATCCGGACAATGGCATGTTTAACGGAAACATTTATGTGTAGTGATCTCTTGTAATTGAGGCCTTTTTGAAGTAATGCATTGTGTTGAGGGCCCTTATTGTTTACTTGACATGCACACCAAACAGGTACAGTCTGCTCACACCTCTAGCAGTCACTTCACCACAAAACATCAGCGCTGAAAGAAGTATTAAGATCTTTCACTTGAGTATTACTATTACTACTAATTCTACTACTACTATGCTACTATTACAGTTTATTAATATAAGTAAGAGTATGGGTACCACAGTTAAAAAAAAAAAAAAAGTCCCACATTCAAAAATCTTACCTAGGTATTATCCAGAAAATATACTTGAAGTATAAAAGTGCTCACTATGCAGCCAAAATGGGCTCACTGGTACATTGTTATATAGTGTACTATAAGATTACCATTGATGCAGTAACATGTATGCAGCATATTGTTCCTATTTTAAAGTGTTTTTTTTTCTTACACTCTTGGGTGGTTTAATTCACTGTATAGCAATGCATTGTATTTTATATTCTCACTATATGTTTTTTAAAATGAGTAATTAGTGATTACAGTTATCAGTTAAATGTATTTCCCTCTGAAAATATGGTGGATTAAAAGTATAAAGTAATGTGAATTTGAAATATTGAAGTACAAGTTACTCAGAATTATACTTAAAAGCACAGCGTTTGGATAAATGTACCTAGTTACTTTCCTTCACTGCAAAGGATCTTATTAAGCCACATATATTTTCAGCAGTGTTTGATAAACTGTGAAAACGATGCAGGCGATACCCCCATCGTGCTCCAGTGCAGTGCGACTGGTCTGAACAGACAAACCCAAAGGGTCTTAATAAAGAAGATGAAAGCAAAGCAGCCTGACAATGAAAATGAACAGCTCTTTGTGCAACTGAACAAGCCACTGCCAAATTTTGGAACAGGTCCAACGACCACAACAATGCTCACTCAGCAAACTATGCTTTATCCACTTTGATTTGATTTGACTTTGATTTTGTAATTTATGTTCATTTGACTGTCATCCAAAATGTACTAATTTACTCCCCACAGGGAAGGCTTCACTTGATCACTGGGAGGTAATTTGCCGATAACATTGGAGAAGAGCTCACTCTCAAAGCTCTCACCTCTAGGTTTTAGGTACTGTAAGTGTTGCACAACAATATATACAGTTACCTTCAACTGATAGCCTCTGCTTTCGGAGGCATTTCGTTACCTTCATGAATGCCTGATTAATCTGATGAGAGTCATTCAATAGAAACATAGATTTAATGACTTTTTTGTGAACAACAGGCACACAAAAATACTTTCATGAATGTCACTGAAACCTTCCGCAGCTGTTTCATTAAAGGTTAGATTTTTCTCTACACACTGGTTGAGCACAAAAACACAAAATAATGGTACAGTTTTACTTCAATATATCACCGACAGCTTCCCTATTTTCCTTTGTTTAATACACATTCAGGACATTTGTTTAAAGAAGTTTCCAAGAGTCTTGGGATCCTCGGGGTGATAATGATTTTGGACTTCCCAGCATCGCTCTGACAGTCGTTGATGGTTTGTGTTTGTGTTTCTAAAGGAAATCTCAATGAAGTGACAGTATAAGCATCTCTTTAAGTTTAGACATTTGTTTGACTTACTGATTCATTAATAGAGAAGAATACAAACACCGTCAACTGGAGACATTTTTCGCTGTCATCACGATGAGGATTGTCCAGGCTTTTCTTGGAGTGGATCAGTGCTGTATCATTTTTCTCCATTGTATTGCTGTTATAACACGAACCAAATGTGCACGTCATGATACAATTTCAGCATGAAGTTTAAAGAAAGTTGACAGAACGCTTTATAAAAATAGTGCCACCATTATACAGGAATGTCTGTACAGGCATCAGAGTGCCATTAGATTGATGTTCATCATGCACGTAGGGAAAAACTACACATACAAATATCATTCAGGTATCTGGATAATTGTTGTACTCGCACTTGGTCTCTGTTTTCTCTTGTCAGCTCTGTGCCACCCGTGCCTGTAATGATGATATACATGAAAATTCAGTACTTAAACTGTACACAAATTTCCACACCCAGAAATCCCAACTCTGCACACTCCAACACATGTGTTTCTGTTCCTGTAAGAAACCTGAACTCAGCTAAAAATGAAACCTAATAATATGCAAAGCGCCATTTTTAGCCGTGTTTTAATTATTTTGTGTTTTATTTCCTTACTCAGTGTATGTTTTATATCTGTTTTCTCACTCCAGGTCAGGGAAACCCAACAGCGTATTAGAAATTGAGAGGGAGAAAAGCAGCTGTGTGAGCTGTAGGTTAGCGGTGTGATGAGCTGCATCAGCTCCAACATCTTCGACTGGGCTTCGGCACTTTTAACCAGGAATTTTTACATCTAGTGATAGTCCTTAATGTCCCTGCTTTCATTGTGAGTCTCCCTCAGTGAACAGCATCTCTCTATCTCTGCCAGTCGCCAAATGTGACAATCGACACAAATGTCACATGCCCCCCTTTGCCCCTCACTCACAAAAAACACCAGACCAAAAGACTTTTAGCTCTGTAAAATGTATTCTTTATGCACAGCAAACTGAGCTCTGTCTTAAACACGTGGATCAGTTCTTCTACAGTAAGAAAATCCTCCAGATAAAAGGAAGTCATTAGATACCACAATGTCCTGTGTGCTTTGGTTCAGAACTTAAATGTTATAGAGCTTGAAATGAGGTAAAGTACTATTATGTTAAATTTAGATTAATATTTTCCTCTGCATAGCCATTTAAATTTCTATACATGGACTATGAACAGCAGGATGTTTCCAGCCTTTTAAAGATTAAGATTGTGTTTTCTTTTGTTATTTGAAAGGCACTGTTAGCAATGCCTGATTTTTACGTCTTTGAGAAAATTATTCCCAAAAGATTGATAACTGCCCTTCTCCTATTCGTGGAGGGAGCAGATGTATACCTTTTACAGGGTTTCTTACAAAACTACAGCCAATTTTGCCTCACATTGTAACACAATGCATCATATTACATCCTTGACAGGATGTAATATGATGCATCATCACTTGGCCGCATTTGTCAAGATGCATCAGATTAATCTCATTCTGTGCATAAATGGAAATCATGACTAGCAGCGTAGACAGACATGGATGACAGCTGTGTGAAAGGATTCATAGATAGATGATAGATAAATTGTCTGCTGCATTGGTTGGTTGATCGATTAGAAATGCTCTTTAACTATTGTAGTAAAGGACAAAGTTAGTAAACTGTGACTTGTTGTTTGAAATATGACGCATCTCGCTCCTAGCCACATAATGTTCTTACTCACCCTCAACAGGTGGTAGACATCCAGATGGCTACTTGAATGTTACATCCGATAGACCACTTGCTTTTATCCATTAATTAGTTCATAAGTTCTCTCAGCATGTAGCACGTAGGTAGTTACACTGCCAAGTATGTGATGCGTTGCTGCGTGTCCCACCCTGCACATCTTATGGAGGTCAGCACATGCTGAATCTTGCCTGCCCTCTGTGCACCTATAGTACATTAAGGTGATCCAAATATGAGTAGGTTCCTAATAATTGTTGGCACACGATCTGGCAGTCATGATCAAAACAGGTAATTTGTTAAAATTGAGGCTTTCAAGATGATTGACGATTGAGCCTCACACCAGGCAGGCAGCATCTAAGAATATGTCAAAGCATATGTATGAGTGTGTGTGTGTGTGTGTGTGTGTGTGTGTGTGTGTGTGTGTGTGTGTGTGTGTATGTAACAATGAGATTTATATATGTTTTGATAACATTGGATTTTTTTAAAACTTTCTTCACACTCTTTTATGTCATTAAAACTGTGAAAAAAAAACACCTGGATACTTTAATCTGCCAAGGAGTTTGATTGATACCCTAAATGGATGTAAATACTGGCATTTCAGAAATGTTGACTGAGAAGTTCACTTATCTGTAAACAGCTAATAATATAGTTTAGAAATGTCACTGCCTGGGAGGCCAGAGAAATTCATTTATACAAGATGAGAGATTGTTAAAGAGAAAAAAAAGGTTGCTGCTGAAAGATTTGATTCTCAGCTGTTTGAGACCCCTACTACCTTGAAGAAATCCCGTCGTTTCAGGTTCCTCATGCGGCTGGGGCGTTAATTCTGTTTTCTGTGTCCATTGCTGTCACTTGACATTGCAGAAAGTGCAAAGAGAACTTTTGATCAAACTGTGTTGGGAATAGTGTAGGCCGGAAGTGGCTAGTCAACCACTGTCCTCTGTCACATTTTGCACATGGTGAACTTGCAGGTCTTGGCACACATTGGGTGGTGGCTGTGCTCAGTGACTCATGCGGCGCCCAGTGTCTGAAACTTTCGTCAAACGTCTGGCACATGGTGTGTGTGTCATTGTGGCTTGTGACGCTGGTGGCTCTAAATTCCCCAGTAGCTGCTGATTGGTTGTGCAGAAGATGAGGCACAGGTAAGGGCCAATCAATGAACCTTAAGAAGGAAACAACACAGTGTGAGCAACTCTGTTACCAAATGTCTCTAACTAACTTGTTAAGATCACCCTTACAATACCTTGCACTTGCGTCATGGCTGAGTAGAAATGTCTAATTATTGCCAGCTCATTTAGAATAATCAACAGGATGAAAGTTGTACGTCAGTCACAGAGAAGAATGTTAAGTGATATTTGTGATATTTTTGGAAATACTCCCTTCTTTTAGATGCTTGTTAACAGGAGTGTACAAATGTTGCCGGTTTGACCTTTTAATTTCTTGACTTTATAATGTCAGAAATTGAAGGTTGTTATCATAACTTCAACTTGACTGCGTAATCTCAAAGAGATCAAGATCACTTTTGCAAGAGAGACTTTAAAATACATTTCAGATGCACAACAGAGCACATCCAGCCACACACAGGAACATGCAAACAGCATCAGAAACACCCACAGACACCTCTGCAACATCCACTGCAGCACAATGTTAGATCAGTCATTGTGGCTGCAGATGAAGAAGAACGTCTCCATCACTTTCAGCACTTTAGTCACGTTCAGTTAGACTGTGCTTTGTTCGAAGCGGAGGATCATAATTAGTTTGGGATCTTCGCAGGTCATGTGAGAGGGGGACACGTCAAACAAAGATGATTAAACATAATGACTCGGTGTGAGCAATGAGCAAATCCACATCTGATAAAAGAGATTAATGTCGGTCTGTCACCAGAATTGTTGTTTTCACAGAACTCTGACAGCTACCGATGATATAACATCAGCACGGCCCCTTCTTTCTGATCCGGTCATGAGTGCATGGTGCCGCTGTGAATGATATTTCAGATGTCTGTTGATTGACTGTCTTTATCGCCACAAGTGGTGATGCATCCTGAAGGGTGTGTTCTCTCCTTCCTCTGCTTGTGTTTTCTTTAGGAAAGGAAGGGCTGGTGATATTAAAAGGCCTGGAGGGGGGCAAGTTGGCTCGTACATAAACACGACAAAGTGATGCCATGCTTAACACTGCACAGCATGTCACTATTGCGTTGGCTTGCCCTTTGTTTTTTCACATACCTCATTGCCGGAATAAGCACCGGTCAGTGCTTAATCATCATAAGGGCAGTCTGTGAGCTATAACCTCTCTTAGTCTTTTCATCTAGGTTTAATCATCAGTAGTAAGTATTCAGACCCAGCAGACAATCAGTAACGGTTTGCTGCAGCCCTGTCAAATGATTCAGCAGATGTCAGTATCCCTTACTGGGTTTCCTTTGCCTTAAGAGAGTTAAGTAATGTTGCAAAAGTAGAAGTGAGCCAATATAATCTGTCTTCTTCTCTCTGCAGAATAATAATTAAGAGAACTTCCAAAAGGGCTCACTGCCAGTCTTGTAAAGATGAGATCATTGCGCAATGTCAAATAATTTTTATCAGCTAGACTGCCAAAGATTGGGACTAATGAAAACTGCAAATTGAGTGCAGTCAGCATTTCAAACAGACCTTCTTTTTGAATTCTGCTAATTTCCTATTAAAGCCTTTCTTCAGGATGCCAAATGAAGATGAATGTGCTCTAAACTTTAAGGGTCCAACTGCTGCATAAATATTTCTGGTGCAGAGTTTAGACACAGCATTAGCAGGGAGACCACCACAGTGTTTTCACAGATTTGGGGAATTAACAATCAATTTTATGAGAGAAACCTTCAGATGTTCAGCAGTATTATACGCAGCTGGGCAGTCTATTTAACTTTTTATGCTTGCGCTGTAATCTCCCTATCAAACAACATAAAGGGACAAATAGTAAAGTACCTCTGGTATGATGTCGGTATAACTAAAATATTTGAGCAATCAGTGAGATCAGATACTCTCCACGTGTATGCTGAGTGAGCAGACGAGACCGATGGAGGTACTGAGGGGGAGAACAGGGGATGAACAGCAGGAAAGCAGACAGGCGGGGGG
>JBBMOE010000008.1:1864970-2084844 GCA_037975065.1 Chaetodon trifasciatus
GGTGGCGTGACTTTTTACTCCGCGGCTCACTGACCTTGACAATGGAGCTACAGCCAGTGACTCGGATAGCTCTCTCCGATAGCGTCTCTCGCTCTCACTCTCTGCCTCGCTGTCTGTTTTCACTGTCTCTCTTTTCCTCTCATCCCCTCTCTCTCTGCCTGCTCGTAGCAAGTCCAGCCTGCTGGCTGCGGCAGCCAAAATGCACCACCACCTCTCTGCTGCAGCTCACCCCCTCTTACCTCACGTCTGCTCTTTTTCCAGACAAGCGGGTTTAAAAAGTCAACTGCGTATTGAGCCGTCTAGACTGAAGCCGGTCAGCAACCAACCCTCCCCACCCCCGACTCCCCTCCCCAACCCCCGACTTGTGAGTTGCTGGCTACAGTGGAAAAACGGATGAGGAGCAGGTGACCTTGCTGAGCTCTGTCCCTCATTTCTACCCAAGTGCAAAACGGCACTATGGCCACATTATATAAACATATTGACCACAATATAACAACACACTGAAAGCCTAGCTCAAGTTGTCCTCAACATGTTAACAGCATGAGAGAGGTATTCTTTCACTGTAATATAATAAGGAAATATTCACAGCATGTAATGGTAACTGCTATGATAATAGCTGATGTGTTTTTTATGTTTAACTCCTCGTCTGAAGACATTATTTTATTATTTGCGGCACGTGAATATGAAATGAATGACAGTGCTCTACTGTTTACACATAAACAGAGATAAATCAGCCGAGTGCCTCTTTTTCTTTACAAGGTGTTAGCCCTTTAAATGAAAGCACACTCACTCTAGATAAAATACAAATGCCAGTGCCAGAGTGAGCTTCCCACTCTGCTGCCTGTTACTCTTTTGATGTGTGGTTTTATGAGTAATTTTTAACTTCCTGTTTTGGACGCCAGTAGCCACTAACTGATTTACTTAATGCTTGCTTGCCATAATTGTGGTTCATGTTACTTTACAGTACACACACATCATTTAGTTGGGAAACCTACAATGTGAATCAGCTAACGAAAGTAGTTTGTGGCATTGCACAGCACTCGTGTTGTATTAGCACTGAGAAAAACTTTATTCTTGCCAGTATATTATTTTCCTCCTGTCAGTTGATGAGGTGTACTGTATGGCACCCCAAAGTGTGACATTCCATGCAAAGCAGAGCGTGATAGTTTTTTAAGAGGTGTCTCCAGCCAGCCTGTGGCCCCCACCGTGTGCAGTAAGATGACTCTATCCTCCCTGGTAAAACACAGCATTGACAGCTTGATTTTCCAACAGAACAGTAAACTTGTTCAATTAAGCTGTCTTTGAATGCCAGAGTCTGCCTTTCAGTCTTTTGTTACCTCTTCATTGCTCTTCATTGTCTGATTTAATCATTTAATAATGTAACTTAATGCGGAGATGTTTGAAAGCTGCTTCAGCCCAACAAATCCTGTCAGGTTTGCAGTTCTTGATCTCCTCGGGGTAATACGAGTGATGCCACCGGTATCATTAATATCCCCTGCAGCTGTGAAGTTAATAAACTTGTTGAAGCTGACTTAATCGCTCTCCCGTCCCACAAAGTCTGTGATCTCAGTGACAACTGCCTCAGCGGTGGTTGGAGAGTGGGCAGCACCTTTGCATCTTGCATATGGAACAGAGTGCCTGTCTGGTTATCATATCTTCTTGCAGTTGATGGAAGGAAATGAAGTTGCAGGAAGTTTATCACTTCTCACAACTGTCAGTCACCAATTATTACATTTGAAACAGGACAGAGTCAGAGTGCGGGGTAATGTATTTGTCAGAGAAACTCTGAACATCTCGCTGGCCTCATGTCAGACCGCACTACTAAGACAAAGAGAGTTGCAAGTCCAGATGTTTTTGCTGGTGAATATGTCCGGCTCTTTCATAAATGGTCAGCAACGTTGAGAGGTTCTGTAGCATCCATTTCCATAACGTCTGTTAACCTCTGTGTTTGTGTGTGTGTGTGTGTGTGTGTGTGTGTGTGTGTGTGTGTGTGTGTGTGTGTGTGTGCGTGCGTGTGTGAGCGTGTGTGTGTGTGTGTGTGTGTGTGTGTGTGTGTGTGTGTGTGTGTGTGTGTGTGTGGTGTGTGAGTGATTACACAAAAAAGGACTGCAGACCCTCAGTGTCTGGAGAGAACTTGCAGATGTGTACCCAGTGCTTCATCTATCCACCTTGGGAGGCGAGGGTTGGAAATCCAGTCAAGCAGCACATATTGATTACCCTCCTGAGAATGTGCACTAGGTCTTCGAAGTGCAATATGTGAAGCTACTTAGAAACGTCTTTGATGGTTTATCTCTCTTACATCTTTTTTCTGTTCCGCCAGTGCAGCCCTCCCGCCCACCTTCATCTCCGCTTTCTTTCCTTTTCCCACCCATACAGCCATTCTCATCCTGTCATCCCTGGGCTGGTGGTCCGCCCCTTTGGGAGGTTAAGGGGCACTGTGGGTGAGAGGGCAGTCGGCAGGTTGTGTGGGCACCGTGCTCGCCTTTTCCCACAGCCCGCGTCAAATGCTGCTGAACCCTGACCCCAGTGGGTCCTCATTCTCAAAATCGGTGTGGAACGCAATTCAGCCAGCCAGACCCTATTCAGGACCGGACTTTCCATTGCAGGAGAAAAGAATCTCCCCCCATCCCAATTGTGGTCAGTGCCCTCCTTTTGTCTGCTGGTCAAGCAGGGTCGGACGACCGGCTGCCACTAGCCAGGACAAGACTTCCGAAAAGCCTATTCAGCATGTGATTTGACCCCCAGGTTCCATTGCTGACTCGCAGGGATCAAACGCTGGGAATCTCTGGGGGTTCTCTTCCATGGAGTTTTTCATCCATTGAATTTAACCTTTTGACGAAACTCAAAATGACTAATGATTTTTTTCTGAAAGTTTCCTTGATGGCATATCAATGTTTTACAAATGTGGGACTCATCGCGGCTCTGCAGATATGGCTGTGTTTCAATCTCCTTCGCTCTTCCCTTCTTAAATACCTCACGACCATTGAGTTTATGCGTAATTAACTGAAAAAGAAGGAGCACATGTGACAGCTTTAATCCTTGACAGTTGTGATATGAAAATGTTTGTCAGTGCTGTGGGCTGGGTCGCAGCATTGGCTGTACACTCCTGATTTCCTGGTAATGATTGAAACCAGTCAGAAGCAGTTCTGCAACAGAGGGAATTGACAGTGCATAAAAATAAACACATTTCCTAAAGTACATCACATCTCACTTTTGATGCTGAGCCCAGGGAGCGCTGTATGTATGCATATACTCTGAGACACCACTGATGTGTAGATTTAAGGGATTTTCAGTTTGGTAGATTTACACCACGATTACTAAGAGTTAGACAGACTTGAAACAGCTGGAAAAGATGCTGTGGAATGTGTGATGTGTGGCTTGGACAAACAAGCTGTGGTTTCATCATTTCCTTTATTTTATGATTACTTTCTTTGTTTTCTGATTATTCTGGTGTCTCATTTGTGTCATCTGATGCCATCTACTGTAAGAAAACACTGTGTGGTCAATTTACAGAACACGCACACAGACATGTATACATGCATAGGCACACAAAGAAACAATGTGAAGATGTAGTCATGATTAGTGGGAGAAGGTATGCAAGGCATAAAAGGTAAAAAAGACCCACAGACCTTGAATTCCAATGATGATGTTCCCATGGCATATGAGTGTATGTGTGTGCCTCGGTTTGTCTGTGTGTGTGTGTGTGTGTGTGTGTGTGTGTGTGTGCGTGCGTGCGTGCCTGCGCAGACTCCAACTTGACGCATGGTTTAAATCTTTTGCAGAAGGGGAGCACTTTGATTGTAATGCCGCGTGCTGTGTGCTAAAGCGGGGGCCTGCTGCAGCTTTAAAGCTGGTCAACTGTCAGGACTGGAGCGTGAAAGGGGGGCCCCAGAGTGAAAGGGCTGGAGGGTCCCACTAGGGGGGTCCTGGAGGAGGAGGGTGGCTTGTAATGGACCTCCTGGGCTTTGAGGGCCCTCTGTGTGGGCTGCTACAGCAAGGCGGCCTTCTTCACAAGAAGAGAGGGAGGGCAGACGGGCGGGCAGGCTCTAAGGGAAGGTGCTGGCGCTTTGGCCCCTGCAGCAGGGAGCATGGGCAAGACGCCAGCTCACCCGTTCAAGTCCCACAGACCAGATGTTCTTTGTCAGGGAGCTCTGGCCTTTAATAAATTGAGTTACTGTAAATCTGTAATAAGGCAAGGCAAACGTGGGCACCCGACCTCCCCCACTACACACACATCCCAAATAGTCTGCCCTCTCAGACTTTTCTTAGTGTCCCACAGGTCAGCCCCTGGTGAAGGGGCCATGTCCCAGCTACTGAACTTGCCAATTACTTTCCAACCCACACACGAGGACGGATGTTTTTCTTCCCCTTTGCCCCCAACCCGCACACTAACTATAGAAAATGTCATTCATGCCTCTAGACTGTAACATCACCAGGTTTCTGACCTTCAGTCCTTGATCTCTCTCAGGGACCTGACTCAAAGGGAAATGTATTTTGAGACCTTATAGCACAACAGAAACTCATGGCATTAGGTTTAGTAATCCTGTTCGGGCAAATGTGCATATCGGGTTTGCCTGTTTTATGTTCTCCATTTCTGAGGGTTCAGTTGCTGTCTGTTCCTAGGCTGTTCCGATAACTGATCTGGTTTTGATAACAGTCTGCTCAGAATTATTAATTTGGCAAGCAGAAAGTTCCAGAATGAAAGCAGAATAAGATCATACTGTATCATCACCGTATGATTCCACTAAAAGTGGATAAACATTATTGAATCATCACACATCCCTAATCCACAGTGCTTAGGTATGTTTGAATGTGTGTTCTGCAAACATGCATGCATCTGCTGTTGCCACTACCAGACTTGAGGCATGAGTCATTTACCCAGGTAAGAGCAGCCAGTGTTTTTGGAAGTCATCTGATCTGCTGCAAGAAAAATAAAAATAAATGCCTCTGTGCAACTGAAAGGGTCAGAAGGAATGTCCCCTGTGCAGTCTTGCTTAGATTTACAGCACCTCTGAGGACGGCTCTGATCTGGCAGTGGTCAGTTGGCTTTGAAGAGAAGTGTACCGCAAGTGAATCACTTTGAACCTGCACTGAACTGAACCTGAGGGAGACCCATGGTCCCACCTGAGTGGAACAGGACAGTAAATCTAACGGCAGCTCAGTTTTTGCACTGTGACATGGTTACTTGAGTCTTAATTTGTTGCCTGCTGAATCCCCTGGTCTAACAGTTCTACAGCTATGGCTTGGTTCCAGGCTGACCTCAACATTTTTACGCGCTGGCTAGCCTGCATTGTTTCCACAGCAAATGACAGGACTAAATTGAAAGTCCATATCTTTCTTTCTTTATCCCACTCCCTCTCTTCGTGCTCGGACTTTAGGTTTCTGGTCCTTGTATTTGATGTTTTTGTCACCACAACTTCTTTTAAGCTTGGACATACCTTTTTCTTCTGGGTTTGTTTCTAAGTAGCTGTGACTATTTTTGCATTCACAAGATTTGAAGCATTGAGGTCTTCAACTGTGCCAGCTGTACAGCACTCCTTAATAATGATGGGCTTGTCGGTTGTTGGTGTCCCTGAGCTGATTGCTTCCCCTTCAGCCTCCTCCAACAACAGCACATGTGCTTCACAGTGGCAACATGCGGCAATTGTGTCGGAGAACAATAACACCTACAAGGAGGAGTGTGTGAAGAATTACTGTGAACATGAGATGGGGCAGGGTTTGACATGAGGACCATGCTGACCCTTTTATATTCCTCTCTCTGTGCCACCTGCTAGCCAACGAAATTCAGAGGGAGGACCCATAGTCTCACTTTATTTAATCTGGAAACAAAGGTGGTAGTGTCATGTGCTTCACCCACAGCTAATACTTTCACTTGACAGGTGATCAGGTCATTATCTACCTTGGGTAAGGCTCACGGACAGTAATCCCCTCAGATGGAAAATCTTGGGTCCATTGCCCAAGGTGTTACAGCCTTGCTTAAATAGGCTTTAGGTTTTACTTGCTGGTCAGAGGGCTGTTTCATTTGACACCTCCCACAGTTTGTGGTGCAATGTTTGTTTTTTCACAGGCTTCCCAAGTGTTCCTCTCTTGGGGACCTCCGGGCTTTCTCTTGTCTTTAAGGCTCTTTAGGTAAGCCGGAAAAGCAAACAAAGGCATATCTATTATATGGTAAGTGGATCTCACATTACCCTCCCATTTCAGTGCCGTCGCCAGTGTGGGCCACTTTCCAAGTGACTGATATTTTCACAGGGGCCAACATGTCAAGGGATGGTGTAATTGATTGTCTTGGATATTTGAGTATGCCACTTTCCCTAGTTCAGAGACCCCCTAATGCTTCCTTCTCCAGTTATATAGCTTACTCATGTGGTGAGGTTTTGACACGACAGTGAAGCAGGATAGACATGTGGTCATAGTACATATTAGGACAAGGGCATTGGAGGCCATATCTCCCAGCAAGTGACTGATATTTTAAAGCTAATACTATATCAAAAATTCCCTTCTAAAACAACAAATTCTTAAATATATATAAAGATTGTTTGGACACTTTGTGTTGCCATTCCCATAGGTCACTTTATGCACACATTCTCATAAGTAGCCTTTGAACAGAGGATGTTATTTTTGTTGAAAAGGGATCCCTGCTGAAGTTTATCCAAATGAAAACCTCAAGGCTGAAATCATTGGCTCTCCAATGAGTTTATTGAGTAAAGCTCTCCATGCTCCACAGAGGACTTTTGATGGTTGCCTGCAGGAAAGCAGCTTTTGAAGGATAACATATCTGTTTGAGTAAGTCTTTTTATCAGCTCCTCTTTATGTTTTGGCTTTTTTAAACATGGCTGAAAGGCAAAATCTTCTCAAGTGAACGCTTCCTGTTCTTCCTTTTATGATCTTATTACTTAAACAGGAAGAGATTATTAGTATTATTTGATATTATTGAATTTAGTTTAGATATTTTTCTCAGCCTTTTGGAACCCGAGGCAACTGTAAGAGCCAAACGCAAAAAAAAAAAAAAAAAAAAAATAGCTTGCCCTAAATGAGAAATTGAGAGTTGACAGCGCAGGTCATTTAGCTTTCTTTTACGTTACTGATCTGCTGTAGGAGTGTATCCAACAAACCTGCATCTGTTCCATCTGGCTTTGCTGTTAGCCTCTGCAAGAATGCTAGAACTGACTTTATAATTCCCAAATACATGTACATAGCATGAGACCGCTGAACCACAGCAAGTCTGTTTATCAGAGAGATCCTGAACATGGCATGTCAATTGTGTGTGCTCTGTTGCCTTGGACCTCTGCTATCGCACTCTTGAGAAGGGCACTTAACCTGAATTACTCGGCACACACCCGACCTCCAAAATGACTGTTGGAAACATGCACGGTACAGATAACATAATAAGAATGCTTTATGGAAAATGACTTCAATTTTGAAGTCAATAAACCACCACTGCAAACAAGACAAAGGTGGATCATGTTCGACTAACGCGTACAATTTTAGGATGAAATGGTGCTTTTTTTTTCACGATGATGGTGGTATGACAATCAAAGGTTAAATTTCATTTGAGAAGAGAGAGCCATTTGAGCACAATGCCACCTGCTTTCTAGTTTAAATCCTGGGTTTTGTTTAAAATTTAACACCAGTGCAGAACTGCAGAACAGAGGATATAAATTTGTCAGGGGGTTTTCTCACATATGTTCTCAGCAGCCAACATTATGCACCTCCATGACTAGAACTTGGCCTCAGGCATCTTTTTCTTCTCTCCTGTCCAGTCAGTCTTGTTTTGTTTTTTTTCCGTACCTCTGTCAGCCTCCCTGGTGTGTTTAGTTGGTCAGGAGGCCAGAGCAAGCCTCTGCTGGCAGGAGACAGCTGCCAAAGCCCCTTTTATGCTACCAGGATATCCTCTTGACTCGACGTGATGCCAACTGTAACATCACATGCAATAATCTGGCATAAGTCAGGGAGCAGCTTGGTGCACGTGCCATGCGTGCCCATCCACTGTCTTAAGGAGCCTGAAGTTTACTTGCTAGGGTTGGAGCTTAAGCTTAGCTGACGAGCTGTGCAGCCATTCCCTGCAGACAGTGGGTCACAAATTGTCAAACCTTAACGATCTTAAATGAAATGACATTTCCTTCAGACTCATTGTCCAAAAAGTTATTGCTGAATTGTCTCTATTAATCAACAAGTGAGGTTTAAGATGAAATTTTTGGTTTCTGTCCCACAAATAGCTCATATGCTGATTTCCAAAAGCGATAAAATGAATATCTGGAAATTCCCTTTATAAACACTCTCCTACTCTGGCCAACTTGTTTCTCACATCTCCCTCATTCAATCATTAAATCACTTTCATACTTGAACACTAACTTGTCTCCTCAGTCATCTCTTAATTTACACTGAAATCTTGCTTACGTGTTCATGAATGGAATATTAAAAGCTACCGAAACCCATTATTTTTAAAAATGTTTTCTAATAAAACATTGACTTTCTTTGTACATGAACAGCGCAGATATTGGGGCAGGTAGTCAGTTTCATATTTAAATAAAAAAATGTTCTTTCTGCATTCTTATTAGCAGCTCGATTAAATAGGAAGTTAATCAACTTCCTTATTGCCATCATCCCAAAGTTTAGCTCACAGAAATAACCACAAAGGCATTTGTCTCACTATGTTACTATGACACCATTATGTTGTTAATCTTGAATCTTGTCTCCCTGTAGCACTCTGAGCTTTTCAGCAATCTGAGCCTCCTGCATAATTTTATAGCACTGTCAGCATTACTGTTATCTCAGAAGTCTTCGACCTATAACACGACTCTCATGTTTTCATGTTCAGGAGGTGAGAACAGGATTGGCATGTAGAAACCATTCTTCTTCTTCTCCTTCTTGTTCTTCCTGTTTTTCTGTTGGACCAATAGGTATTACCATATTACCACCCTTTGGCATTCTTAAGGCTGTAAACATATGATACAGTATGCTACATGCGAATAATAGACCACCTTGCAAAATAAATCAGTGACAAATTTCATTTTAAACAGTTATTGTTTGGATAGAATAATACAGTAATGTTGAATAGAATTGCCTGTAATAAAAACATAGAAATTCAGTCTTAAATCCAGCTCATGCAAACTCTCATTCATTACACTCTGCTCAGAGTCACTTGAACTCTCCAGGCCTGTTGTCAGGGAGTTCAGTATACCACTGTGGATTCCAGCCGCGGGAATACATTTGACACAGACACAGGTGATTAAAGATTTTTTGACACTCTTATGCATGTATAAGCCGCTTTCTCCCATGCGCAAGGCGAGGCCCCCGGACTGTATGACCTAGAAGAAGCTAGACTGGATGACCCAGTGGTCATCCTAGGAGCCATCTGGCAACCCACGTCTTGTGTGGCTTACCCTTCCCACTGCCTCACGCAATTCCTTAAGCAAGCATAAGTGTGCTTAGGAGGACTTAATCTCAGAGAAACTGGTTTGGGCCACACTGTTGACTGCCAGTGTGGATGCACCCGTCTATTCTCGGGTCATGGGGTTCCTTCAGTCACGTAACGCTGAGGCAGTTTTTGGAGGCGTATCCTGTCCACCTGCTGTATGATTAAAATCTCCAGATTGGATGTGCGCTGTCAATGAAATGTGGCCTGTATGAAAGTAGGTATTAAATAGGTATTAAATAAATGGGGGATTTTTTGATATTGCAAACTACTCGTGTTATCATGACTGCGCAACTGCAAAGCTGCACTGAAAACTTGGTAAGTCATCTGGTATCAGACAACTGATCTTACCAACAATGACAGAAGGCATTTGGCGCATTGTGAGAAGCCCCTGGATGTGTTCTGTTGGCCTGTGAGACAAGGAGGGGATGTGGGAGAAGCTTGAGCCTGTCTGCACTTGCACAGAGGTCACTGCTGGCCTTTTGACTGTCTGCCAGTGCAGGGGCCAGAGTCTTCCAGAAGAGGGCCTTGGCTACAGGCAGACAAGTGAGCCAGCCAGCCAGACAGGCAGCCAGCCGCATCGTCTGCAGTCTAGGTCTGGGGCTAGAGCCTGGACTAGGGCAGCTCAAGTTACCCAGACAGATTTGTTAACACTGTTTGGGTCTGCTCGGCTTTCTAGCCAGGCCTCTGAGCCAAACGCGGCTGAGGTGACTTAATCTGTCATTAAACTCACATTACACCCGGACAGAGACTCGGCTCAGGGGCAGAGACAGCACTCACTCTCCCACTCACTGGCATGGCTGGCTGGATTTGAGCAGACACAAAGAATACCCTCCTCCTCCTCCTCCTCCTCCTCCTCCTCCTCCCCCCCCCCCCCCCCCATCCTCTTCATGCCACACACCATGGCACAGCGAGACAGCCCAGCACGGTCTAGACAAAAGCAATTTCACTTGAAGTTGAAAAGTCATTTGACTGTGTGACGGGCACCTGTGTGGAGCTGGTGGTGTTTACAGGGCGCACACATGTATTTGTCTTCTTGTATTGGAAAAGATTCATTCAAAAATACTGAGGTTATGCTATTTTGATTTTAAGAATGTGTTCAATCATCGATTGTTGTTTGATATTTGCTGAAATGTGTAGAGATGCTATCTGAATCCAGACAGATTGTGGTCAAACTCATAATTGCTAGTCGTGTAAGGTTTTACATTGCTTCACAGCAATGTCTCCTGTCCAGCCTGTGTCCTTTAACAAACACTCAATGTGAAAACCAGATGACAATGATCACACCAAGAAACCAAGAAAAAAAACAACCCACTTTGGGAATGTGTCGTCAAGCCACAAGTCATATTTTAACAAGTGAAGATAAGTATATATTTCAGATTTGAACATTTTCTGTTTAAAGGAGTTTTGAATACCTCATCAATGTATGGATCCAACTGATAAGTGTCATGGATGATAAAACATGAAACCAAAGAAGTACGTATGCATGGTGGGACATTATACTTCTGTTGCATCACTGGCAGTATTTGCATTTAGATTTTTTCCTCAGAGCTGCTGACAGTACACATTTGTCTTGTCTTGTGTTCCTCTCTGGCTGTCAGACAAACAGGAGGAGATGGCTGAACTTTGTTCTCGTGGGGCGAGCGAAATTACTTCCATTACTCTCAGTTTGAAAATGTCAGGAGCCCTAACAACCTGCAGCACCTTCAGTGGAGGTCTAAGACATCGTTTCCCTCTGTTGGGATGTGTTTTTACGTAACAGCTGGTTCTGGTTCTCCCCTCAACCTCCCCGCGCCCCCAGTGTCATGAGCTGCTAAAAGCCAGCTTTATAATCAACTGTTGCCAAGCCAGCAAGCCCCAGAGTTCTCCGATAAGAAGACTGTTTATTTCATTTATTTATTTTTTTGATATTTTACTTTATTTATTTATGTCTTAACTTTGGTTGCATTCTGGACGCAAAGCTGTGTTTGGACAGTTTTTGGCTGTGCCTTCATGTATTTGTGAGTGATTATGTGAGGAAAACACATTGTGCATGGAAAACTAATTGAAGTGTGGGAAGGGATGATACACAGGGCTCTTGGTTTTTTCTTTTTAATGTTCTTGGCCTCAGAGGACAAAGAGTGTGGCCTCTGAAAACTGTAATGCAACAGGAAAACCAGGGCTTTTCTTACACTCAAGTCATAATTAAAGTTTCAAAACGATAAAGCTAAAGATAATTACTTTAAGATCTAGCCCTGATTCCAAAGAAGCTGGGACGATGTGTAAAACATAAATACAATAGAATGTTACAACCTGCCACCATCCTTCTTGACATACTGTAATACTCAAGTGAAAACAGTGCAAAGACAATGTATTTAATGTTTGACCTCATCAACTTCATTGATTTTTGTAAATATATGCTTATTCTGAATTTGATGTGGTAACACGTGTCAAACAAGTTTGAACAGGAGCAACTAAAGTCTGGGACAGTTGTGAAATGCTCCAAAAACACCTGTTTGGAACATTCCACAGATAAACAGGTTGATTGGTAACAGGTGAGAGTATCATGATTGGGTATGAAAGGGGCATCCTCGAGAGGCTTCTTTTTTATTTGTTTAATCTGGATCACCTGATGTTTTTTTAGCTTGGCATGAAAATCTGCAGACTCTCGGCCTTCATTGAGGCAGTTTTTGAGAGTAGTGATCGTGAAACTGATTGTTTTGACTGACCACATTCTGTTTTTGCCGGCAGGTCAAGAAGTACTTTGAGCTGGAGCCGCTGGCCAGAGGGAAGCGCTGGATCCTGGAGGGCAGCACCACTGACAACATGGAGGCAGTGAAGGAGATCTTTGGTCAGTTCATTAGTCTGTTGGAGGACAAGGACACAGAGCCTGCAAGGATATGATGCTAACGCTGCTAATGCTAAGAGACATTAGTGGCTAACGACACAGAAAACACCACATCCTGCTGGTGCCCATGTATACACACTCATGCACAGATACAAACACGTACACACAGGAAAATATGGCAGATGTTGGCCTGGCTCTTTGAGAAGTGTATTGTATGTTACCCTCCTTCACTACGCTCTCATTTTTCAAATCGGAAGAGTGTGCACATGAAACAGCTCATGTCAGCTTGACAGAGGAGAGCTGCCATTAAACCCACCCAGTGTAAAGCAGTTTGTCAAGAAAAATCTGCGAACTTTGCCAGAAATGGAAATCTTGTTTACTACTGTCTGTGCCATTGTGTTTAAACCAGTGGCATGTGGGACACATGGCATTCCTTCCGTCATCATCGGACACTGACACACACATTCTCACTCTTACACACACACACACACACACACACACACACACACACACACACACACACACACAGTGGAGGCCAGGTTGTCTGTAGATATGTTTAACATGTCCAGTAATTACCTTACAGGATGTGTGAGTGGGCACTGTTGATGTTCTTTCCACTGAGAAGTACTGTATGGCTGTCAAATGTGCTTCTCCTTTTGACTTGGTAACAACGAATGTTGTGTGATCGGAGTGCATAGTCCAAAGCCTTGTGTTATGTACGGTAGTTACATATCGGTGTGTCGCACCATGTCTGAATATCTAATCTGAATAGTGTAGTCTGAGTATCTCCATGGAGTATTATGTACATGCAAACAAGATTATTGCCGAGTACCCTCCTGTGCAGCCATACGCAAGTACTACTTATCATGTGACTAAGTGCTACGTGACTTTATGGAGACGTGAGTCCTTCTGGAGGAAGTGGGAACAAGTCTGAATGCTTTTATAAATGTGCAACTTAGGATATATTTTCTAGCTCTGTATGTTAACCTCGTAGAGCTATGTTCAGATTTTTTATATATATCATACCACACTTATGAATTCTTTCAAATCAAAGACCAAAAAGAAAAAAAAACAGCTGCGATGATTGACCAGGCTGGATGGAGCCTCATGATAGAGACGTGATGGATTTAGTTTCATTTCAGTGTTCAGTAAATGTCTTTGTTTTTCTACATTTTTACTCTATTTCTTGATTTTTCTTTTTGAAATTGGCACAATCCCTCTCAACACTGGCTAGCGACTCCAGTCTCCCATCAGGGTGGAATACAAACTCTATCAATCAGCCGCAGCAACAGCTGCATCTGACAAGTCCCTGTCCGACACCCTAATGCCTTCCAACTGTCTGTGAAGACCCCTCCCTGTCTGCTGTTTATCACGGACCCCCGCACCACCTCATCCCAGCCCATCCCAACTAACACTGCCCCTCCAGTCCAGCTCCGCTGTCTGTCCCCATTACTGCTCGCCGGGGTTTTTATCCCGCGTGCCATCTCTCAGCCCGGCTGCCGTCGTGTGGACTCCACACCTCCGCTGATTGTGCCACAGGTGTGTGCTTGTCCTCAAGATGTGCTTCAGTAATGGACAGTGTTCACGCCTCCTCCCCGCCTGCTTTGTGTTTTTGTTGTCTTGCTCAGTATTTTGTCGGGTTTTTTGAGATTTGATCATGTTTTTCGTACCTGACATGAGATCTAGCAGGTAGTTTTTTTTTTGTTTTGTTTTGTTTGTTTTTTTTTACAATGGATCGATCCGTGCATTCAGTCACTTGAATGCAAAATAAATCTGTCAACTGGGGATTATACCAGTGTTGGACTGTGCATATCATCTGCTCACACACAGGTTTTAAAACATTCACTCACATTTTTTTTTGTATTTTTTTTATTATATTTTTGTTTTTTCAATCATGTGTTTTGTCTAAACTGGCAATTAAAGTTTTAAAAATATGAATATTGTCTTCGTAGTTATTTACATTTTGATTACTTTTTTAAATATCTGATATGTCTGAGTGTTACATTGAATGCCATGACACCTCTTTATGTTTAATGTGTAACTTATAATGGGAGTATTGACGGTTTCTTGGTTTAACAGTAGTTTTCTGCCCTCAGAATAATTCCTGAATCGTTTTATCTCTTCATCAAAAGTAGAAATTCAGTCGGACCAGGTATGAATTTGTGTTATCAGTATGAAATGTGTGATGAGTTGAATGTTTGCATCTGTTTCTGGAAAAATTAACTTCACAGTGTCTCTGATTTGTGATTTAAGGTGACCTGTGGAAATCTGAGACACTGGAAGATAATCCTGAAAACGCAGATGAGCCAGTGGAGGCCGAGTCAAAGTTGTTGGTTTTTTCATAAAGAAAAAAACAGTCAAAGTCAAAGTGTTGCAGCTGAGGAAAGTTTGGAGTGCAAAGTTAACCGAGTCAGACAGGAGCTCCTGATAAATGTACTCGACTGCGTGCTACCTCTGCCTCCCCTTTTCTTCTCCTTTTGCCCTTCTTCCATCTCTTTCAAATTAACCGTGTGGCTTTAATACAATGTGTGTCATGCAGGTTGCCCTGGCGACTCTTTGATCCTGTTTTCCAGTCTCTGCCTCTGGGGCAGACGTGCTTCTCTTCAGTCTGCTGCACACCAGCTCTGGAAGCCGCTGCAGCTCTGAGACAAACCATGGGCTGCTGCGCTGGGCTTGCTCCCCCCTCTTCTTCCTGTCGCTCTCACTTTCGCTCTGTTTTTTGAGTCCTCTCTATCTCTCTCTGTCTCCTTACCATTTTTTTCTCTCTCAGGTTCAATCCATCTCTCTGTCTCTCTCTTCCCTTTGGTCATGCCAAAGCAGCCCTCCCTCAGCATGGGCATCCAGGATGCCCAGGGGAAGGGAAGAGGCCAGAAACCTCAGTGAAGCAACCCCACCCCCAGAGGAAAGAAGAGAAAGAGGGGACCGCTCTCTCTCTCTCTCTCTCTCTCTCTCTCTCTCTATCTATCTATCTTCGACTCCTCCTTGTTCTCTCTTTCTGTCTGTACAGTTGGTTTTATTCCCCTGAAAAGATGCACTCAGTCCTCTCCTCCCACGCTGAACCTTTACCTGCTCTACCTGTTTAATTGCGGGTGTCTGGCTGTGGTGCTGGGTTTTTTTTCTCTTGCAGACCCTCAGTGTGGCTTAAGGATGACAAGAAAGTTATATTGTTGTTGTGTGATAATACGGTCCAGACATTCCAAATCCGCCTGCGCTCACATTTGCATTACCAAGCAACAATAATGCAGACTTGATGTTTACTGTGATGGATACGGTATCTCAAGAAACTTTCAAGTCTCTGCAAGTTGATTTTTATAATTCACTAAAATGAGTAATAATGGCTGCCTGCAGGGGAGGAAAAACACTGAGAAATGTAACAAACTATGGCAAGCCTAATTCTTGGCAGTAATACAAAGTGCTGTAACAGTATTTGTAATAAAAGGGTGAAATGTGCGGAAATGCCAGAGCGCTGCTTTAAGACACTTCATGTAAAGACTGACACCACACAAAAGTTGAACTTGCGGCAGGAGTTCAGCCCTGCCAGCCACAAACCGTTCTCTGACATACTGAGCTTCAGCCTTCAGCATAGTTTTTTAATCATTAGTCTTTTGGTTTTGATTTTCTGACATGAAGAGCGCTGCATTCACGTCATTGCTAATTTTCTTTGCTTTCGCAACCCAGTCACAGTGTGAACAGTACACACACATTAAAGTCAGTGAGAACACTGTGGGTTTGATTTAAACATGGTCTGTGTTCATTTTAGGACTGAAAACCAACAGAGTGAATGCAGCCATGTGGGCTTTTGAGCAATTTTACTCTCACGTTTTTGCCACATTTTATCTTTCTTGGCACAACCTCAGCATAACTCCTTAAATGGTAAGGAAGCAGCTGCCTGAGCGTGTTTTCACAGTAACAATAATTTCACATTAATCATAATAATGCTATTTATTTCAAGTAGCATCTTATTATCAGCATAAAGAGAAGAACACAGGGTTTGATTAAATCCACAGATGCCTGACAAAAACAAAAGATGTCACACAAAAATAAAAAAAATGAATGGTAGGATACATTTCTGAAGCAAACAGCTGCAGTTAGCACTGTCCAAACTACAAATACAGAGTGAAATCACATGTACAAATATTTCTTTTTGATCTGACAAAAGGTTGAATCTTACCCCGTAACAGAATGCAGTGAAACTATATTATATAAAGCAAAGTTATAGGAATTACAGTAACAGACTTGTTGTTTTGGACCTTTTCTTTAGGAAGCATTAATGTACATTCAATTCATCAGATTTTTTAGATTTTGGCAGTATGGTTTAGTGTGTGATGCACTATTAATGACCTGCCAGAAGAATAAACAAATGTCATCACACACACAACAAAATGAACCCTGTGAGCTTTGTGAAATGCAAATGCACGACCCGACGGGGAACCTAACATTCGTTTACAAGACAAACAAAAGCCGGCATGTTTTCTTAAACTCTGCAAAGAATGCCCTTTTCTCTCTGTCTTCTCCCATCCAGTGTGTGTGGCAGCATTTCTGCTGATAAGACCTCAGCCAAGAGGTGCAACAGATGTTGCCCTGACATCCATCTGGGCCTCGTACCCCTGCTCTGCCTCCCACGGCCGATGCTCCACGCAGGACACCCCACATTCCCGGGCCCCCTCACAGCGAGGGGTCGCTCCCGCAGAAAGAAAGCCGCCCTCCTCGGGATCCTCCAGCAGTGACGCAGCACAGAAATGGGCCTCGATGCTGCTTTCATTCATGCTCTGTGTTTGTGTGTGTGTGTGTGTTCGTGAGTGTGAGAGAGAGAGATAGCAGTCAGTTATCAGACAGACCTCTGGGTTCACTCGAGGCGTTTCCTCTTTGTTTCAACACTCTCCTGACTTCATGACTCTCTCTCACACACACACACCCCTTTGTAAAACAAACACAAATGACGGAAATGCACCAATATGATGTAAGCTGGTGAGGAAATGCTCCCTGGACCAATAATCATTTCCAGATATGCGAGCTGATGACTCCAATGAGTCACAAAATGTGTGGTGCTCTGACATTCTGACTGCTGTCACTCCACGTGGTTTACTTTATTTAAATTGACAGGCAAACAGGGAGTTCAGTTTATCCTGAGGGTGTAAGAGCAAAGTTCTCCAGTTGGTATCAACCGCAAAAGTCAATTCAATCTTAATTTAATGGATTCATGTGCATGGAAAAGCAGCTGTGGATAAACAATTCCATTGTTGAGTGGCCAAACCATATTGGTGTGAAATAGTAATAGTGAGATCTTTCAACTTGAGCAAAAATGAGGAGTTTCCATTATTTTATTATTAATATTAATATACTTTTGTAGCAGTCACAAAAACCCCTAACACATATGGGGCTCTCACTAACAAAGCGAAATAAATCCAGTGAAATGTGTCAAAGCTTCACCTGACCTGGACCTTTTTTCTTCTTGCTAAAGCAAATAAAACCGCTTCACTTTTGTGTTGATGTTCTGTGATTGACCAGCAACTTACAGGTGTTTTTTCCACCAGCTTTGTGTTTTCAGATGTGCAGCAGCAGATTCCTCAGAGCTGACGTCCCCGACGCCAGGCGTAAAGGCGAAGGAATCCCTCCTGTCGCACATGTGATCCTGCAGGTTTGTGGTCGAGCTGTAAAACTAATGAACAGCTCAAACCTGATAGAATGTTAATGAGTTCCTCTCCTGCCAAGCAGTGAGTGAGTGCACTCTGCAGCGACATGCCACAAACATTCTTACAGCTAATTAATATTCCACTTTTTTTTCCCTTCATGCTTTAACCCTTAATTAAACTTTGGTTCACCTGAGTTTAACTCTGCCGCAACCTTTGATGTTTGACTTGTCCCTGCATACTTTTTCAGTTTCATTATATCTGATCTAAAGATCATGATACAGGATCACATTTGACAAAATTAAATTAGTCTGAATATGTTTAAGTAATTTAATCAGCAGAAATTGAGGATATTGGGCACCAGCCAGACAGCTGCCACAGTCATTTCTTTGCAATCAATCCTATTAGTCTAGACTGGTAGCTCAGACTCTTACACTTAACATTTTTCTTAATGTAAGAATGCATAAACACATTTTGCCTATTTCTGGAACAGATTTGGCTGAAACGTGTGAGCGCTGCCTTCCCAAACTTCATTCGCTGCTTCAGATTTATGAACCAGGATCTTCAGAAGCCTGAAAGACTGCAGCCGATACACAGCAGGTAAATCTTAGTGAAGCTTCACAGGTGACTTCTTCTCTTCTGTATGTGTGGATCTGTCTGTTTTTCTGGTCGTGCATCAGAGTAACGACGACGGTTGGAACTCTATTCAACGATGCTGGTTTCTACCTTGAAACAGTAGTGGAAGAAGTTTCCATATCTTTTACCTGAGGAAAAGTACCTCATGTTAAAATGACTCCACTACAAGTAAAAGTCCCTACTTAAGGTGAAGTGCTAGCTGCTAAACGTACCAACAAAGTCATAAGTTAAAGTTGTTAGGCAGCAAATTACCCCAGTTACTGCTGTATTATTGAATTATTATTATAGATAACTGTTTGAGGGTTGATTGAGGGAAAACTATTAGTTAATGGCTGAATAGTTGTAGAATATGGTCATGCAGAATAAGACATTAATAAGTGCTTTATAATGACCAATAAAGAGCCAATATGCTGCTAATATACATGCTGATAAACAAGTAGTTAATGGTGAAGAGTGTTACTCACATACCTCTGCCCACAGTCTTTAAAAACCTTCCAACTTGTGAATTTTCAGCGACATGTTGTGCTTCCATATCACTCAAAGGTCTTTAACTATTTGTGAGATAGACATTAACTTTATATGATGTATAGGTTTCCTGGATGTTAAAGGACTTAAACTTTTGTCATAGGAAATATTGAGGAAGCCATGCTGTGCAATTCTTCTCTGGCCCTTTGTGGCCACCTGAACGCCTCTTGTTTTTTCTGTGCGTTTGAATGCCTCATCTGTTGGGTGACTTCCGTGGGATTCCAGCAGGCTTGTCACTCAGATTGTTTGTCCTGGGGACAAGATCTGTGTGAGTCCTGTTTCTCTTCCTCTCTCCTCAGCCCGAGTGCTGATGGAGACCCGCATCCCAGGTGGCCCACACATCAAAACAAGAGGGATCGCAGCTCTTGGTTTTCAGACAAACATCACTCACTTTCTTTGTTGTCTGAGGGACAGGGGGCATGGCGGTTTATCTCCAGAGGATCTCCCCCGCTATCGCCTTCCACCAGCCCACCGCCCCATCCCACAGGAGCCGCTAAAAGCAAATGTCAGTCAAGGAGAAGGCGTTGCATTCCTTCAAGAGGTCAATTAGTGGTGGCCACTGAGGGATCTGTTGCATGTTAAAGAAGAAGACTATTTAAAAAAAAAAAAATCTTTTCAGCCAATCCTGTTCCAGATTTCTTTCCTTGGTGCAAACCAAAACCACAGTGGGTAATCTTTCCTCTCTATTTTAAATCTCTCTATATGATGACACCTCTGTCACGTTGCAGTCCATGTTTTGAAGATAAGTGCCCCTGCATACCTACCGCACACAGCCCAGTTTAGTCCACTGTGAGTTATTTGAGGCTGAGCCTGATTCACGATGTGCCACATATGAAACCTATTGCTCTCTCAGGCCGTGTGATGGGGGCCCAGTAGCAGCTCACAGCGGAGCAGCTCCTGACCCCTGTGTGCAGGTGATTCCTGCTCTGGCTCTTCCCCTCTAGGCCTATAAGGAGCAACCGTGTCTAGGGGACTTTTATGAGCATGACCTTAACATGCCCGTCTCGAGTGGTCTAGACTCAGCGCTCTGTTTACTAGAGTCCCTGTCCCACTGATGGCTATCAGACTTTTTTTTAACCAGTGATTCTCTCTTGTCATACCTCTTTGAAGACGGGCCGACGTGACGCTTTGACCATCCTTTTTGAGGATCTTTGCAGAATTTACTGTCATGGCTTGGAAAAACAGGCAGTAACAAAGGGGTGGGCTGTGACATGCGCTGCCTCTCTCTGCAGAGAGCGTCAGATGAACATGTGCAGGATACAGCTGTGGTTTGGCTGCACTCTGACAGGGTGGTGAACTTTCATGTAGTGGAGGCACCAGCTTCAAATTCACATCAGCATGAGGTACGAGCACCAGCACGGATGGATGGATCCGGGTGAAAAGTTGTTGAGAGGAATGTTTTCTATGAAATAAGATGAAGTTAAAGTTGGGTTTTGCCCCATTAACACTAACACAAGTGCCATTTACTTCAATGTCCATCTTTCCTCATAGTTTTTATGAGCCTTGGCCTCCGACAACTAGTCAGCGCAGTGAATGTTTTGAGTGAAGCCACAGGTGATTAATCAGTCATTAATGTAGTAAATATTTAATTGCTGCCTGTAAATTTGGCCTTTTATACATTATGGTCTGTTTGGTGTGCTGCGTGGCACCGAGCCAAACACTGTAGGTGGATTAGCTCATTGAATCCAAACAGTTTACGGGGAAAGCAGCTCCAGTGACGACACTATGTGGGCAGCTTGCAGCTCTCAAAATACAAACGTTCCGTGTGAAAGCGGAAAAAAAAGGAGAAAAAGTGAGTCTTTCACAGGAACAATCTAGTAAACACGGCCGCTGCGCAGAGAGAGAACACCTGTGTTTTACCAAAGTTCTGGCACAGAGCAGTCTGATCACTGCCGGAGCCATATTTGGTCCAGTACAAATTTAATGTTGGCCTTAAAGCAATGACGAAACGCACCCTGAGTCAGGCAGGAAACTGCAAAGTCAGTCACAAATAAGATCTGAGTGGACAACAAAAACAGGAGAAGGTGAACAGCGTGGTGCTGAGATGATTCAGCTCTGCTGGAATAACAGCCTGCAGACACAAACATGGGATAGATAGTGGGAATAAGCTTATAGCTGAAGCCAGAAATAGAGTTTAAGGTGTTGAGGATTAGGGTTAAATGTCAGAAAGGTCAAGTAGGAGACCAGTTTAGATTGGCTTAGAGAGGTCAACTGGCAGCTAGGAGTTCTGAGTCTCCCTACACTTGTACAGTAGCCAGTGGTGTACAGTATATCCACCAGATAATGACCTCCTTCTCTTCAATGAGGTATTCCCCAAATAAACCTCAGGATAGCTTTCTGTGACACTGAATCTGAAACATTTTAGTTGGACTCGCTGTAAAGACAAATCCACCACGACGAAGCCCCAGTCCACAAAACCGAGATGAAGGACAGGACAAAATAAACTCCAGGCTCAAAAGCAAACATGCAGGGCCAAACAGTCCCCACATGACTTCAGACCATAAATGTGCTTCAGTCATCCTTAGAATTATGAAATGTCTCCAGTCCAGTGTTTTGGGATCACATGGCAGTCCTTCCTTTCTGTTTACTGTTGGGGACTGAGCCTAAACATCCTCTAATGGGATTAGCCAACAGGAGAAACCCAGAAGAAGAAAATATGTTTATGTGCCAAAAAGTAACCCACTGACCAACAACTGTGGATCCATAACAAGTGAACAGTTCAGCCTCAAAATGTCATTTGCTTGTTTCAAATTGTTATTTTGCCTCAATTTTGAACTAAACTCAATGACATAACAGTATTTTCAGAATAAAATATTTGTTATTATGTTATGTATTATATATTGATGATTTCTTTTAAACTATTAGAAATCCCTCATTATGACTGAATGATGACCCCAGTAGATTTTAACTTTATTCAAGATTTAATTTCAATAAAAATCCTCTGACTTCGGCTTCCTGTGGTACCACGGAAGCATTGTACAGGCATGTTAAAGGTTAGACTTAATGATTGCATAGTTGTATCAGGTCTACATCAGATAAAACGTGCTGTCAGCAGCCTCACTGTACAGTTTAAAGAACATGTGAATGGATTAATTCTGTACTGCTGTTTGGTTTTAGAGTCACCACTGAAAACCAGGCAGCAGCATGTCTGTAGATTAAACCTTTAACATGGAGTTGCCCTTTAAAGCCCCTGACCACTTCTCTAACATTGAATTTTCACATGCAACAATCAAAGTAAATAAAACATCTTTCAGTATGTTTAATTAAGAGTTTAACAGACACAAACTGTGTGGAGGGTTCGTCAGAATTTGATGTAGGTTTCGCTGAATCTTGATTCGTTCACAGACATCTGTGTCATCACCTTTTTCCATCATAGTCCCGCCCACGTCCGACCAATGAAAAGAACACAGAGGTAAAAAGAAAAGCAGAAATCTCTCCTGTAAAATAATCAAAAGCTGTTCTTGTCAGAACATTTGTGTGTTCATGTAGAACCTCATCAGTCATAACAAGACACTGATTGAGAAAACAAGTTTTCAGGGCCTTAAATTTCTCCCTGAGGTACAGTGGAAAAATCCTCTTATTCCACACTGACACTATGACTGTATACAGTCTATATATTCTATATTCAGCTCCTCATTTAAGCTTTGTGAAACTGATACTGATTGAAAACTAAAGACTGTGTTTTTACGACTGCATCAGATAGCATTCTGCATGTCTGGTGCATCAGTTTTTACGAATTTCCCTAAAATCCAGCTGAAAGGTTGGATTGAAGAGGAAAAGAAGAACACTAACTGTACTAAGTATTTGTACTGTAGTTCTTAGCAATAGTGGTGGAATGTAATCAAGTACATTTATTTATATTCTGTTACTAATTTTGAGGTGCTTGAGTATTTCCATTTCCTGCTACTTTAGACTTCTACTCCACGACATTCAGGGGGAAATGTCTTTAATTACTTCACAGATTAAGATTTTAAATAGAAAAACAAATAATGAGCTTATTAAAGATGATTCATTGTTGCAGAATAAACCAACAACAGTATATAAACTATTTAAATTTGGGTCCATCTTGACTAACTACAACAGTAAACTGTTACTTTCACAGTAATACATTAGCAGTCCCCCGATATCATATATAATATTACTGTATACACACAGGGGGTGTTTTTCTCCATTGTGAGCAGTTACTTTTGATACTTTCAGTGCATTTAGCTCATAATACTTGCTTAATATTTGACATGCAGGACTTGTAATGGAGGATTTATAGTATGTCACTTTCTCTTATGTAAAGGTTTGGAATACTTCCTCCCCCTCTGATTAGTAAACATACATGGATCATGGATCCAGGGCAGTGTATATTTTAGTCACTACAACCCAATGGATTATATTTCAGTGAATTCTTGCAGGTTATTTATGTAACTCATATAATTGATTCATGCTTTAAACAGCCATTAATAACCCGTTGATCGTGGAATAACATCGTTGATCTGAACTGATAAGAAACTGAATTGAATATTTTTCAGGATTTTTTTCCCACCTGGATTCAAAATAAAAAGAAATGAGCTGCTGAAAGTTGAAGGAGTGACATTCTTGCATTCTCCTCAGTCTGTCTCTCCTGTTGCTGCCCTGCGGACAGCCCCCCCCACCCACCCACCCCCCAGCCCCTCTGAATCTGCCTGGTTCACATACACAAGATTAAGTAGCAAAAGTGACATCCAAGACCAATCGGGCCACCCAAGAGAACCGCAACCAGCGGAGAGGCTGTCAGAGCCCCCTTTTGCAACATTAATCTTCAAGCCTCTCCTGCACTGCCAACTCACATCTCCTTCAAACAGGACAGGGAGGTAGAAAACTGAACTTTTCCCTCCCTGAAGGTTTTCTCCTCTCCATCAATTAACTCTTTGGGGGACAATTCATCGTCACCCACCATGTGCCAGACAACTTCAAACACTGGTAAAATGAATTGCTTTTCCAGACATTTTTAAAATGTGCCTTTAATTTGGCAGCAAGGAGATTAGTGTGGATGTTGGTTCAATTTGTAATCGCCCTAAATGCCTCCACAAAGACATGCGGGGCAGAAATTACACAAAAAATGATGCTTTAAGTGATTCATGCTTGAGAAAACTACATTTAACTTGTCTGTTGAGGTCTGTGGAGGCATTTCTCTGTCTGTTCCACCCATTAATAAGACGTTAACATTCAGCAATGGAATTTATCTTCGATGTCAGAGGGCTGTTAAAATAGACATCCAGGGACCAGCATGCTAACGGAGCTACAGCTAACCCTTTTGTCTTCTCTGCTGACCAATAGCATCTTTGATCTCTTTCAGGAGGATAACTGGTGTGTGTGTGTGTGTGTGTGTGTGTGTGTGTGTGTGTGTGTGTGTGTGTGTGTGTGGTGGGGGTTATGCTGACCTTCTGGGGGTGGTGGTGTCACGTCCAACCTGATAGCGGTGTGAATGGGAAAGCAGAAAAGATGAATACAGCAATTGCTAAATAGCGGAACATGAGTGTGTTATGCTGTGGATGCCTTCAGTCCCAGGAGAGGGCCTTCCTAACCCCAACCTTTCTTCTGCCCGAGACCTGAGAAGCAAAGGGGGACGTCGCGCCGTCTAACAGCGTTCCTTTGAAGAGAGCAACGCTGAAATAAAGCAGCATGCCTCAGATACTTTCTGCTAGTTTTTGGGGAGTCTCTTTGCACATTGTTAAAAACATAATCTATTGGAATATATTTACTTTGAAAGAAAAGGTGATGAATCGATCCCACTAACAAGTATTGTCTGTGCAACCAAAGCCTGTGGAGCGTGATGCGCTCCTTCATTAAGTTAACCCACACACACTGTCCTGCTGACATAATCAAATGTGTATAAATCCGCAAATGAAAATAGTGCCCAACAAATGCATTATTTACTCCTGTTTGAGTGGCGTTTGTTAAAAGCTGTTTTATGAAACTATTAAGCCTTTTTTAAAAGATTAGAAGAAAAGATTTATGTCTTCAGGGGGAACCATTGACAGGATGTAGAAGATGAGATGCTTTCACACACGCTTGGTTTTTGTCTTTAAGCAATATATAAAATATCACAAAGCTTATCTTTTGCAGATTGTTTTGCTTTTATTTGCCAAGGATTTGTGAGATATCTGACTTCACTCCAACACACTGGAGGTTTGTTGTGCCAACACCATCAAAAAAACCCTATCTGCACAACAACAGTACTCTTCATGTAACTGGGTCAGCTAGCTGGTGATTTTTCCGTGTTTTTCAAAAATCCATTCACTTTCACTGTTTTGGGGTGGCAGCACAAATCAAGGAATTCAAAAACCATAGCAAATAAAACCAAAACTGTCTACTTGGATATGTACGATGTTGTGCTGGGTAATGTGGATAAAATGGCTATCATGGTTATATATACCTTAACAGCAATATATATGTACAGTGACATAATAGGGTTTTTGCAAAAGTATTTATGGATAAAATAACCAATTCTAGCTAATCTAACTGAATTAAAACATTGTCACATTGATGTGTCTAAATCCAAAAAGTCTCACTGTACAGAGGATAATAAACGATGCAAGAATAATTAACAGTTCACTTCAGGTAAACAGGTTCTTTTCAGACTGGCTCGCTATGAGCTTTTGTTTGGATAACCAGAAGTCATCATCAATCTGTGATCTGTGCCCTTCAAAACAAGCTCCAGTCCACACAGTGTGCTGAAAACCCTCACACACACACACACACACACACACACACACACACACACACACACACACACACACACACACACACACACACAGGGGAAGCAGGTCTTTGGCTGCAGACGAGCAGGCTTGCGTGCCTCATTGCCTGGGTTGGGGAGTTCACAGTAGTGAGCGACCACAGACAGCAGTGATCATTAGGTCATTGTGGGCCAGAAAGCGGTTTGCGTGAGTGAAGGTGTGTCTGTGTGTTATTTAGAGATGCTCCATTAGCAAACATCTAATCACCTTGGCACGTGTTCAAACTAAAACCTTCACATCAGGTCTTCTTTCCAGCTGCTGAGTCAAAGCAGGACGCATGGCTCGATAACGGCCTGCGTGCTTTCCAGCAGAGTGGAGGAGGATTTTTTTTTTTGTGATGACACGAGGCTGAACTCTCTTTTGTAACAGAAAAAAAAACAAAAAAAAAACAATTCATGATGGATTAACATTTCCTCCCCAGTGGAAAGCACCATTTGTAGACACAGAACTCCTCAAGGAATTCATGTTTTTTTGTTATTTGTTTTTTAAATAAGAGAATTTTTGCAAAAACACTTCACTCCTGGGAGCCACATTTCCCTGTCAGCTCTATAAAATGTGAATGCACAAGTGACTGAAGTGCAACACAGATCGTGGCTTGTTTCAGCATCACCCGCTGCAGTGTTTTATTATATCTCCCAGCTGGAGAGGCCAATTATTACTTAACCCATGAAACAGTAAAACATTATGACACTGCTAGTGACTGAAAACACTGTAATAATGAGCAGGTGCTGCACTGGATCAGCCATGGCAAGTCCTGTAATGGTCTCCAAATCTACTCAGCATTTGTAAATAAGCTGTATATTGTATGAATAAAGCTAACATGAATGAATATGAATACATGTTGACTAGCTGGCAGGTGACTTTTGTTTAAATCTAAAAAAAGGGGGGGTTGCTTTAGCCAAATGAGGAAAAAAAACTGCAACCTCATAAGAGTGAAGGTAAATGGGATGTTGTTTGTGGGGACATAGTCAGATAATGTCATGAAGTAGCGTGGCATCATGGGAGTTGTTGTCTTCATTGTTAGACAACCACCATTGCCAATGAAAATGAATAATTGTGCTCCATCATGAGTGAGCAACACAAACAGCCACCTCACCAGCTTCTATCATCACTCTCTGAAGAATCATCTGGTGTTTCCCTGGTGGTTACAGCGACTAAAGGAGCTAAAAGGGATATGATTCCATTAATAGGCAACAGCTTGAATAAAATGACTGATTCCTCTGGGTTTGAACACTGCTGGAAACTCGTTGTTTTTAGGCATTTTAATATACGGTGGCACGGTGGTAACACTGTCGCCTCACAGCTAGAAGGTCCCGGGTTCGATTCCCTCTGTGAGTGCTAGGGGCGTGTCCCCCACCATGCCTTCGGTGTCTGCTCGTGGAAAGGGGCCTTTCTGTGTGGAGTTGGCATGTTCTCCCCATGTTCCTCTTTGTCACTACTGGTCAGGTGGTGATCTTCTTGCATGTTTTTAGTAGGGTTTTTTCTTAAGGAGGATACCCCAGGTGAACATGGGGAGATGCCTAAAAACAACGAGTTTCCAGCAGTGTTCAAACCCAGAGGAATCAGTCATTTTATTCAAGCTATCGCCTATTAATGGCATCATATCCCTTTTAGCTCCTTTAGTCGCTGTAACCACCAGGGAAACACCAGATGATTCTTCAGAGAGTGATGATAGAAGCTGGTTAGGTGGCTGTTGGTGTTGCTCACTCATGATGGAGCACAATTATTCATTTTCATTGGCAATGGTGGTTGTTTAACAATGAAGACAACAACTCCCATGATGCCACGCTACTTCATGACATTATCTGACTATGTCTTTTGTTGTCGAGGCCCCAAGCAGCAAAAGAGCCTGTTTGAGTGGGGTTTGGTGGGTTTCCTCCATGTTCTTGGTCAGGGCACTGGCTTAGAACTTAATACTAAGGATGGGTTAAGTGCAGAGAATGAAAAGTTCTCATGGCGAGGTCTGTGGACCATCCAAAATAATACTAAAGGTCTTCTGGAAAGAGATGTTGCTGCTGAATTCTCCAACTCTGATTCCAAAAAAGTTGTGACGCTGAGTGAAACGTAAATAAAAACTGAATGCATGTCTTCTGGCAACAGTTTTACAAAGTTTTCCTGAGCCCATGCAGTAACATCGTTTATACAATCATGTGTTCACAAAGTGGTGAACCTCTCCATCCTCGCTTGTGAACGACTGAGCCTTTCCAGGTTGCCCCTTTCATACCCAACCATGATACTATCACCTGTTACAATCAACCTGTTTACCTGTGGAATGTTCCAAACAGGTGTTTTTGGGGTATTCCAAAAAACTGCTTCTTTGGGGGGGTTCAAGTGAGCTGAACCTTTAGGTATCAAAGTCCTGTCGGTATGCTTTTAACTGTGATATGTATCCTTGCAAACACAATATTTCTTTCCCTGCCAACACTCGATAACATTGTTTCTATGGCTATATAGCTCTCAGGACTGCGTATGACCAAACCCAATGTTTATGTCCGGACTGATCACGGCCGTTGTATCGCTGATGTTTGCATTGTAATGATGATTTTGCAACAATGCCACTGTTCCACCGTTCTCATTTCACATACATTATTGCACTTGTAGGCCAAGACGGGTGGAATGCTTTCAACTTTTTATGATACAAAGTTGTGCCAAGAGCATTTTTCCCCGCTGCTTCTCTGCGAGGGGATTTCAAAGGGGAAAAGCAACACATGCTGTCATTCATGTCCCGCCGGTCAGATGGACCATTACGCTCATATCAGATCGGCTCTTTTGATGTGCCGAGTGACAGAACAAAATAAATAGCGAGCGCAAGGCTGTGAAAGATTTGCAATGCAGTGCGTTAATTAACGAAGGGCTATACCAATTAGGCGCCCATGATTGGTGTGTGAATATCAGTGCAGTCACGCAGTTTAGGACTCGGCGCAGAGTAACACCACTGTTTACTGAACACAAAGACCATAAACAAGCTCTGGCAACAAGCACACTGCCAAGTGTGAATAGCTGAGCATTTCAATGAATTTATGGCTTTTCCTAAGATTTCAGCATAGTTGCATTGTAAAAGGTTTAATCACTTATTGAGAACTTTTGTTTTTAGGCCAATAACAAGATGAGGGAAGTTTTATCAGTATGTGCTTTATATTACACAAATGCAGACAATTCTGCTGCATTAAAAGTCTGTTTTCCTCCCCATTAAATGAAAAGACCGAAAGAAATTAAAATTAACTGGGTCGTTTATATATAGATATAGATGTGTGTGTATGTGCGTGTGTGTGATGGTATCATGTAGAGCTCCAAGCTGCATCAGCTGAGTGGCAGAAAATGAACTATTTTGAAAATCAATTAAAGGTTTGAAGTTATTTTACAAGCAAAATGCCAAACATGCCACAGATTTATCATTTAATGTGTGAGGATTGGCTGCTTTTTCTTTCTTTTTTTGGAGTTTGAAGCATTGGGCTTCATGAACGTGTGACAAGCTTCTTTTCTATTTTGTGATATTTTATAGATAGATAAATAGATACAGAAGTAGTGACATTTAACATTTTAGGACAATGCTCCCAAAAGACACACGGTAACCTCACTGTACAGATGTTTTAGTTATGGAAAAGCTTTTTCAGATAAAACCGTTCCAAGTTCTTATTTAAATTCCAGTCGTGCGGCTCTCCAAACACTGAAACAATCCAGGTAACAAGACTGGAACAAACACTCACTCAGGAAAAAAACATCACCTGTTTTGGCCAAAAGTTATATTTACCCCAAGTTTAAACAGGTTCTAATTGCAATAATATGTTCCCTTTTTTGCTGTTGCAAAACAACGTGTGCAAGACTCAGAGAACAAACACTTCATTAACCGTGTAGACTGCATTAGGTAGTCAGTAACGAGGTGACTGGTTGAAGAAAAAAGCGATAATGACCCAAATGTTTGGTTCACACGTGTATAATTATGCATTTATTGACAAGAATGATACAGGTCTGCAGCGGGACAAACTGAGGTCAAGCCAAATAACAGATGGGCTTCTTCAGTTTACTTAGCAGACCTCCTGGTCCTCTTGTCCCAGGAGAAGTTTGCTCCGTAGGATTTCACCCGGGGCTTTGAGGTCCTCTTCTCCGTTATGTCGTAGCTCCAACCTGAAAGGACAAACATCAGAGTAAATGATGGGGGCGAGAGCGTCACGTATATTCACTTTGGACGAGTTCCAACCACAATGAGGTGTTTTGGAGACATCAACGGGCTGTGTAGAGTCAGAGCTGCGCTAATCACTTTCATGGTGCAATAAACAGAGAAAGCCAGTTTCCTTTGCTTAGTTTCAACAAACTCTCCCAGATGGTTCGGTCCTCTGAGTGAAGGGAATTTTCTGAGAAAACGACATCAACCATGTTTTCACTTGAACTCACACAGGACTGTTTTGAATTGTCTTACCATCTTGTTAGTCCATCAGAAGTATTCTCTTCATGTTTTATTACTTGATTTGTTATGAGGAAAACACGCTGTCATCAGGTGTCTTTGTTTCCATGGCGAGGTTTTAACAGATGCTGTTTTACAGCTACCACCTGATGACAATCCTGGTTTGAATGG
Organism: Chaetodon trifasciatus; assembly: GCA_037975065.1. Classification (NCBI taxonomy): domain Eukaryota; kingdom Metazoa; phylum Chordata; class Actinopteri; order Chaetodontiformes; family Chaetodontidae; genus Chaetodon; species Chaetodon trifasciatus. Next base: position 1,895,347 of record JBBMOE010000008.1, read on the forward strand.
TTTAATAAGCTGTGAACATTTCAAAATAATATTGTCAATAGCCAAAGGGTATGACGGTCTGATTTATCTGTCCACTGACACACTGCAGCATTTCACATCCACGCAGCTCTTTGTCACATATTTAATGTGTCGTTTATGCAACCAATTAAAAAATAAAACAAAAGCTTCAGATTCCTTTCAGGCTGGTCAACCGCCGCAGCGATCCTTCGCGCTGTGTAAGCTCCTCTGACTAACTCTGGATCCAGATTCGATCTAGTTACAGACCAAATCACTCTGTGATGGAGTGAAAGCAGCAAAACTGGCAACCAGCTCACTTCAGCATCACGACCCTCCTGCTAACTATTCCTGCTCCTAATAGTGCAACTAATGATAATCAAATATAGTTCAATGAATTGTGTTCATTAGAAATTTGATTTACTGTCTGTTCAGCCACTGATTAGACTTTGGTAAACCTCCACGGGACGGTGTGTGTCAAAAGTCTGTTATGTCATTTTTAAACCTGACTTGATTGGCTATGATTAGTGGAGGCCTCACATTCACTGTTATATTCTGTTTTATACAAAAGTCTGGCCTGAAATATTAAGATTGATGCTCCATCTAATATCTTGGAAATTTCTTCGATTTTTTTATTTTTTTTTACCGTTTTTCTCAGCAAAAGCGATGGCGTCTTCCTTGGAGGAGAAACTGAGCACCATGTTGGATAAGGGGTCGGCGCTGAAAGGCAGACAAAGGCTGTTAGCCACACAATAACAGAGACATGATTGGAGGCAAATATTAAAAGAAACGGTTGATGTTCCAAAGTCAAAAACCTTGCAGGACAGAGGATGATGCAAACTGTAAAAACTTTGAGGCTGATTTGTGTATGTACTGTAAATAAAGCTGACAGACTCATCAATCCTGAACTCTGAAGAATTGTGATTAAGACACAGAAAACGAGTGTGATTTCAGTTTGTGTGCTGCAGAAATAGGCCGCTGCAGGTATGAAGCTCTTACGTTGAGGCCCAGCCCATCAGCGGGTTCTCCCAGCGCTCTCTGGTATCAAAGTCCATCTTCCACTTCTTGGTGCTGTTGACTCCGGACTGCATGGCCGACTTGGTGGGCACAAAGATGTGAACTTTGCGCGTCTTAATGTGCTCCTCTGGGACGCCTGTCAGTGTGGTGATGTCCTAAGAGACAGATGGACATAAAGCACGTCCTACTGTGAGTAACAGTTGAAGTTGAAGAGACTTTTTCAGACTGGAAAATAGCAGAAATTATAATTATTTTTGGTGGATGTGGAAGATTTAAACTTATATGTACTGTAGCTTTTCATGACCTAATTTCAAATCATCATCTATATCAAATAAAAACATTAGAATACACATCATATATTAAATAAGTCTTTATATTTACTATATTATTACAAGACGTGTGATACTTTTTTTCAGTTGAATTACTTTGAATTCAAGGTAATACACTGTTAAAAAGATTTTTTTTAAAGTTCAGTAAATGCATGATACTTCCAGAGTCAGTGAGTTATCATGTTAAATAAATAAATGATCTCCATATTGACCAAAATAGTCAGAATGAGCATTAGGAGTCAAGTTAATAATTTATGGGGAATTATTCAGTGAAACCCCTTTGAAGGCAACAAAACTTAGAGGTCTCAACTGAGCAGTCAAAACAAAAACCAAAAGCCGTCCAAGCTTCCCATGTCTGCGACCGCGTGAACTACAAGAACAGAGCGACATGTTTCTGGTTGCAGACCTGCGAGCTGACATCCACAAACAACCTGACTTTCATCGGACTGATGTCTTTTTCCTTCCCTGAGAGGAGTTCATACACAGAAACGCGTCTGTGTTTGTTAAGAGAGGTCACCTGAAAGTTAACTCGCAGGTGTTACAAAATACAACTTAAAGCTCTGACAAGGTGTTCTTAGTGTCAGAACGATGAGGCTCGGAAAATCTTCAGTGGCTATAAAAAGTACTTGGTTTTACATTTTTGTACTTCACATCAATCTGTGGAAATGTTTTTTCCCTTTTGAATAAAAAAGCTCAAATACATCTTCAGTGTCAGAAAAACAATAAAACATGGAAGAATTCAAGGAGTGAGCAGTTTTTATAGACACAGTAAAATAAAGTCAAAGCTTGGATTGTGTTTTTATTGTTTCTGTGATCTGATGCTCACTCAGTGGGCATTTCTATTTCTGCCAGCACTACTGTTACAAACACATGAATCTTTCCTGTGTGGATTCATCTTTTGGTTTTTATATATATGTTGCCTGTAAATGAGTACTCCTCTCAGGCAACAGCTTCAATTTGTGTACGATTTCAGTATAACTGAATAACAGCATTATAAAACAAAAGAAAGCACAGCTCGCATGTGTGAAAAGGTCAATTCTGGATTCAAAGGACAAAAAAAGAAAACAGAACAAGAAGAATATAACAACTATCTTCATGCTGCGATGTGTACTGAGGTGGATGAAATTAATGCCTAATACTTGAGGTGATTTATTCCAGACCATCAGAAAGTAGGCCAGCGCGACAAGAGGAGGAGGAGGGGCCTTCGGCTGTACTAAATGCATATTCCTGAGCAACTGGAGCCCCTTCAAGCTCCTATCAACGATCTGGTCCAATTCTTCGGGGAATTAGCAAACAAGCAATGGGAAGTCGGCGACAAAACACAGACCAACCTCCCAGCACGCAGGCACCAGCCACCCAAGACTGAGGGCTTTCCAGGGCGCTCTCCTTTCAATACAAGAATTTTACACATTTCAATGGCCATTACAACTTCAAAGAATCAAATTTTCATCATTGTCTGTCATCTGCCAGTTGATTTGTAGAAAGGGGGTCGTTTTGCATGAACTCTACACAAAAGGCCGCCTTTCCTTTGGCAAAGCAGCTTCCAGTGGTATTTAAGCCGAGTAAATTACAGGTCCAACTGCTAAACTACTGCTCGTTTCAGTCAAACGTCTTTTGCCATGCTCAGAGCCGACACCAGTCTGAATTTAATCATAAACAAGATCTGCACATTGAAAAGATTGTTAGAATGAAAGGGAAAAAATGAACAAAGGGGGGGAAAAAAACTTCACAAGTGCTTGGTAATTATTTCCGGCTGCCCTATCTACTTAACCTTAACAATTCCTTCTTGTCACAGAGAGGAAGAAAACATGTTCTCTTCACCCAAAGGGGGTAATGGTGGATGGTTCATGACACAATAACACACAAGACAGTGTGAGAGAGTACCAAAATGAGACGCCACATTTGGGGTTTTTTTTCCATCTTGGAGCTTGCAGCAGGTAATCAAAAATGTTCAAAAATGTTGCTTTCTGCTGGATAAAGTTTTTATTTTCAATGGATAAAGTTCAAACGATCCATGCTCCAAAAGTGAGAGGTAAGAAAAACTTCCTGGGAGTTTTGGAGAAACCTCAAGAACCATTAAAACGCTTTGTACACAGTGAACCACAACACATTTGGGGCTGCGAGTCAAGGGGAAGAAATCATGCACAAAAAGTACCTTTTGAGTCGAGGTAAATCAAATCTGCAGTCAGAAACATTTAGCAGTTGGTCTGGTCTGTTCTGGGGGTTAGATGCATGAAAATCCCTCCCTGAGACGCATTAGAAATTATACCCTTGGGATTAGCAGACCAGACTATGGTTACGCGTATGTACGTTACATAAACCATAACTGACACATGAGGCCCATGTATGGTAAACCGGTGCAATAATTTGTCCAGATGTAGCAGACCTTAAATCACATCTCAAGCGTGGATGAGCACAAAAGGTCCTTCATGAATGAGGGAGGATGTTTCAAAACAAAAGCTGAAACTGAAAACACTCTGCTCATTATCTGGCATTGTTTGCAAAAATATGAGTCTAGACTTCCATGATACTTGCATGCATTACACTCAAAGCTAGGAGGGTTATCGGCGTAACAGGCTCACCCACAATACCCGGATTCACAAAGGGAATGATTGTGGCTGGAATGTGGTGTGTTCCCAGGAAGACTAGAGAGGGCCATCACAAAAGGAAAACCCACACGGTGGGCACTTTTTCTTCTGCCACGTACAGGAAGCAAAATGAGAACTATCAAGTTTGACACTATTCACAGGGCCTTCACGGGGCCCTACAATACCTGGCTGGGCAGGCAGAATGCCGGGCTTAAGAAAGGGGGGAAAAAGGCTGGCAAAGTCTCCGTCACGTGAAAGCGTGTCGATATTTCTGACACCTCCAGGCTACGAGCCAAATAAAGAGCATAGGAGCTTGTCGCTGTGGGGCCGCTGGGCCCACCAGAATGCTGAAAGCCGGTACCCCTAATGCTCCAATGGAGACCTGGGATGGGAGATTTCTGGGTAAACAAGATTCAAAGATCTCAACTTGCTTAAGTGATAGAAACTGACGGAAATAACGAGATATCAAAAGGCAAGAAAAGTAAAAAGAAAAGTAGGAATGTAACAGTTTGCTTTGGGGGGGTTGAGGAGTGAAATGGCTCTGAACTGAAACAATTGTGGAACAAACTGCAGTCAGTGCGAATGAAACACAAGAGGCCTTCGCATTGTTACATAAGCTCTGACATAGATCATGAAAATGAATCATGAAGTTGTCAAGATGTGACGTCCATCTTACTCCACTTGCTAGAATCTGTTTAAAACCTTATGAAAACAATTTCATTTTTTTGTCATTTCATTTCACATCATTATTCCAGCTAACAACTAGGACTCGAGAAGAATGCCATCCCGTCATTCCAGGGAGGACATACAGTACATACATACATACACATACATATCTATGTATGTATATGTCACTATCGCTTAGCAAATGACAAACTGACCCGAGCGCTGACTGCTGTGAGGCGCGTCTTCTCACGCTGTTACTATAGTTACTGTCACACTTTATTCTGGTCTTTTTTTGTTAGTCTAATTGGTTGATTCTGTGATGTTTTGGTCCGTGCTGATGTTACTTGGTACGTGTCCTGCGTCTCTGACATGTTCCAACCCGAAAGGACGCAGTAAACTCACTAGCATCGGGAGGCGAACGCGCTATTGTCCCTGGTGAATCTGCACGGTTAAAGAGGTAACGCTACAGACACTTTACATCGGTGTTCACGTTTTAATAAACTTCTGTCAGAGATGAACGTAACCAGATACATTTACTGCAGGTATAAACTGAACATCGTTACTCTTAACTCCACTCACAAAGCTCTGATTGGCTCTTGTCAAAGAGTATGACACCACACCAAACTGAATCACTGAAAGAAACTGGAGACGTGGCTCCCAGCCACAACGGTCCCCATATCATTTAGCACATCTTGTCAGTTTCAGATGATTTGCAGGTGAATGTCCACATTTCCTGCAGTCAAAAAGTGGCCTGCCAGTAAGAAGGTATCTCTAAATGATGAAAGTCAGACATCACTTTTGGATGCATCTTTGAGAAAGTGGAAGCAACACAAATCACATGAATGATTTTAACCAGACAGTCGCAAATATCAGTTGCATGGGGAGGATTGAGTCGTGGCTCACGCTGGGGTACTTGGAGCGTCCTGGGCTTTGGCAAAACGTACACGAGGACTTGAAAAGAGATATGCACAAGGACACTGTCTTCTGAACACGATGCTGTTTATTCACTTAGTGAATGAATAGCCATGTCTTTTTCACTTGATACTGGGATATTATCACTTGATACTCCCTCTGTGCTTGTTAAGAACAGAAAGAGGATTATTTTAAAGCTAAAGTAAACCATAAAAAGGAAATTCACGTCTGCTCTTGCAATGATCCCGGATGGATCAATTATTAGCTGTGTCTTTTTAGGTTTTTTTGATTAACAACATTGTTAACCAGCTGAAATCAATCATTAACCGAAAAGAACTCATTTGTTCTTGAAGTTATCTAATGAAGCAAAAATACCAAACACTCTCCGGTCCTGCCTCCCTTGGGTTTGGACTGTGGGTGAGACAGAAGGAGACTTTTAAGACATCTCCATGGAAAAATAGCCCACATACAGGGCGAAACTGTCCACACACATTGGTACTGGCCATCCTGTTTTTAAGACTTGTTAGGGTTTACAAATGTAAACTGAGGTGCAGAGAGTATTTTCCTGTTAGTACAGTAACCAAACAGGCAAACAAATAAAGGATGTCTGTGCATGACCGGCTCAGACAAACCCTTTCTCACATCACCGCCTCATTGTTATGGGTAACGGTGGACATTATGACAGGCATGACACAAGTACGGTCCTGCCTATCAAAGCTGGAGCACCCGTATGCCAAAACTGCAGCTCGGCAGCCAGGAAGGGTCATAAGGTCGGCCGAGCTGAATCATGTTGAGCCAGCATGTGGTGAAAGCCCAAACACATCACCCTTAACCCCCCACTGTCCAGCCCACACCCAGACCAAGATGATGAGCTTCACTCATCAGCCTCCGCCGGCTCCCACCTTTAGACGTCTTTGAAGTGGAGAAAGCGTGCCAATTACTGATAGGACATAGGGGACATTTCTAATAGAAACAAATATTATGTTGGGTGCTCATGAGTGGGAGCGGTTCAACGCTGGAGAACGAGAAGCAGCTGGCACGAGGATCATCTTGTATCTCATGTTACACATACCGGTGGGAGGATAGAGGAGGGGGTCGTTTATGAATACGTCAGATGCACACATGCTTGTTTGTTATACCGCATCTAACAGACACCACTTGAAATGTCCTTTTAGAAGTACAATTTATTTACAAATCAACCAAAAATGATGTGCTTCTTCTCTCAGTTTATATCATTCTTTCCTATCTTTGAGTTTTGGACTATTAGTCAAACAAAATAGGCAATATGAAGACTTCCCCGGGATAATTTTCTTAAAAAGTCAATTAATCGTTTGGTCTAAAGAATATCAGCAAATGGCAAAACATGCCCTTTGCAAGTTTGTTTTGTCTGACCAACAGTCAAAGACCAAAATGATGTTCAATATACTGTCATGGACAACTAAGAAAAACAAAAAATATTCACATCTGAGAAGCTGGAACATGAGATTTTTGGGCCTTTTTGCTTAAAATATCACTTAATCCATTAGCAACTAATCAATTAATAGAGTAATCGTTCCAGCTCTGGTACACGTTAATGACAATGTATTAGAAAGAGAACGAAGAGGCCAAAAACATGAGAAACCAGACTTATCATGGTGTAAGACACCAAAACTAGTTTGCAAAATTCTAAAAATGGCTGCTAGCTCACATCTAATGTACAAATGGAAGTGTAGACAATCAGAAGCAGCAAGCCTTTTTTATCCACTCTGCAAACACAACACTTAGCAGCTCGACACTTCCTAAAACTAGCCAGCAGTGACAGGGCTGAGGAGTCCTCTTAAGAGGCTTAGTCTCTATGGAAGAGAGTGTTAATGAATGAAATACTATTTAGTGGATGATACATAATAAAGCCTCTTGTCTGGCACTCTTCAAAGACCAACATCCTCTGACCCACTACTCCAAACTTGAGCCGCAGGATTTTTTTTTTTGCATAAGCGCGCTGTATGAGAGGCCGACCAGACAAAACAGACACTTAAGTTGTCTACGTGCAAGGGAGGGAGGAAGGGTGGGAGAGGAGGATGAGAGGGAGAGGACGGGGGGGTGGGGTGGTGAATGTGGTCTGTTCCACTGTAGGTCACTCTGTGTCTGTCTCTGAGACCAGACAGGCTTAGAGAGTATACACCCCAGTACAGCAGACTTAAAGACCCCCTTCACTGAATATCAAGTTTTTCATCTTGTCCATACACTGTTTTTATATACTAATACACATATGATCAATTAGCAGTGAATGTCATGGCTGAGCAGTTTCACCTTGGAACAGCAGAGGACCAATGACAGTCTGAGAAACACAGAATCGCACAGCCAGGGATTCACTGGTATCATACCAAAGGAACGGATGTTGTCGACTCGTGGGGGGGGCTACAGTGAAACGAGAGGCATCAGAGGATAAGCCAGGTGTATGCTGTGATTATATGTTTCACGATTTTCAACAGGACAGCAGAGATATGTTCTGTTTTTGGGTGCAAACTTGCAAAAGGAGAAATGGTGAGCCTTCATGTGTTGGGGTTTGGTTTGCAGCAGCCATTTTTTCACTGAGCACTGTTTTGAAAATTTTACACAAAAACAGATGGGTGTTGCCACAAAACTTATACTCATCCAGTTATCCTGGGGACAGCAAGCACGGGTCAACGTGTGGGTCAGTTTATTTTTGTCGTGTGTTATCCATTGACAAATCTGCAGTGTGCTTGATAATGTTAGCCAAAAGTTAACAGCAAATATTCAGATAGCTGAGCTGCTGAATTCATTTGATAACTCTGACAGAGGACTTTTGGGGTTGTTCTTCAGAATCGGTTTCTGCTTTGAAGGTGCATGGCTCAATTACTCCTATATTACAGTTTGTGTGCTTGACGAGCTAGATATGCTGCAGGCAAGCAGTGAAGGAATGGGTGGAGACAGAGGCAGGGACTATTGAGATTCATGTACACTAAATGAATGCAGACTTACATTTAAAAAGATGACTTTTTAGGGGTTTAGGGACAACACCTGTTTGAGGTCACAGTGGTTCAGGGTATGCTGCCACTGACACTCTCAGGCACTCATTCAATTCTGCAAAAATAGATTTCTCGAGATGATCTTGTGCTAACTAGCTTCCACTGAGGGACCTCTTCATCAGGAACCTTTGTGATAGCTCCAAATGATAAATCTTGACTGACATTTTCCAATCTGATTTCGATTTAGGTCTTTCAAAACAACCAACAACCTGCCTTTCGACTAAACTACCTTACTGTAATCAAACCACACATCTTTTGTCCAGATGTGATGTTACTTGCCAAGCGTGCACTGTGCTGTAAATTTGCAAGAAAACCAAAGATTTTAAATTAGCAAACTCGATGCACCAAACATCAAATAGGCTTACCAATTTAATACTCTCTTCCTCTCCCCGTCTTCCTCCCTCCTTCCCCCTCAATTCCCCACACTCTAATAACTGTCCTCCTCTGTCTCGTAAAACCCTAGTGCCTTTAGAGAACTCTATAACAAGGCTTCACAAGCGCTTTAAGATTATGGGGTTGTCTTTATGTGGAGAGAGGGAGCACACTTGGCCCCGGCTGAAGCAGGACGAGACGTTCAGACACTCAGGCATAAGTGGGAGATATTGTATTATTGCATATTGAAGCAGCTGCTGAGGTTATAACCGCAGTTGTTTCTGCAGAGGGTTAGAGAGTAAAGCAAAGGCCTGACTCTAATTGAGGGAGGTCACAGACATTCCGTGTAAAGCTGTGTATCAGTGGCCAGCCAGCCGGACCCTGGGAGCTGCTCAGCATGCTTAATCAAACAGTAATTACAAACAAAAGCAGGTCGGCATGGGCAATCTAGGGAACACTGGAGCTCCATCACGCAGGTCTTTTTATTTGGCATTATTTCTGAAATTCAGACAATGCCTGCAAGGTTTTACTCATGAAAAGCTCAAATTTTAGCCAGGTTTTTAATTTATGTGCATGTTTATAAAGAGAAGAAAAGAGATGAAAACAGTCAAGATCAAAAGTAGGGTTACCAAAAAATGTTTGTTATTTTATCTGCCATATGACATATTATCACTTTTTGAGCTGGTCAGCAAACACGTCCGTCATATACGGAGCAATACCATCATTCACTTGGAGTGCTTTTTCTGTCCACTTGGCGGCTGTACATGAAATATTCACTCTTCTTTTAGCTCTGATTTTTGCCTCCATTATCTCTTGAGGGAAAAATCTGACTCTTTAGCAGCTAAATGCTCCACTATGTTCTCTAGCTATCAGCTAGCTGTGTCTGTTTACCGGCTGCTGCTGGACTGGTAGCTGATCATGGGATTTTAGTGGCTTTTTTGCAGAACATTGTTGGACAAGCTACTTGGAAAGTGTAGTGAGCTAACCTACCGGTTACTCTAGATCACACGAAGTTTCACTACACCGAAGCTACTGACAGAGAAATGTAGCAAGTAACAACTACAGCAACGGGTCAAAAGCAGTTTACTACTTACTAAGCTTTTCTTTTTATTTGTTTGAAACATCCTCTTTATGGGATGAGTTCATATTTTTGACTTACAGGAGATTTTGGCCCCTCATTGCCTACATTTGCCAGGAACGCAGACGGCCAAACAAACTGCAGAGCCGGGTGCTCCTGTGAGGTGTGCGTTTTTTGGACAGACGAGAACTAAGGACGAGCGTCACAAAAACACTCAGACAGAGTTTTCTGGAGCAAATTCAAAATATCATTTGCCCTGGCCAAAATGCAACCTCATCTAAACGAGCTTATTCAGAAATGTTCACTACAGAACAAGCGGCACACCACTTTCTCCTCGGGCTGCTCGAGAGAGAGAGAGAGAGACAGCGTGCGAACCCGGCATAACCTCTCAGTGGATCGAGACCTTTGTTTGATTGGTCGAACCAGAAAGCAATTCACACTTATTGACAGCCTGATGAATGACTAGCGTGCTGACATACGCTGAATGCCCAAAAGGGAGAGCGCTCTCATTGCCCTCTTCCATGTGAGACGGAGACCACTGTACTGTAAACAGCTGAGGGCCTCTCTTTTCGGCCTGTCTGGGTGAGCATTAGAGTACTTCCCGCCGTCGCCAGCAACAGCATGCCACAAAGGAACCTCTGTGGCCGACAACACTGAAGTGGCCACTGTCTTTTTCGTGAGTCTCAGGGTGTCTCACAAACTTTTTTCCATGCAAGCTTCTTTTCTTTCACCCCCTCCCCATTTTTTAGAGGCCCTTTTTTTCCTCTCCTCTGCTGTTCCTCTCAGTGGCCCCTACTGAGAGGACAGAGACAGACACTCCGCCCAGCCAAAGGTTTGTCTGCCAGTATGGTCAGCTTTGCTCTGGAACAAAAGCGCACTGACGCTGCCCACACACAGCAAAACCCCCCCAAACAAGTCCACAACAGACTCCCACATTCTCCCCAAACTCCCTCTTTCGCCGTTATCTCCTATCTCCTTCGTCTTTTAATGACTAAGCATTCACTTCAAAAGATCCTTCTTTGTTTGGTACAGTTGGTACATTGCTAACCTTGGCCATTTCAAATGCATGCTTATTGGTGTTTAGGCTGTGCTCCAGAGCTTAATGAAAAGAGGCACCAAAGACCCTGTCTGATGGAAAACAAAGTGAAATACAGCTGTACCACATGCTTTACAGAAACAGCAACCCTGAACAGTGACTTCATAGTCACCGTTGGTCTGTGAACTAGATTTGATTACACATTTTTAACTGAAACCTGCCCATCAAGTGCTTTTGGAGCTACGCTGTGTGTCCAAGCCAGTTGACAAGTGTAAGACTGCTGCTCACAGAAAGTCACCAAACAAAGCCTCAGCTGCAACTGCTACGTACATTGAGACAAATACACCACTTTAGCTTCATCTTGATGTTCTCATTCAGTACGTTTACCAGCACTTCTGTCACTGTTTCTGCAGTTACTTTCATATAAGTCATGTATATGAGAAACAGGGTTTCCCAGTTATCACAATCGGGGTAGGGGGATTAGAGAAACCCGATCTTCCCAGCAGAACTTTCCAGGAGAAAGATGCAGGTAGGAGTGAAAGTTTGTTATTTTTGCTGGAAAAGTGACTGAAAAGATGAATTGATTATCAAAATAGCTGGCTGATTAATTTTCTGTTGATCCACGAATTGATTAATCAACTAATCATGATGAATGACAAAGCCTTCGGACAGAGAAAGTAGTGCAGCGGCAGCAGAGGTGCTGAATAAAAGCAGGACTGAAGACCTTCTCCAACATTTTGATTACAGTGCCCAGGTTTCTACAGTGCATGCAAACATGTTACAAGATTTCCTGTGTAACTTAGTTTCTTGCATGTATGACATCTACACATTCTAATTCGTATTCCACAGTAACAAATGCACACTGTCCAAACACTTTCACTGTCCTCACATGCTTCTATTTTTTGCACCAACACACAATCAATAGACAATCTACCATAAATACACAAAGTTCTGTAGGGGACGTCCTCTGATTTTACAGGTTTTGGGTGGTACTGTGTGTGTGAGTGGGTTTATATAGTGACATAACTTTGTTTGAGCCTGAAGATCAAGAATAGTTTGAAAATGAAAAAATAAAACTGATGTTACCAGACGTCTATTTGCCTGCTTATCATCTCAGTGTGAGACCAAGCAGCAACAACTGGGGCTGAAAAATGAAGCCAATGTGGAAGTACCACACAAACTGCAGCTCCTCAAAGGTCCACTTGAGGCTGGTGGGTGGGTCAGTCCCCATAGACCCCCATTATAAAAAGTCAAACTTTACAGCAGAAATAAACATGTTAACAGCCTGGTCTGTACAGCTAATTTCCCATTTTCCTAATTTCCCCAGGTACTGCGAAGATAGTGAGGGCCAGAGCCACCGTCACTGAGTTGCAGAATGACTCTTCAGAAACCTATGGCTGTGGGGCACCCAGGTGCCTCGGCTGGTAGAATGTGTGCACCACGTACTAAGCCTGTGTCCGTACCGCAGCAGACCGAGTTTGATTCCAACCTGTGGCTTTTTGCTGCATGTCTTCCCCTTTCTCCCACTCTCTCTCTCCCCCTTTTCCACTATGTCACTATCCTATCAAACAAAGGCTATAAAGTGGCATCATGGAGACTATGTCCATGTTCTATACAGTCTGTGCTTGATGTTAGTGGCTCGAGGCCACATTAACTGCTGAGGCATGAATCTCTGATGGATCTGTCTGCAGTCGAGTTGCCTTGTGGGTAATGTAGGCACCAGGTTTTGACAAGTGAGAATGAGAAGAATAGTTGAATAAAAAAGACATTCCTGCATTGATTTTTATTTCTTTTAAACTGGAAGGTTGTATTTTCATCATTAAGGAGCATATAGTACAAAAGATGATGAGAACAAATAATTCTGAACAAAAATTACTTGATTTACCAACTGAACTAAATAACGAGAGCACCAATGTATGATTACGCAAACAAATGTAAGTTGCCTCAAGGACAGGGGAACAACAATCTGTGTACTACAGCAGTGTTGAAACACTGTTATGAAGAAAACAGAGTCAGACAAAAACCTGTAAAGTATGCAGGATATGTCATGTCAATAGATGCAATGCAACTGACATGCAAATCAACTTGCTGCTACTGATGCCAAACAAAGAACCCTCAAGCATTCAAGTGCCAGACAGCGCAAAATAAATCATGAGTGTTACTGTAAATGATATCTGTCAGTATTCAATCAACGAGAAGCTGGGTTCAGACTGATGTACACAATGGAGCCAAGACACAACTTGTCACCTGTCAAACCAGGTGCTGGAAATAAGCAAGTGAGCTCAACTGATTTATTAATGCTGTTGCTTTGAAAGAATAAAAAAAAATAATAAAGGGAAATACGAATATCTTCCAAACAGGTGTTTTGGGAGCATTCCACAACTTTCCCAGTCTTTAGTTGCTCCTGTCCCAACTCAAATGTGTTGCTGCATCAAATTCAGACTAAACATATATTTACAAAAATCAAGTTTTGATTGTTGATGAGTAAAATATTTAAAGGTCCAGTATGTGGGATTTTGGGCTATTTATTGGAAAAAATGTAAGATAATATTCATAGTATTGTTTTCATTTGTGTATAATCACCTGAAAATGTTGTGCTGCCATGTTTCTACAGTAGCCCAGAACGGACAAAGCAAACAGTGGCTCAAGAGAGCAGCTTGCATGATTTTTTCATGTTTGTGACAGCCACTGTAGGTCAGTATGAGGTGAGGAGTGTTCAGTTGCTCACTACTAGACACACCAGACCTTTAAATATATTGTCTTTGTACTGTTTTTAATTGAATATATGTCAAAAAGCATTGGCAAACTATCACCTTCTGTTTTATTTATGTTTTACGCAACTTTTTTGGAATCAGGGCTGTATGTCTTCACTGGTTTCCACAGGGTGGACAAAATATTACAAACAAAACCCACCACAAATACTGGACACTGTAACCTGACTGTATATTAGTATGTAACTGGTGGTTTTGGCCAGTGGAGACAACACCATAAAATGCATAATATGGGTATGCATTAAATAATGATCATCAAGCTCTTATGTTGGTCCAACTTTAAACTAAAGCTTAAAACATGATCATATTAAAACGATTTTTCACCTAAACTCCATTTAGTAAACTTTAGAAACTTCTTTAATGACTTGTCATCAAAAGCTGAGAGGAGTAAGAGGATTTGTGGGAGCTGTGAGCACACACAGAACGACCAATGATAACATTTGCCATTACCATCATCAAAAGCCTACTGTCTAACGCAAGCTCATTTTGGCAGCTGATTCGGAAAGTTTTTTAACAATTTTTCCAGGAAAGTAATTGGAAGACAGTAGATGAGACAAACACCAATCTGTGTGTCACGTTGAACAGAGAGGGATCCTTACCAATTTCTCATCAACTGTAATAAGTTGCGTGTCTTGTCCTGGTTTCTCTGCCAGCCTCGATGTTGATGTGCTTGCAGACCTGAAAACCATTAGGTAGACATTACACGCAAAGCACAACCCACCAAGGGCAGACAAGCAACAAAGAGGTAATTTACACAAACAAGTTGCACTCTGTAAACACTGGCTATCTTGGAGGAAGCGGTGGGGCGAGGATACAGTGAAAAGGAAGAGACAAGGAGGGAATCCCCCCCACCACCTATTAGTTCTGTCTGGTGCATCTCTGGCAGACTCTCGCTCTCATCCTAATGACAGGACGTGCTTAATGTTGGCTGTGGTCAACTGTCAGGCGAGGACTGTGTAGCTCTTTGTGAATGTGCAGCCGTGTACTGTCACAAAACAGCAATGTGCCATCATGGCTGAGCCAGGGAAGGGCTATTCCAGATAATCACATTCCAGATTATGCCCCGATAATCACAATTTTACATTTATTTCAAATGTAACGCTTTAACACAAAGAATTGTACTACTCTGTCTAATGTTTCAATTGAAAGACAAAGAAGAAAATCATCATTTTCACCAACACAAAGATATTTTCTATTGGAAGCACTGAACATAATTGTATTATTAAAAAGATATTCTGTTCTTTAACACATCACTTGAATGAAGCCCAGCAGATTGCACTCACTCACAGAAAGATGTATAAGATACAATTGTATCTGATGAAGGGTGGATAACCAAGATGTTGTAAAATTTACTTCTGATACCTCATTCTTAGATTTAGCCATTTACCATGTAAAAATGCCAAACTTTTGTTGCTTTCAGCTTCATAAATGTGATCGGTTGTCTACTTTTTCAGTTTCATGGTATCATAAACTAAATGCTTGTAGCATTTGTCTGCTGATCATATGAAGTACATCCCTTTAGATGGTCACTTATGATATTTGACAAACACTTCATGAAAGGTCAAAGAGGAACTGACTGATGAATCACTAATGAAAATTGTTTCACGGTCAACTTTGCTAAAGAACTTTCTTAGCCAATAAACTGTGTCAGTATCAAAGACATCCATTCCTTATCACCTGTTATCTTTACTAACTCATGTTTAGATCATAAAAGTAATTCCTTTTCGACAATTGATTTTTTAAGTTGGACAACACCATGTATCTATCATTAAATGACCACACCTTGTGCACGATGAGGTCAATGTCTTAATCATAAAAGCTGACAAGGTTGTCACTTACATTGTGTAAAGGGAATATCTCAGTGTTTCATTCTGTAAGACAATTTACTTTTTTAGACTATGACAAAATTTTAAAGGAACCATTCAATAGCGGCAGGGAGGGCTGGTAGGTAAAAATCATTATTTAAAGGGCTTATGCATAAATCCATGAAGATAATTTATGTCAGCAGACACCAGCTGATGTCTGCTAGGGCCACATGCTTTGCTACAACTGAGAGATGGTGACAAATAAAACACTGTGATATTGTTGAGTCAGTGGGTCCAATATAATTAGGAAATACTGTGACTAATGTTATTGATTTGTTTTATTCTGCAATATTTATCTATATTAAAGACTAATTATGTGGACTGCAAATAGAATCAGTCGCAATGTTGATATGACAGCCGTGCATGCAGGCAATCACTGATTATCTCATTCAGCTTATAAAACAAGACAAACTAGACTAGAAAACCTGAATTTAACTTTAGCCCTTCCCATCAGGAAACATGACATTATTGTATCAGAGTATTTATTTCCAAAAAACCATAGATAGCATCCACTGTCATATCATTGTATCAAATGTTAAGAGTGCATCTTCCAGTTCAATGCCGACCCCAGATGATGTTCTTTCCTATCATGTACCTATATATGTTTAAAAGTTCAAATACTTCTAGTCACTAACTCATTTACTGCAGCTGATTTCTAGGCAGTCCCTACTTAATGTGAACTAAATAACGTCTATATCCACCACTGTTTATGAGATTAGAGAAGATTGGATCACTGGGGGAAACTGGCAGAGGGAACAGGTCAAAAAAGACGCAGATCAGAGAATCAGAGATAAACAAATTTTTGCAGGAAAAAAAGGCACAAAGTATTATAATCAGATGTGACTTCATCTAACCCTGAAGTTCATCGTGCTGCATATTATTGTTTGTGCAGCTCACAAAATATAATGGGTTTGATGATTAACTTAACATTAAGACCATATTCACATTATGAATAGAACAGAAAGGAAAAAGAAATAGTTTCGAGTAATGCAATTTCTAAACCAAACTTATAATCCAGATGTGAGTCTCTTACAGCAAAACTTGCGTTGTGTTTGAATGTTAAAAGCGTTACTTTGATGCTACTTGTTAGCTTCATTACAGTGAGATCGCTGAAGTTGACTGTAAGGTTAGCTGCGGTGAGTCAGTCAGTGATATTGTCCTTTCCTGCCTTTAAAAGTTCTCGTCTCGTCGAATATTAGAAATGGTGTGCAGCAAATTTTATGTGGACCAGTGAGCAGCGCTTAATTGCGTTAGCTCTTAAACTGATTTCTAGCTAGACTTGCTAGACCTAAAATTAGCTAATTAGCTGGCTAGCCGAGTGCTGTAAGGACACGGCATGACATGGACATTAGCTACTAGCTTTCACATTTTAAGGACAAGTGCGTAGTTAAGGATGTAAATTCGGACATGTCCAATACAGAGCGGACACTTTTAAACGTGCTTTATGTACTTCATGTTTTCGTGCTGGCTAGCTTACTCTCACTTACTAGCCTGTGACATGACAAGCATACGGCCTGCTTACTTCGTCTTAAGTTGACTTGGAGTCAAGCAACTCACACAAAATGACTCATAGCATCGACCACGAATATAAAACTAACAAATAACCAACGTAAAATTACCTGATAGGATTCAGGGCCAATTTAGACGCTACATTGATGACAGACAAACGACCCAAGCCGAGAAGTGACATTGAGGACGCCATGATTGTTGTCAACAATGACGTACGGCGACCCCGAAGGAACAATCCGTACGAGCGGGTGACAGAGACCGCTGGCAAAGACACGAAGGACTGATGCCAGCAACTAAAATACTTTACGGCGATGTGTTGCATACAGACAGACATGTCCAGGCATATCTAGCGTCTATTTACGACACGAATGTTTGTTTCATATCACAAATAACGACGCTGATGGTGTTAATGGAAAGAAACTCAGAGGAATTTGCCTTTGCCTTCGGTGTCTAGTAATTGCTCCATACTTCAAAAGGGTCGTATTGCCTTCTGTCCTCCCCCCCCCTTCCGTTTTTATCTGATAAGATTATCAGTATCAAATGTATCATGTATGTAGCTGTCAAATTCATGTCTGACTAAACTGTGGTTTGATATGACTCACATGGTTTATTAAACTTCATTTTGACCTTAAATTTATGAGGTTTCCCACTTATTTATGCTTGGTTAAAATGGTTTTGATGAGTTTAATGGTTTGAAGGGTTCTTCCATCTGATGTTTCTGAAATTTTAAATGTAGATTCTCACTTCATGGAGTGACTGTGGGACTAAAACACTACTGTGCTAAAGATTTTACTGTACAACATGTGAAGTTATGTTTGTGTTCAATTACTTCGATTAGATAAAGTCAATTTTCAGGTCATATGTAATGATCTGTGGTAATATATAGTAAAACTTTCACAAACTGTACAATCACCAAGCTGAGAGGCATGTTTGTTTTGGCTAATCCACAGTTCAGTATTGATACCACAGTATAAACAGATTTGTAAAATCTGTGATGGTAGATACAGATATAGATATCTCATCTCCCAGTAGATGGTATATCATCACATTGCCCAAATCAAACCTATGTAGGTCTAAAAATTTGATTTAGTTCCAACTTCTCTTTTGAATGAAGCACATGCATTGGTATTTAATACACAAGTCAATAAGAGAGTCATAAAAAGTATAAGGAAAAAAAATTTTATTGTTTCACTCTTCATATCTGTACAAATACCATCAAACTTTGTATGTACATATGACATTTACATAAAAAATACAAAACTATATATTCATAACAGAATTTTGTATTTCTCTTGTGATGTTTGAAAATAAAAATGCATTCTGAGAAAGAAAAAACAAAAAAGAAACAAAGTGATGAAGTCTGATATTGTGTCGAGTACTGCAGTATATTAGTCCTATTTAGCTCTGCGAGAGCAATATGGAGCACGTTGGCAAGAAGACAGCACACAAATGTTAATGGCACATTGTTTCCACAATAATCAAGTATTGTCCAAAACTTACCTCTGCTCTAAAGTGGTGAGACAAAGTAAATGCTATTGAATAATGTCTAAAGTTGTCATCTCTGTGTGGAATCAAATCTAAAGGGTTCAATCTGAAGAGAGAAACCAAAAAAAGAAAAGAAAAAACAAATGGCTCTATTTTTTTTCTCTTCCATTTCATCACTGCTGTGTTGCAACTTTTACAATGCTCTTTTGCAAAACCATTGAGAGATTCCCTTTGGTCAGTTATTGTGAGTTGTAAACAAACCAGAAACACTTCTGTACATAAAATGATTGATATATTCCCAATAAATAAACACACAGCCTAAACATGCATTTACGTATGTGTGACATAAACATCTGTGATAGAGATTTGACAGGAACAAGCAGATTTTTACAGCTCAGGGAATGCAATTTACAGCTTGTAGAGGACTTATACTTACACGGTAACATGACAAATAAATAACACTGCTTCTCTTTGGACAAATATATTTCTTCATGATAAAAAAAAAAGAAAGTAATAGGGACAACAACAAAAAGGGGGAAATGAGTGGTAACACAATATATCATGGTAGATAGTAAGCCTGACATTGTAAATGTATAAATTATAAAACACAAAAAAGTATAAATAAACATCTAGCAGACTGAACTATATGTATACTTCCTTTTTCTTTAAAAAATAAATAAGCATACACATAATGTACAGTATGGACACGATTCCTTGCCCTAGGACTGTTCCCCTAGTGATGGGGGCCTATCCATCCAGTATAGAAGATATATGGACATAGGCCATGTAGTCTGAGTCCTCATCTTCCTCATCCTCCTCCTGGTCTTCTGTAATGGCTATGTGGGAGAATATATGGTAGCTGTTGTATGAATATGGACCACAACAGCGCAGATTATCACTGAATATTCTCGAAAAAAAAAAAAAAAAAAGAAGCTCACAGCAAAGCCACCAGCACACAGCTTCCCTTTAGTTTGTTTTTTGTGTATGTGTGTATGTTTATGTTTGCGTGTATGCATCTGTGTTTGCATCTGTGTGTGTGTGTGTGTGTGAGGAAGGGTCTGTGTGACTTGGCATCAACAATTACTGTGGCATCCCCAATTATGCAACTGACATTTACATAATAAGTCAGGGCTGCAACAAGAGAAAAAAGTGGGATGATGGAAAAGAGGTGTGGTATGGAGGTCGGGGGGGTACAAGGTGGGTTGTGGGGAGGAGAGGGGGGGTACAGGGGCACTGATGGTTCCAGTGGCTGGGGTCTCTTTTGGGCAGATTCCTGAAAGCAGACACACATAACACAAAAAAGGTGCTCTTGTGTTCTCGGATTTTCTTTGCTCTGATTATTATTTAAGTTTCTGGCTCAAACGTACAGGGAGGGAGGACTCTGTGTCACAGCCTGACCTTAGCAAGCAGGTCAGAGATCATCAGCACAGTTCTGAGGTATTTTCTTTTTACAGAGGAGATTTACATCGGACACGTGAAAAAAAAAAAAAGAAAAAAAAAAGAAAAAAAACAGGAAACAAAGAAAAAGAAAGAAAAAAGCACACAAGCAAGAGCAAGAGTGACAATACAAAAATAAAAATAAAACAGACAGTCCCTCATCAATCCAAATGGTTTTCTAATTTCTGATACATATTCTGGTAGACAACACATTCACTGGAAACGGCACGAGCAATAAAAGTTAGCTGATAACTGTTAACTTTTTTCCCTAATGATGAGATGAGAAGTAAGAGAGTGCGGTTCTACAAGCTTCTTATGCTTATCTTGCACACTGTGAAGTAACACATTTATATTTAGCTGCTGAGGTGATCATAAAGTTGGTCCCTTGGATTCCATTGCATACCTTAGGCACATCACATTAAGGTACTCAGTCAGGAGAGAGAAGCTAACAAGGAGACACTCTTCTTGGAATGTAAATTTGATACTTCCTTGAGGCTGTTGTTCAATTTGACGGTTCACCCACAGATTTGTGAGCGCATGAATGGCTCCACAGAAAAGCAGTCTACATGAATGTCAGTGTTGAAGTCCATCATCATCGTCACTAACATGGCACCAATGTTACAATCACCTTATGCGCATCATATGAGTAAAAGTATTCTGTTCTTATTGACATGTTGGCAGTGTGGTGTATGTCACAAGAGGCAGTGCATTTTGAATTGATTGATTGATTGATTACAGCCAAAAGCAACAAAAAGTAAAATAATATAAAAACACAAATATACCATTAACTTGAAATTAGCAATGTGACCATGGAATTTACAAGCTGTAAGATATGACCACTGTCATCAAAATAAACCATTCCTGATTAAAAAAGAAAAAAAAAACTGCATTAGATTTAAGGCAACCTGCTAATGCAGGTCACTAGCATGACCATAAACTTAACTAGACTTTTAAATATCAGGATTGCTCGACTGCAAACAAAATTAGTCTCTTTTATCATTTGCGTTAGTTTAATGGAGTTAGCGTTTCCCAGACTCTTTGATAGAGTCTGCTGATGTATATTGATGCTTTTCCATTCACCTTTCTGTTATTTTGTTTTGCAGAAGAATTGGGAAAAAAAGTAAAATGAAAAAAAAAACAAGAACACAAGAACAAAAGCCAGCGACAAAGACAACGTCATGCAAGTTCTTCTATTCCCAAGTCCTTTCTGCTTGCTTAAGCTGTGCTTGGTGGTGCGGCTGGGGTGGGAGTTTGGGGAAAGTTGGGATGGGTTGGGGGGCACTTTCAGGGGAGGTTTTTGTTGGGGAAGCAACATGGAATAATGTCTTTTGCTTGGAGAGGGAGGAGGGTGTTTTGTTTCTTTTTTTTTTTCATATTTTGCTTTTGTTGTTTACTTACAGTTGCAAGATCCTGAGTGCTTGACTTCCAGCAGCACCCCCATAGAACAAGCAGCTTGCTTCATGGCACATTCACTGGGATATGTGGTGTTGTCACTGGCACACACCGCCTCATCCGTCCTGCTCTCCGGACAGGTTTCATCACACAGTGAGCAGCGGCCCCGGCTCATCCGAGCATCCCACAGACACTTTTTCCCCGCGCTGCACTGGATGTCCTCACACGACTTGGCCTCTAGAAGGAAAGGGGAGGAAATCAGCACAGGGGAAATCTTTGATTAGATGGATTATCATAAATGCTTTTCAAGCAGGATCAGATGGCTGCTGAGTTTTTGGAGAACTAAACTAGGAATAAAAACTAAATCCTGTTTTATGGTGTTAGGTCTTGTGGAGGGGTACTAAAAGTCATGATTTAATTAGCATTTTTAAAGACTACATGACTTAAATTGGCTGCTTTCAGGATAAGAATCCCTCTGACTCAAATATTAACTTGAAGCATGTCTTCATAGCCCCCAGCACTCCCCTGTTTCTTTCTCTTTCTCCTTCCCCCTTTCCTTCCCCTTTTCCCATATGGGATAGTGCTGCCAACATCAGGAAATAATAAGATGTCTATCATTTCTTGAGCAAACACAAGCAACTACCAAACACACACTCTCTCTCTAAGACCCCCTCCTCAGTGGAATGTTGGCAAAAATGAACAGTGAATAGCTGCAGAGCAGGCCAGGAAGAAAATGCACTCAAATAATATTCAGAGTCAGTGGATTGAGGCGCTCCCAGAGAGCAAAGTCTCACACTCTCACGTCTCTGGTTGCAGACTTACTGATGCATTTTCCCTCATATGCCACTCCAATAGATCTGCCGAGGAGACAGGTCGCTCTTCTCAGGTGACACGCGCTGGCATAGACGATCCCGTCGTTTCCACACAGGTACTGCTCGGGCGACGTCACCTCGGGGCAAATCCGATTACACGTCACACAGTATGCGTTATTTGTCTGGTCCACCACGCAGGTGGAGCTGCCGGGGCACAAAACGTCACGGCACGTTTCTGTTGAGACAAAGAAATTGGAAGATTTTGAGAAAAAACGGCGCAAAATATGGGGGGGGGGCAAACCGCTGGATTCTTGGCACAGGCAGCTTTGAGATATGTGGAATCTCACAAGTGGATAGATTTTAAATAATATTGACTTACTCTTGCACTTCCCCTGGTACTGCACGTCCAGATCGGGGTGGCCTTTGCATTTAGCCTTCAGCAGCGCGCATTCATCTTTGTAGGTCTTTCCGTCTGAGCCGCAGACCGGTCCCTTCCAGGTGATGTTGGAGCAGTCTGGTGCACACACGCAGCGCGGCTTACTTCTTCTGTTCATCTTGCACCTCTTCCCGGGCCCACAGTCAACATTATCGCAGGTTTCTAAAATAAAAAGTCTGTGTTATGTGATGCCTGCGAGGATTTTGGCCTTGTGCGCACAATAACTCTGGCTCGTCAAGTACACACTAGAGGGATAATTTACGCACTTTGATGTGCGTAAATCGGGTCATCACTAGGATTTATTAAACGAAATGTCTGAAGATGTGTATTATGAGAAAACGAAGGGAAATGAGTGCACCTCCACCTTTGCAAGGTATGCAATTGGGGGCTCCGCCATTGAAGATCATCCACCTAAAGAGCGTGCTGTTGGGGACGTCCTCCTCGGTCCAGGACGTCCCCAGTCTTCCACTCCGACAGCACTCCTCCCTACTCATCCCGGGCATGTAGAGCACCTGGCACCTCCCGTTCTTCCCCTGCTGTAACCAGCAGTTCCCAGCTGTAAACAGACAAGCAAACAAACAAAAAAGCTAGAATGTCGCATGTTGAACGTCTGAAACCGCTGACCCAGACGCACTAGACACACACGCAGCCCGTATTATCCGAGACGCTCCCTCCCTCCCTTTCGCCCTCCCGGCAGTATTTTGTCTGATTTTTTTTTTTTTTTTTTTTTTTTGCGACACTGTTAACACTTGCCTATCCCATCTGTGACTGACAGCGCTTACAATGCAGCAACAAACCAAAAAAGTGAGAAGAATCTTTGGAGGGGGGCGGGGGTGTCCTTTATTCCTAGAGCCTCCTTGTTATCACTGGACAGAAAGTGGAGCGTCTAGACAGTGTTAAATAGCAGCCAATCACCTTCAGAAAACCTCGGTCTTTCGCTAAACACACCGCTGTCTCCAACGCCTCAGAACAATATCCCAGACATACCCACCAGACATTGTCCTGCTTATTAACAAAGCAGTGTAAAGTTTATTTTAAACATATACACATGAAAAAACAGTACAGCTATCCTTTTTCTGTGGCACAAGAATATCCTTTGATCCAGACAACAGCAGGATGTCTAAACCGACACAGCCACACATGACATTAAGTGTTCATGAACTGGTGAGTTTCTTAAATTGAAGACAGATTTCTATTTGAACTCTAGGCTCCAAAACAAAAAAAAGGGTAGGTGCAAAAGTCTTCAGTTTTATTATTTTTGTCAGAAAGATGAAACATTGCAACAAAAAAGCATTTTTTGCACACAATGCTGAATTTGTGCGTGAGGGAAATATACAAATAACACGCCTATGAACTCACAGTGCATATTCTTAAGTTTAGCACAGGGTTGAAGACAACATCGTGAGACGCTCCACGCTCATAGAAAAGTATGAGAACATGCTCAGGTATTATGGAAGGCTGAGGCTGCTACCAGCGCGGCGTGGCGGCTCAAGTGTGTGCGCCTGGCGAGGGCTGCAAAACTTGCCATATAGTCTCACTTTGAAGTGTCCCATATGGCACCTGTTTTATGGACGCTTTACGCACGCACCGTCTGATGCGGAGAGAGTTTTATCAGCGGTGGAAAAAAAAGGAAACTGACTTTGAAAAGTTTCTCGGTTGCTGCAAGTATTCGACACTCGGGCGCGTTTTGAGGCTGACAGCAGTCGAAGTTTTACTAAAACGGAAAGAATAAAGGAAAGCTGATAAAGAGAGCTTACCTTGAACTTTTTGATGTTCCATGAGGTGACAAAGCCATATGAACAAGAGAAAAATGCCCGGGTGAAGGTGGTGTTTCAGCATCCTGAACATGATGGAGAGGCAAAGTGAACTACGTATTTGACACAGGCAGCGAAAAAGTAATCTGCTTACGGTGGCAGTGTTGAATAAGTGTCAGTCTGAGAATGCAGCCTCTCTTTTTAAATCTATAAGGGGTCTGGGGTTGACTGTCTCTGGTGGGCGGTCTCCTCTTCTGTGGGGGTGGGGAGATTTTTTTTTCTTACCAAAGTTCTTTCAATCCCAATCAGGTGACATCGCTACAAGCAACTTTCTCTCCCCACAATAATCAAAGATTATGAAAATATGTCTGAATTTGTGCTGAAACACCGCACTTCAGAATTAAGCGGCTTGGCAGGCAAACACAAACACAGCAGATCAGACAAAATGTGTCAGCTGATATGAATTTGGCGTTGATGTAGAATGCCAATATTAGTGTTTCATTTTAACCGTTTTGAGTGTACATTATATCAGTGAGAGGCTGGCAGCTCGTTTTTACGCCTGGCTGGACACACGCCTTTAAATCAATGATGATAACAATAATAATAATGACAGCAGTAATAATAATGATAATGATAATGAAGGTCATTGTTACTCATATATCAAGGCTTTTATTACCGTATAATCAAACAGGCCCACAGCCAACATCTATCCGGACATACCACCAGTCCTTCAAATTAAGGGTACTACTTGGTTGTAACTGATATTTTTTCCACCAACTGCAGACAAAAGTGTAAATCTTTTGGTGAGAGTTGCCTTTTGGAACATATCCGAGCCCAGACAATAATAGAATCCATAGTACTCCGCAGTCGCACTGCTAATATTAGAACAGACAGTTGTTTGGGTTTCTCTCCCGGGTCAAGCTTTTAAATATAATCAAACCTGTTTGAGAGGCTTCAGACAGAGGAGCGGGGTGTTGCGTTTCATTGAATGAAACACACACATACACACGCACGCACGCACGCACGGACACAAACGCACACGGCTTTCCGCTCACTGACGCACAGGCTGAACTCCTTCAGTCAGAAGTCCTTGCGCGACCTCTTCAGCGGAACTCTGGTTACAGCTCTCCAGAGCAAAGAGCAAAGTGTCTGATGTGTGAATCAGACGCCAGGGAGTTAATTATCTGTCGGCCAGGAAGAACACACTATAATCTCGTCTTTAATTCCACTTAAATACCACTTTAGGTATTGTTTGTCAACGAAATATGACTATACATGCAATCAAAACATCAATATTCCCATATATCCAGAGGTGAAAACGTGGCTGACACAGTAAATGTATAACTGCTATTATACATGCTATCATACTGCTAACAATTACACCAACCAATGTGATAATAAAACATTAGTCCTATTTTTTGACTGCTTCTGTGAGGTTTGTGTTTTATGGTTTGTTATTCTTGTCAGAGTATTTTCATTGCAAACAGCACTGGGCAATAACTTTGGTTTTACTGCTGACTTTATGACAGACAATCATTAGCTCAAATATCTGAGGATGAGAAGCCTGAACAGATTTACAGGAAACAAGTGGGTTTTACTACAAAACACTTGTATTTCTGCAAATAACACGCACAGAACTTACTATGGCTAACATCATTATACAGCCAAGTACAACAGTCATATTTTCCTGTTCCACATTGTTCTTTACGGCCACCCACTTTCTCTCACTAAAGGGAGACTGTTTGATTTGGAGTGCCAGACTCATTTTATGCCATGTAACAAAAAGAAGTTGCAGTATTATTGATAACGTGCCCCTTATTTGTGATCCTGTGGACTCCATGCTACATACAGAAGATCCAACAGCTGCATTCAAGACAAAGAGACAGGAGAGGAGAAGATCATATGCTGCCTGCTTTGAATTATAATCAGCAGTCAGCTGGGAGACCCAAAGGATGTGATTGCATTTTTTAAAATGGCCCTAATTGCCAGAATATAACACACATCCTGACCCTGTGACCACTATCTCCAGTACTTATCGAATATTTTACATTCTTGTGTGGCAAATATTTTTACATTTGCTCTCCTGGCAATCCAGTTTCTTAGTGATGACATGCAGTGACCACATACTGTACTTCCAAAGCATCTGTGGAATGATTATTCTGCTGCAGCAAAGGCTGATCACAATGATCTCTAGCTTGTGATGATTATTATATAAGCCAATTAGACCATGTGACATCATGAAACTTCATATGTTTGGATTTAAACTGAAGATTTTACCCCATTTTCATGTGATGAAATGATCAAGGTGTCTGTCTTCAGTACAATGAGCTGTCTCAGGGGTACATTTACACTAGACTCATACTTTAATGCCACACTTCAGGAGGTCTACTCCTTTATTAAGTTCAGAGTAAAGCATTTGGTTACTAAAATTGACTGATTTAGGGTTTGTAGTGAATCAAGAGTCTGACCAATTTCACGACTGACTGCTGTCAAACTAGAGAACATGGCCATTTGGATATTTGATTTCAAATGAGCTGACCAAAAATGATATTCAAACCTTAAAGAAATCGTAATAGTGAATGTGTTGAAAAGTTAATATTTGTGACAATTGCTTCTTTCATTAAATCTGAAAATGCTCACTAGATGTAGAGTTATGTTTGGAAAATCATTCCATGTCTGCTGCATATGATTTGTTGAAGAGCTGAAGATACCAAAACATTTCCTGACGTGTGAGTACATCCCTGCCTTGCTGTATCGACTTTAAAGCGCTGGTTGTTGTCCTGAAGTCATGAATGGCATCAGCAGAGGGACAACCAATGCTCCCTTTCTCAGGCTCTAAGCTGCATTTGGTTCAAACAGACCCATGCAGTGAATGATTGGCCTTGAGTGGAACTTTCTGAAGCAAAATTACTGTCATAGGACTGATTGTGATTAGTTGCGCACACCACTGATGCCATGGGGGATGACATTTATCTTGTTTGAATTTGATACAGAAGTTTTGCATTTAAAAAAAAAAGCCAAACATTTAGGCTGAAATACTGTGTAGCTATTCCTATCTGCTCCAAAATATCTGACACAATGTTCAAGTTTTTACTATCAAATTAAGTAAATGAAAAATTCACATCTTGGACTCCTGCATGTCAGCCCATCAGCAATTTGTCAACTCTCTTAAAGGTCATTTAAACAAGTCTTAAAAGCAGTGATGATAAAGCCAGTGAGACAAGATTTAGGTAACTCTAAAGGTCCTACAATGTGCAAAAAAGGACAGCAGTTATTAAACAATTTGCTGTGACATCAGCATTTTGATTTACAACAACATTGCAGCAATTTGTGAACAATCATGCAGGGTCAGTTGTTTGGCTAGAACTGCCAATCATCTGCAGGAATTCCTTGAAGGATGAATGGACAAAGGTGTTCAAAAACTCTCACTGTATCTCATTTCATCAACTATTTCCACATTGCTCCCTGTACACATATACATAGAATCCAAAGGCTATTTCACAACAACAGGGCGTGAGTAATTGTGAAACAGAGAAGTTCAATCGTTTATCAAATTCTATATACCTCCTCCAAAAAGAAAAGCTCAGGCCAAGGCTCCCAAAAAATATGCTACTTATTAGAGACAAATAGCGTATTCCACCTCACCAGATCCAAAGAAATGAATGCTAAAGGCTCTGCTGGGTGCTGGAGTTGGCCAGTTCAAAAGGAAAACAGTAAGAAACACATTCCGAAACAGTCCAGGGACAGAGCAACCTAACTGTGGGAGAACATGACAGTCAAAAATGTGAGAGGAAATGAATCGAGTTTGAGGGAAAATTGAAAATTACACTGCTGTTTGAAGGGAAGTGGTCCAAGTGGGGTTGGTTGCAGGGTCAGGTTCACTAAAGATGTTCCAGCAAGAGAGGTGACGAGCCAAGAGAGGACAAGAGAGGCACAATCCAAAGTGGGTCATAAATTATGATGTATTAATTGATACTGGAGTGTTCAAGTCATTAACAGAGTAGTGGGAGTATCATGGACAGCACCAACATGTGGGCTGTATCATGCTGCCATCTTGTGGCAAAGCTGAGCCAATACACATTTAGCTCCAGCTTTGACTAAACCTCTTACAAACGTCCTACTGCAAATAGAAACAAAGGCACAGACTGGGAGCATTTTAGGAGTAAATTCACCTGGTTGCTGCTTTTGGCAACCACCATCAACCATCTCAGATTATTTCTGAGTATGATTGTTCACTGTCATCTGCATTATTTACAGTGTGTTTTGTTGATGTAAGGCATGGTGTCATCTCATGCTACGGTTTAACAATATTAGAGCTGAAAAAGCTGAAAGAAAATTAATCTGCAACCATTTTGATATTCAATTTAATGCTACTTTTCTTTGTCTTACATGACAGTAAACAGAATATCTTCTGGTTTTGGACTGTGTGTGGGGCAAAGCAAACAATCTAAAAACATCACACTGAAACCTCGGACACTATGAAACTATAAACTATTTTCCGAAAACTAAACTATTAATCGATTGATAATCAGCAGATTATTCAGTTCTGAAAATAATGGCTGGTTGCAGACCTAAACAATATGCTACTAATGTATTCATACCTGACAAGTTGTGTCACAAATGGCAAAAAACAAAACATCATCAACATCACAAACATCATCAATAACACAAGGAGCTCCTCCACTGACTCATATTACCTCTAATCTTGCAAAACCCAAAATGAAAGATCATAATTTTATCTTACAGTATATACAGTACAAACACAATAAAACAGATTAATGACAGATTTCACTCTTTCCAGGAAAAGTATTGTTTTCTGTTGTTTTTAAACTACTGAGAGCAATAATCTTAAAGCAAGAAAAGCCCTGAGCCCCTGAGTGCAGTGGATGTCGAGGCAGTTTATGCTAGAGACTGACTGGCTACAGTGTGTGTGTGTGTGTGTGTGTGTGTGTGTGTGTGTGTGTGTGTGTGTGTGTGTGTGTGTGCGCGCGTGCGCGCGTGTGCGCGTGTGTGTGCGTGTGTGTGCGTGTGCTAGAAAGGTCAATGGCTTGACATCCATGATTATAAGATTGACCTAAGTGTCATTTGCTAACCATGTTGCCCAAATGTTGCATAACTCAGGTGCCCTTACAGTGTACAACGTTGCATCCAATGTCATCTAAAGCCTAAAAGAGCATTGCATAAGGTTCTGCCATGTTGGGAAAAAAATACACTTTTTACATTTATTCAAAGTCAGTGCATAACAGCAAATAGTCAATGTACAGTCCACATAGCTCAAAAATATGGTCTAATAGCAATATCCTCTGGAGCGAGGATGGAATCCCAGCTATCCACAAAACAGAACAGCTTCCATTTCATTAAAATGCCCAACTTCCAGTGATTGAGCTGTAGTCCATTTGCACTTTACAAGAGACAGTGACAATTACCAGGATCCACACTGGGAACAATCCAGTAAAGAGAGAGAGCTGCAGGAGTTCTCTTTAGTTCACAGCACTTCATCTTCGTGAACGCGGCTGTGCGTGTCTTCATCGGCCTCCCTCTGAAGCTGCTGGTACTTTCTCTTGAAAAACCCAAACTAAAAAGAGAGATTCTAGTGTTATCCATAATGCACTAATATAACAACCTGAAATATCATATTTTTCTCATATCCGTACACAGCAGACTTATGGTACATAAGAATAAAAGCATATCAAGTTTTTGAATGAACCCACTGACATAAAGCTGCACCTCTCTATGACAGCAGAGACAGCTGTAGACAGACACTCACCTTCCACAACAGTCCAACAGCCAGAGCCAACAGCAGCAGTCCGGCGATGACACTGCCAACGATCACTCCCACTGGAACATCACCTTTCTCTCCAGGTTTACTGACTGTCACCACCACCTGGACAGCAGGAAGACAGGAGAGGTCATTACACGGCCTGTCTCACTCAGATATGGCAACAGAAAACAAATAAGCACTGCACATGGCAGACAATGCCCACTGAATTTAAGAAGAAAAAAAATCAACAGAAAATGGCATAATTTTGCTGCATTTTGCAATGGAGGGCTTAAAATCACCTTTTTCCTAAGCCTTTTTTCTATTGTGGAAGAATCAAATTTACAGAGAAACTGTGTTCAGCATCATAACTTCTTCACTTTCTTTATGTGAGGCTCCAAAACAAAATGCTGAAATGTGACTTACTGGTAGCTGTCTGTGTTGGATAACAAGCAGGTCAGGGGTGGAAGTCTCCACATCAACACTGGAGGTCAGCTCGATGGTCTGATAGGTGGCCTATTGTGACACAGTTATACACACGAGAGCAGTGAAAGCTTCAGCATGAATTCATTGATCTGCAACATCAGGAAATTAATGGAAACACAACCAGACAAAACAACCAGTTTTATGATTATGAATATGTTTACCGTAATAAATGTGCCAGCCCAGATCCTCGTTTTAACTTTCACAAAGTAGTCGCTCTTAATTTCAGTGTCTTTCAGGATGCATTTGATGTATTTGCAGTTTGCAGTCTTGCAGTCCTGTCAGGTTCAAAATGTTAACAAAAGGACATCAGTGCCAGAATTTCAGCACAACAAACAAGTTTCAAAACAAATTTCAAGCAAGTTGGGACAGGAGCAACTCAAGACTGAGAAAGTTGTGGAATGCTCCAAAAACACCTGTTTGGAACATTCCACAGGTAAACAGGTTCAATGGTAACAGGTGGTAGTATCATGATTGGGTATGAAAGGGACATCCTGGAAAGGCTCAGTCTTTCACAAGCAAGGATGGAGAGAGGTTCACCACTTTGTGAACACATGATTGGATAAAGGAGATTACTGGATGAGTTTTGGAACACTTTGTAAAACTGTTGTCAGTAAACACAGTTAGTTTGGAAATGATCGCATTCTGTCTTTATTTACATTTACATCCAGCTTTTTTGAAGTCAGTGTTGTACAAGATATGAAGCTACATAAAATCACTTGTGTGCAAAACATTTATTATGTTATCATGTTACGTAAAAGTCCACATTTGGTACCTCATGTGCACAGTGTGCAGATTTAGATTTCACATGCTTTATAAAATACAAGTAAAAATGTGAAACATTTTAAGAAGCAAAAAACTGACATATAAAAAGAGGAAACGGGCAAAGAAAGAGGCGACTGACCAGCTTCTCCATGCCTCGGAGGCTCTCCTCAGAGAAGGACACTTTGTGGCTCTTCCCGCTGATCTTCAGAGGATCAACCAGGCCGCTGGAATCACAGCTGACCGAGCCTCCCTACAGGTGGAGAAGCCATCGGTCATTTGTTCTACAGATATCACACTCCAAATCATGCTCTGAAACAGTGTGGTAACCAAACCCAGGTCCGAGTCCCAAGTTAATGTTTGCCTCCTGTTAGCTCAGTTACACGTTGCATTAATATACATATATATGTGTGTGTGTGTGTGTGTGTGTGTGTGTGTGTGTGTGTGTGTGTCTGTCTATCTATATCTATCTATCTAGCTATATATACATATCTATCTATATATACATATACATACATACATACATACATACATACATACATACATACATACGTGTGTGTGTGTGTGTGTGTGTGTGTGTGTGTGTGTATATATATATAATTAGAAAAAAGTCTGTATTGACTTAATTACAGATACTACACATCGCACTCTGGGTGTCAAATAGGAAAAAACTATGAAACTATGAAATAACTTGCAGGTACCTGATAACTGAGTACTCACTTGTGTGTCCACACTGGTAACATAGAGGAGCTGGTTTCCACCATTCGTGGTCATTGGCAGAGCGATGGTCAGGTACAGGAGGCTGACAGGGAAGACACCTGTTGAAACCTTTAAATAAAAGTTGTTTAAATAAATATCGTTAATGATAAATATATGAGAAATTTGACAATGATATCTTAAGAGACAGATTCATTTATTGCACCTTCACTGTAAAGTTGAACTCTGGGCCGATGTTGTCCAGAGTTTTCACCGTTGTGACCACTGGAGTGGCAGCATCTGCCACGTAGAAATTGATATTTGACTGCCTGGGACAAAGAAATCATGAATATTAACACCCAAATACATTTGTAATCATCAAATGTCAATCTTACACTGTATGACTAAAGTAAATTGAGGCACCAAAAAGTAAAATCACCTTGATAGGCCAATCCCTGCGTCATACAGCACAGGAATGGATATGTCCACCTTGTTGTCTGCAGGCCTTTCCTCTTTGCTATCACTGCAACGGAAAAGGGAGCAGAACGTTAATACAATGATGAGTCAGGACGTTTCATCCAATTTCTAATTCATTCAGCGTACCTCTTGGCCTCAAATTTCACCTCGGCTCGGTCTTGCAGCTGATTATAGTTGTAATCAAAATTGATCCGAAATTTCATCTGTAATAAAATAAGTTGTTTTGCATTACTTATTGCAAGTAGTCAAAAAAGATCAGCTAAAAAATTGCAAATAGTTCACACGAGTAAAGAAATAGATTTTTTTCCTTGAACTTACCTCTTGGTCTTTTTTCAGTGCTGGGTATCCCACTTGGCAAGTGACAGTCTGAGCTTGTGTTGAGGTGCATTTGACTCCATCTGTCTGTAAATGTATAATTCAGAATAGTACTTCATTCCTATGGGGCAATTATTACACTGACAATATATAAATAAGCACAAGCACAGACAAGAGAGTACAGAAAACACTGACATACTTTACACCTCTTTTTCCTCTTATTTACTGTTTGAGTAAATGTTAAAAGACAGCTGAAAAACACTTGATGATAATGATTTGATCATAATGTTGATGACAATGATGATGATAGTGACCATTATGTCGAAACATCTGCCTAAAAGTCTCTTAAAGAAAGAGTATCTGACTTTTTCACATTAACATCATGCTAGCAACATAATTAGCCACATAATTAGCAAAGTAAAAAGCTTTACTTTCAGCCTTTTTCACTCACAGGAGGAAAGACGGATGAGTAGTAGAGGCTGCTGGAGAACGTGGCCAACACCTGAGTGTTGTATGCGTTCTCCTTTTTGTTCTTCACAACAACTTCGAATGACAGTTCTTGGTTGTTAGCGCTGACCAGAATGGGAGTGGAGCTGTAAGGAAGCATAGGAATAAGAAGGAATGGTTCAAGTGATCTTTGTCCTGTTTCACTGAAGGATGGGACCGACTGTGAGCTGTGTGTGATTTATTCAGATTGTTTAAAAGATCACTGTCCCTCCTTAACATCTGTAAATGCAGGGGAGACCTACAGTGGCTAAAACTGACATCACATAGATGAACATCACTGTATCTATCCTCCACCTTAAAATGTACAAGTCAGTGCTTACATAGGAATGAATTGCAGGGTTTTCTTTGAGTTTAGGAAGCACAAAAAGAGACATACAGTACAGCCAAGTATGCAGAAATGAAAACCAACAGCAGCTGCATGTGATCAAATGTGTTTAAATGTGGGAAAATGTTTTAAAAAGTGTTGATTGCTGTGTGTAAAGTCCTTGTTCATATCCTTTCATCTGAGTTAATTCACTGAGCGGCATCACCCAAGTTTTTTTTTTTCCAAGTCTGGCCCAGCCATTTTATGAGCCATGAGGTTTCTGTATAAAGTGGAAAACTCTAATTTTTGCAGCTATTAGCAATTAAGACAGGCTCATAATAGAGAGAAAATAGAACATGCTGTAATGGTTGTTAGGAGTTACCAGGCATAACATTACATAGAGGAATAGCCACTTTGCCAAACTTGGTCTAATGTTCAAAGAAAGAACACTTGTCATGATTTTAGCCCTGCTAGAAAAATACATGCAAGTAAACATCAGCAGATCAGTTCAATACAGCCTCCAGGGGCTGCTAGAGGGGCTTTTACTTAGTCCTGTTTACAACTGTAAACCTTGTACATGTACCGAGATGTACCATGACAGCAGAAACATGAGAAAGAAGCAGTGTCTCTGTGAGTTTATCATTATAGTCACTGACTATAAAAATCTGTTTCAGGAAAATCCAGAAATCTCTCATGTGAAACAACCCAAACTTTCCTAAGCGGCAGTAAAAAAAAACATCACTTATATGGAGAAGCTCATTGGGAAGAATTGGTCTTCAGGGCCTCACAGATAATCACTTCTCCTCATTTCACAAATGACTCACAGTGGAGAGGGACGTGCCCGAGCTTGTTCTGTCGCACACAGTACACAAAATACTTAATCCTGAGGATACCATCACACATCAAGCGAAATCGTCAAGCATTTCTTGTCTCTACTTCACATCTGTGTGCTGTGTGTCTGCCACTGTGTGTTGTACATGTAACACCTGAGACAGGTCAGAGCTTCTCACCTGGACGCCTTTGTGTCTGTCTTGACACTCAGCACCAGATCACTGACACACACGTCATCAGAGCCACAGTCTTTTGTGAAGGGGATCTGAAACAATAAGAGCAGAATGCTGGTTCATTCTTCAAACTTACATCTTCATCACACGCCTGTTCTCCTATTATCTCCATAGGTTTGGAAAAACATAACAATAATGGAAATGTTTACTGTTTTGAATGAACTTCAGTTGCGTTGTTGGGAAAGCACTGAGCGTGTAAATCTGGGAACTTGCGTGACTTAAAGAATCACTTTGGTTTTAAAAGCCAGTAATCATCACAACACACGCGCACCATGTCATTTAAAATGACTGTACAAACACCTCCTCAAAATAACAAGGATGTCTAAAGTCTTCTGCTAGCTGATCAAATACCAAAGGCTAAAAAAAACCCATTTAGAGATATAGTGTGTCAGTCACTTACAAAAAACTCCCAGGCAGTGGGAGAAAACATATCAAGGACAGGGTTCACATCTGCATTCTGCTGCTCGATTTCTACTTTCAGGCTGAGGGAATTGACAAAGTCTGGTGTCTCCTGTGGAAGAAATCACATCTGGATAAATCAGATCATTTTCAAAATACTTTACATCTATTTTGGAAGAACAAATATGAAGTAATACCTCTACAAGCAAACAAAACAGATGATTTCCATCCTTTACCTGAACATAAACCTGGTAGTCCTGACACAGAGGCGTGGATGATATTTTTGCTTTTTCTGTGAAGAATCGTTCATTGTTTTTAGTGAACAGTCCTCTGGATGTCACTCGTGAAGCCTGCAAGTCAGCGTCCAGAGTCAAAGTGTAGGATATATCTGAAAGAAGTGAACATAGCACTGTAAATGACATGCTCTTCAACATCTGAGTCATCTTGAAAATGATCACGATGGGATTTTGATATCATTAAGCAATAATTTGACAGTTTTTTCTTTGCTTTCTTGCTAAAAATTAGATGAGAAGAACACAGGGAAATGGCTAGCCTAGCTCTGTAGTTTGTTATTTTTATATGAGCTTTAGAGGATTTTGTTATCTTCAGGCAGAGCCAGGCTAGCTTTTCCCCCTTTTTCTACTCTTCATGTTAAGCTAAGCTAACCGGCTGGTGGCTGTAGCTTCATATTTACCGTGTGGACATAACTCATCTAACTCTCAGCAAGAAAGCAAATAAGTCTGTTTCCCAAAATGCTGAACTATAATTCAAAGTGACAGGAATCTGCAAATCCAGGTAATCCGATTTACCAATTGGTCCAACAGGGTTCTTAGGCCTGAAAGCAGCACTGAAACAGAGGTTGGCGTTGAAACATGAAAGCTTGCGTCCATTAACGTCACAGGGTTTGTTGAAAATGTTGATTTTATTGGGGTTGAAAGAAGCTTTAGAGCTGACAGACGCCACACCTCTGGACCTGAAATCCAAGAGCAATTTCAAATTATCATGAGCCTTGTTGATATTGATAATGGCTTCATTCACTTAACTTGATGATCTTTACAAACTAAGTCGAGTACAGGCTATCAATCCCACATATTGTGATGGTGAAACTTACCAAAGCTGCACCACTTTGCCATATGCACCAATGGAGATGTCAGGGAGCGAATCATCATTCAGATCAGTGTAGCTATCGAGGGACCTTCCAAAGTACTGCAACTGAGGATCCAGTTTGGAACCGAGGATCCTCTAAAAACAATAATCAACAATGGGGATCACTCTCATTATTACAGTTTACAGAGATCTTTGATACTATTTTTACATTTTTTTGCATTTTTTGTATTGTGTTTTGTTCTTATTGTCATACTATAAATCACTTTGAGCAGTATTCTGTGTATTCTCTGCCTTATTATTTGATCTTTTATCTGTTTTATATCAACTTCTTTATTTATGTTTTTAAGCACATTTTAATTATTTATTGCCTTTTGTTTTCAATATTACACAGTAAAGCACTTTGAACTGAATTTTCTGTAAGCTGTTACATAAATAAAGTTGTTATTATTATTATTGTCATTATTATTATTAATGAACTACATGATCTATATTCATCATAGACGTTTTAACATTATTTTAGCACCAACTGCATGGGACCAACTGTGACAAAAAACTTTCAAACCAACTTCCTGTCAGTCAGATATTAATTAAACACGACCGTTTCTCTCCATACCTGTGAGAACTGTTTCTTTAACGTTTTCTTCTCCCCGTTGTAAATGTAGACGACACCTTTTTGCTTGTCCTCTAATGGGGCTCCAACTACGACATCGTTGTAACCATCCAGGTCAAGGTCAGGGACAGCAGAGATGGCCATTCCAAAACGTGCATTCTCTGTTGTGGGTGGACCACTGAGGAATCCCTGCTCGTTCAGTATACCCTTCAGATTATAAGACAGAGAAACTACGTGACCGGTGGAACTAAACGTCACGCTGGCAGTTCCTTTAAATATGAGGAAATTCTAAATAAATCAAGAAAGGCTGGTTTGCAATACACTGAGGGCTATTTTGAATTTTAGAAATGAAATATATCAGCTTTGAGTATCTCTTACAGTGCCCCCATTTTTCATACAAACGCAGTGCTGATAGACTTTCGAAATCTCAAAAGGAAATGTAATCATGCAGGATCTATTTTCATTTGCCATAAACTGTTGATCTTAATGCTTCAGTGTGAACTCCAGACCTTTAAATCCAGACCCCCAAAATGTTACTATAAAAGTGACATTTTTACCTTGGTGACAGAGAAGAGGTAGACCCTGCCTTCTTCTCTCTTCAGCTCGCTCATGAACATGGGCGCACCGACCAGCAGGAGGTCTGTCACCCCGTCTCTGTCCACATCCAGGGAGCACAGGACGCTTCCAAAGTACGACCCAATCTAGGACAAGAATTGGCAACTCCTGATGTTAAAGCTGTTTAGGCTACACACTACATGTATACAGTAGGTTTCTGAGGAAAATGCGAACACCAGCCCCTCTAATAATGTCAGTACCTGTTTCCCTCTTTCTGAATCAATAACAGCATACTGCTTCTGGGCATTGACGGTGTAGACAATAACTTGTCCGGAGTGGTTGGAGCGAGGTGCACCAGCCACAAAGTATTCTGTAGGCCCATCGCTCACTGTGGTGACAGAGTATCCTGGAAATGACCACAAGTAACACATTTACCAGCTGATAACTGAAGTTGGGGCATCCCACTTAGACAGTGACTGAACGTAACAAAGCACATTTATCCAAATTCTCTACTTAAGTACATTAATGAGGTATTTGTACTTTACTTTCTATATTATGCTACTTTCACTTCTGCATACCTACACAGATGTTTTCAATTACCCTGGCCCATTAGACCTCTAGTGAGGTGTAAGAAGTGGAGCTATGCCGGGAAAGAAGTGATTCCACTTGACTCTATGTATTAATGAGAATGATAACGTATATATGTATGATAATGTAACAGCGGGTTGTCCTGCCTCAACAGGTACAGCAAAATCAACGAAAGCGTGCCTGAGATACAATCAAGAACAGTTTGTACATGCCCACACTGAGGCAGCATAAAAGATACCAGCTGTGTGGGTGAACTGTGTGTTAAATGCATCAGTAGTAACAAATCAATAATATATATACTGTATGTTTAAAAAAATGACAACACTGACAGGCTCCACTCTGCATTCATAGTACTTTTACCTTTGATAAATGCAGTAACGTTTTCTGTCTTTTTCTGACATACTTGTGTACTTTTAAACAAGAGATATTTGCAAAAGAGGACTTTTAATAATATTATGTACACTGCAGTACTAGTACAAGTAAATCATCTTGATGCTTCTTCCACCATTAGACCAGCCATTGCAACACAGCATCACTGCAGTAATAGAAAAACCGCTGCATAAGACCTGCAGTATACATATTACAATTTCTCAAAATATTTGTAATATAATTATCCTAAGTTCATGGATTCTCTAAAGCCACTGAAATTATAATAATGCAACTTTTAGAGTCCACTAAAACTGAAATTGCCACAGAAACGCAAACAAACCTTTTACTGCTTCAACATGTATTTTAAGTTAATTTTAAGGTTTGAAGGTATGCACCATAATTATCCTGACAATGAACACAAGGTGACATCATGGATATCCACTTACACATACTGGCTTTAACCCTGTAGCATCTACTGCATGTAAAATGAATGTTGATATAAAATATTCAATATAGATGCTGAAAATATAATTTCAGGTTTTCTGCCATGTTGCACTTCTCTACATTGTTAAGCAGGTAAAAGAAGTGGTAAGCCGACAGATGCAGTGGTTAGCTGTCTGAGAAACAGACAGTTTCACAAACCAGTTTCCACTTAAAAACACCACAGATATTTATAACATCTACAGTGTTTTGTTAAGATTGGAA
This sequence comes from Chaetodon trifasciatus, assembly GCA_037975065.1. NCBI lineage: Eukaryota > Metazoa > Chordata > Actinopteri > Chaetodontiformes > Chaetodontidae > Chaetodon > Chaetodon trifasciatus. The sequence continues at coordinate 1,934,528 of JBBMOE010000008.1, forward strand.
ATTTGTTAAGAAACACAGTCTGTCAGCCACTTTTGCCCAAGGCCTGAAGGTGTCTACTATGGCTGCCAAAGTTGGGCAGCTGTTGTATTTACACTTGTATTACCAACTCAGCCAACAGTCTTCCAAGGTTCCTTTTTGGATTCATGCAAAGATTTAAAGCAACATAATCAAAACGTATGAAAGTGATGGTCAAACACATCCAGAGGACAGCTGTAAGTGCCTACCCAGTAGTGAGCTGTGGTTTCTGTCTTGAAGTGTTCCCTCAAAGGCTGAGAAAGGGAGAATGTCTACATTGGCCCCTTTTTGATGGACTACGGTCCCACTCCAAGCGTAGGCTCCCACTGCTCCCAGCATCATCACATCCTTAAACAGCACAGGCCAAAGAGCAGTCAACAGATGCCACAAATACCACACAACATCTATACTTTTGATGTAGCTCACAGATTTGAGCCACATAGTGGCTATAGTGTGAGAAGAGAGCATTGTGGTCAGACTGCTTTAAAGAAATACCACTTCCTCTTTTCTTTGGCTGTATCAACGCTGCTTGGTACAGCAGGAGGGCTGCTGTAAAAGGGTTATGTGACCAACAAATCATCACTTCAAACCATACTCACACATGGTATTTTGACAGCTCTTATGAAAAATGGTTACTCCACACTATTTAGTTATTATCTCATATTTTCATAGCTTTGATTGCAGATCTGGTGGCCGGTGGTGAGTACGTCTGTACTGTTGGTGGAGCACACACACACACTCTTTGGTCAGTATGTACTCAATTCATAACAGATACTGGAGTAACAACAGACGAGAAATGAAGGATAGTCTGTGAAAAATGTGGGTGCTGGATCAACTTTTGTTTTCATACATCAACACATTGCTTTGGCCAAATACATGTGTGCACAAAGCAGGAAATGCCAAGTAACGTTAACACATCAGACACACACATCAGACACACAAACCCCTGTGCAATGCCTTGGCATCTGATAAGCCTTCAAACCAGACTTCCCTTTCCGTATGTCACACATGTCAGACAGCACGCAGCCTATTACATTAATTGCTACAGTGCTTTTGTTTGAGTGTAAAAAAAAAACTTGTTTTGCCACAACTGATAGAAAGGTTTTAGAGGTGTTCAAGGCAGTGCTCTGTACCTGTTGGCTGGAGTAGTGAGCGCTGAATCCCACCTGGGACATCTCCATGTTGAAGTTATCGCCCCCTTTTCCAGTGCCTTGTGAGAGCAGAGCATCACGTAAGTACCAGAACCGAAAACAGAGGGGAAGATGAAGAACCAAAGTGCAAAATGTGTATTTGGAAAAAAAGACATTGTGTTTTGATTTCTCTTGGGATCGTCAGCTATGACAGACATGCCGCGACGTGCCTGGATGAGTTTCTTTGAAAAGAGTGTATGAATGAACGTGCAGTGTCGAGTGAAAAAGCTAAAACAAGTAACACGCACCTTCTATGTTAAAGATGCGGTTCCCCAGTGTTCCAGCGATGGTGGAGAGGGCCGCCTCTTCCGACACGTTGAAGAAATACTTCTCTGTGGGTAAACTGGCGATGGATTTGATTTCTTTTATCAGGTTTTCTGTGTCAATGTTGTTTCTGATGTAATAACCCAGGACCTGGGGGAAAAAAATTCAGGCCTAAATCCAGAAACACTGACACTGGCACATCAAAACATTAAATAAATCAGAAACATATGAAAAGTTGTGGCATATTTTAACAAAGCTATCCACTGCACAATATGATCAGCAGGCATCACATTTTGAGACCAAAGCTATAAGGATTATTAAACTATAAATTATAAAGCAGCCGGAAGTCATCCAAATTCATAACTACTGTTGTACATATGAGATGGTGTAAATGGATCATCACTTACAGCTATACCAAAGCGAGTGATGCCTTGTTCCTCGCATTCAGCAATGACTGTGTCTCTGAAAGCCTCGTCGTGAGACTCCCCATCAGTGACGACCACCATTACCTTGGCAGCACTCGGTCGACCACCGCTGCTCTGATGGAAACCCCACTGACTGGAAAGAGCAGACATATTCGACCCTTTTAAGTTACTGTTTGTGGTTTTGTCACAGAAAACAGACAAGACAGACACTCTGGGCAAAAAAAAAATTATAAGAACAAGAAACCAAGCAAGCAATCAAACAAACAAGTAAAAAGATTAACACACACACACATATACACAACACCAACCTGGCATATTGAATGGCATGGAAGGTATTGGTGGAGTGACCATACATTTGTGTGATTCTGGATGCTGCAGCGATCACCTGATCTTTGGTTTTATATTCGTTCAGTTTGAATTCAAACTTGGGATTAACGGCATACTGAATGACGCTGACCTGGCATAATAAAGACAAGTGTGGGGGAAAAAGAAGCACAAAGAGGTGTCAGTAATGACAGAATGACAACAAAGACCATCCCCTGCTGCATCTCTGCTTAAACTTCCTGTTATGCATGACGAAACAAAGTGTCACCTGTGTGTTTTGTGGCCCGATGTCGAGCCCAGGTATTAATTTCTGGAGGAACTCAGTCATTGGACCCCAGGGATAAATGCTGTTGGAGCCGTCCAAAACAATCACGATGTCCATAGGCCCTCCGCATGCTGGAAATGTCATAAGAGGAGACACATGATAATGCATAAGCAGCAGTGATGAATGAAGATCATAGCCTTCACATTACTGCGGAGCATATTCTGAAGCATACTGTAAGTGTTCATATTTATTTTCTACGTTACATGCAGTGACTGGTTTCATGTGACGGCAGTCAAGTAAAAGAATACATTTTGATCATTTTGCAAAAGTGAAACTTTTCATTCATTTGTTGCCTTTTTTCATTAGTTAAAATTACATTATTAAGCAGTTATGCAACCACAAGCTTGTTGGTGCATTCATGAAAGCTCTGCTGTAAAAAGAAAATCAGACTCAGGTATAAGTGGATGACAGAACTTACTCTGGACGGCAGGAGAGAAGGCAGGTTGAGGCTGGAACAGGGGGCTCATTCTTGCACATATTCCTGGGTAGAAGTCCTGAGTACCACACTGCTGTCCCCAAAGAGGGCCGCACATCTGTATCATATGACCCCAGAAAAAAAGAGAAGAGACTTAACGGAAGATTTGTCATTGCTTTTAAAACTCCCAGTAAGCTAAAAGGCAAGAGTTCAGTGGTGAATTAAATTGTAGTTAATTGTAAACTCACTTAACTCATATTTAAGTATGTCTGGTGGGAAATTTGCACAGTGCCTGTTGGTGTTTGGTAACACAAAGGCCTGCCACTACTTCCTGCTACAATGATCAATACGCCTAAGTAACTGACAGACTTCCTTCCACCTAAAAATAGCATTTTAATGCAAATCTTTGGAGGAAATTATGACTTAACCACTTCATGTCATGTTGCTGTGTCGTTCAAGTGCATTCATCTTGTGATTACAATATTTCCGACAGCACTTAAAGACTATGTTACTCATGATGCATCAAAATTATGGATATTTCATCAAAGCACAAAGATTAGAAATAGATACATAAGAAATCTGTACAGTTTTAGATTAAAAAGTAAACAAACAATCTCTGAAATAGCATGATTTCCTTTCTGTGTTTTGTGTGAAAACACAGACGCACAAACACACACAAACACACATACCATTAAACCACTGCCTGCAGGCATCCGGGCAAGAGTCAAACCCAGACACATGTTGTCGTTGATGTTTTTAACATTTGGGATACTAACAGAATCTGTGGATGAAGATGACAAATAGCACTTACATTAAAGTTCGGATTATAGCTGTTAAATCTGGAATTTATACAATGTTTCAAATGATCACAATGTCAGAGTACGAACACAATGCACGCACCCACGATCAAAACAGAAAACAGCCAAATGTCTGGAGACATCCTGGATGTTTTCGGGTGACACTTCTCATCTGTTTAGACATTTTAAGTACACGGCCAATGTTTGCTAGAGAGATCAAAGTTTAAACAATACAACACCAAACCTTACCTTGAAGATTGAGCTTGTCACAGCTGTTTCTGGACCCTGAGACTGGACACTTGTAAACATCCCCCTTCCTGTTTCGACTGAAACCACTCCAAGGAGCGCTGACCAGGAGCCTACAGAGAACAACAATGTTCATCTTTCCCACAGTCTCATAAACATGCACTATGTGTACAATGCATGACTGGCTGCATAGTCAGTATTTGAATGAGACTTGTCTGAATTGTTTGATGCTGAAAGTTGACTTATTGTAATAACAAAAAACAAAAGTAATTTCACTACTTGAAGTACTTATCAAAATAATACAGGAGCCAAACTTTACTGCAGTAACCTCTCGGCCAAGTTTGATACAAAAACAACAGAAAATACACTGAAATATCAGTCTGTATCATTGCAGCAGTAAGTTTGTGTGGGCTTGTTCTGAGCAAGTGCTAACAAGTCAGTCATATCTTTTTCTAACTTCCCACAAGGCAACACTTTTCCCCAACATTCAGATGCTGCTCACTGTTGCTGAAGCTGTTGCTGAAGACTTAGACATTTCTCAAAACCAACAGCAAGAATGTGAGTCCCAGCAGTGCGATAAGGCTGACCCAAAATTCTACATCACGTCACAACAGTGTCATTCTTCCACATTGTCAAACATGGCACAGAAAGTGGGACACATCATCCATCTTTATAAGTTAGGTGACAGGAAACACAATGCATCACTGTTGTTTTATGGTGGATACTAAAGTGGAATATAAAGGCAGAGATCGCTATCAGATACCGTACTCTTCCCCCGGTTACGCAAACATGACACTCCTCCAGACGGTGAGTTACTCTGTGACCCTGTGACTCAGTCTGTACAACATCCAGACATCACTGAGACGGTCAGTTACTGTTTGACTAAATGTTACTAATAGGTGCGGCAAAACGTAGGGGGTTTTAATTGTGGCAGGACTCTGTGTGTCACACACACACAGATTGTAGCAGAACTAAGGTTTTGTTAAGGCTACAGTCTCCACAGTTTTGTAGGAATTTACCAAGGACGTTGTTGTAAGATTCAACAATGCATTGCAACATCAATCAATCTTACAAATAGAGATAGGCCAATATAATTACATTGTTTTCAACTCCAAATATCAGCATCATCTTAAAAATCCAGTATCGGTTGCACTACACTTGCACAATTGTTATGATTGAAAAAAACTCCATTTCCTGACAGCCTTGTAAATGAGAGGGGATGTCGGAGGAATTTGGAAAAAACTTTTTCAAGAAGAAGACTAAGAGTAAAAGTCACAAATGTCAGCCTCATGGTGGCGCTTGAGGAAAAGTCAGGCAATGCATGTACAGAATTTCATGGCAATCCATTAAGCAGCTGCTTAGATGATGTTGTAGCACACTGAGTGGTGGCAGTGTAACAGTGTGGAGACTGTTTACATGCCACCGAATATCTAGACACTGCTGATAACAAGGTGCCACCACTTTAAAGCAACAGGCCTTCATTTGCAAAATGGATACTTCTACAAGCAAAATTCTCCATGACATGTCAAAAACGCACATATCAGTTCAACGATTCAGAAATACTACAGTCTGTGTACACCAACAACTTGCAGGGGCTTGAGATCTCACCTCTGCTGAGCATCTTTGAGATCATGGATTTTTTGTCATGCACGCAAGCTGTTCGAAACTCAGAATCCAGAACAGACCAAGATTATATCAGGCATCTTGTTTAACCTGGAAACCAGCCTGATGTGTTGTACAGGCTTGTACTGACAAGGTGTATCTGCAAAAGTGGCCCACTAATGTGCATCTGTACTGTGTTTGCTCTATAGTAACCTGCTCTTGGCATGATATTTATGTGCTTACTTTTCTCACCTGACCTGCTGTTTGCAGAGAAATATTAGCTAAATAAATTAACTGGGTACTACCTGAATGCATTCTAGCAGTTAGAGAATAAAACATGGTTATTAGCATCACAGATTAGATGCTGAGAGTAGCACTGGCTGAGAAAATCACTCTCCTATCACTGAACAAACGCTTACATTCATACCATTTGCCTTCATGGTTTGTCGCTTGTTGGACTGTGTAGCCAAACTCTTCCGCTGCTGGTCCGCTGAAAATCTTAGCACCTGAAGTGCCGACGTTGAAGGACTGTGAGTGCCAGATTCTGTCAGCTGGTGGAGGAGAAAGATGAGGATGACAGTGACAGTGATAGTTTATAACAGTGCTTCAATAACATCATATAACTCTCTTTAATGGTGATAATGACCCTGTCAAAACAGATGTTCCTACTCTAAATACTATATCATTGTTTTGGATTTTTATATCTGTGTCCAAAAGTTGTAAACTTAATTGTTATAATGAGGTTTATCTTCAGCTACGAGTTAAGTCATCCTGACTTCCCTCTTTTTGAGTGAAGTAGGTGGTTTTTGTAGCTGAATCATGGACGTTTTAAAAAATACATCAGCTTGACTCATGAAAGCAGGACAACTCAACAAAACAGAAGTTTCACAACAAATGAGGGTCACACTATTCATGAAGTGTTGATGATTGCGTTAAAAGACGTGGCTGGGATCAGTTATTTCCAACATTGCCACAATCCACCTTCAAACGCAGCCCTCTGAACCCCCTCAGGACATGGAATTTGCTTGACTATGTCTGAGTCTTGCTGCAGTCCCACAAGCCCATGCAGGCAGAGTTAAGCTATCAGCCTGCCTTCCCCCAATCAAAAGGAAAGAGGAATGTGGATGGGTACTGGACTCTGGAGACCTTCACTAGCACAGGCTCCTGCCACGCCTGTTTACCTGCAGCGCAAAGCAGCACTGTGCCTCCTCTCGGTGCTCCATAACAGTAATATTTCCTCTCCGTTCAGAAAAGCGCATGTAGGAGAATACTTGACAGTCCCCTGTCTGCTTGGATGCTTCCACAGGTTGAAGAGCAGATATCGAGAAACGCAAATGATGCGACTTCTCTCCACTACAGGCTACATGTGGGCTGTCTATGGGTCATGCATTTGATAGCAGAGAAGGAAACACTGCAGGCTGAAGTGAAATCGAACTCAAAACAAAAGCACTTCTGCGCTTCAGATGTGTTTACAGTGTAAGAAAACAGTTTACAATCATACTCAAAGCTGCAGCGAGCCGCTAATAAACACAGCCGACTCCAGTCTTATGAAACCGATAAAACTCTCGCTATTCACGGCAAGAATATTTGGATATTTTACTCTTTGTGAGATAACAATGGTGAAAACAAGTCAAAAAATAAGCCCAGTACTTACTAATGACCACTGTAAAGAAGAAGATGTTCCTCCAGAAGAACTCCATCGTCGTCCTTATTCCATTGGTGATTAAATGAAACCGCCGCACTTGTCAAAGTCGAGGCTGCGCAGCGCTCACAGTCAGCGCTGACGCACCGGATAGAGCGCCTAAATAAGGACTTGAGCTCTCCCTCTCTTACCTGCCGGTGCAAACTTTGACCCAAGGCTGTGAAATGAAGTTCGCAATAAAGCCTGACGTGCTGAAGATAGTTAGGACACGACTGATTGAAATCCAGTGATGAATCAGCCTAGAAGAGCGTCACACATATGATGAAGTGATGTTTGAAGCCAATGTTTGATTAAAAAAAAATAAAATAAGGCAGTGTTCAAAACAAGTCCACACCCATCAGCCTACATTTGAATCTCTTTTAATAGTCATTCCAGAGCCACATCATGAGCGGACAAACAACACTTAAATCAACAGATGTCAAATTAAGAAGAAACATCATCAGCCGCCTCATCTGCCATCAGCCTGAACCCTATCATTTATCTATTAACAGCTCACTCCAGAGGAGATTTACGCTGGGGACAAGAATATCTGGAGACGTTTAAGAATACCAAGAACCTAAAAAACTGAAGCCCAAACAATAGAAAGTCTATAATGAGATGTGTTAGAAGAAGGATCAAAGCCTTGTTTCCTTTACAGGGACACAGTGATGTAAGAGCGCCCACTGGATCACGTGTTGGAGACTGTAAAGCTACTGGGAAGGATGGTGAAACAATTGAAGGAGATTTAATTTCCAATGAGTGGTCTCATTCCAAAATGCTATTTTGGAAAGAATGTGAGCTGGTGCTTGTTGCTTCATACCCAGACGCATAATTACATCCACTGATGTCATATTGTTTTGTGAGCAAGTAACTCAAGATGTTGTGACTGTAAGTGATAATCATTAAAGGGAAGCTCTGCGGATTCTATGCTCCAGGATCAGTTTTGTGGTCACTGGAGGGAGGACTGAAAACTGTTGGATAATGTCTTCTGCAGGAAGCCCGAGAAAATAACCCTGATGACATCATGAAGATTTTGAACAGAAAGCCTTCATTGTGAACCGGAGCTGTGGAATGTGAAAGATGTGGGCATTTCCAGCCAGGGAGAGTCAAAAGAAAAAGATGCTTTGGGTTGCATTATGGGAAATGTAGGATTTAGCCTTCCAGAGTATCAGTCAGGATATCGCAAATTTTGACTATTTCTTAAGATGTAACCTTTGTTTACTTCACTGAGAGTCAGTCTGATGATGATCACACTCACACAGCCACTCCTGGAGGCACCCACCGCCCCACCCCCCCGAGCTGTTAGCCAATGAGCAGCTGGGAGTTAAAAGACCTTGCTCAAGAGTACCTTAGTGGTGATAATGAGGCAGGGGCAAGAACTGCTCTTTAACCTTCTCATACTTTCCCTGTCCTGCCAGACAAACCTGCTAGGGATCAAACCGGCCAGTCAAAAGCCAGCTTTAAACCTTTAAACCACCAGTGTGCCGCTTGTGAGTCCTCAGACTGTTTAAAAGATCTTTACTGGACAACCCTGGTGGTTATAAATAAGATGCTTAGTTTTTGAACTCAGGGTCTGATTGCTTTGACTGCTGTTGTCCCAACAGGCTGACACTTACTAATCACAGTCTAATTACCTCTCTTTTACTTGGACACTTTTACTTGGACAGTCAGAACTAAGACGCACAGCAGCAGCAGTTCTTAGTGTAAAGACTGAAAGATTTGACTGAATTTGTCTCATATATGGTGTCCAGGAGTCAATTATGCAATTATCTTGTCAAATTAGATGAAACTTATTCCACACAGTAGTATTATCCTTCCCTGTCTCTTGACAGTGCTGTCTTGGTGCTTTTCTGCTGCCCAATGAACTCATTGCCCATTAAAAAAGATGAGTTGAACATCATTAGCCATCTCCACCCTTCCAAGTAGGTTACGTCAAAGCTTAAATCACAGTTATGAGCATAGGCGGACCTTATAAGTTGCCAAACTTTTTAGGCTTTCATATTAAACAACCACAGAAACTCATTAAAGGCTCTCACTCTGGCCTTCAGAATCAGCCTGCAAACTCCTCTATTAGATACGAACCATCCGAGGAGGAAAACGCAAACCCTGTTCAGATGTTAACAAGAATTCCTAATGCAATTATAGCTTAACTCATCTACCTGTTGGCTGATCTGGCGTCACCTCGGGGGCTGAAACACATTGTAGCAGTAAATGATCTGCTTCAGACTTCAGCATCCAAGACACAGGGTGGTCTTAGGTAGGCCACAGAACCTCGACCCTCAGCTGTGTGATTCAGTGGGTTCGGGCAAGAAACAATGCACAACCTTATTCAGCAGCTGAACCCCCACGCCCACTCCTCTTTTTGTGCAGTCATGATTCGTGTGTAAGTCATCTGCTGAGCCTGAGCACCTTGAGGAATGAAAATGAGCAGGGTCGAGCATTTGTGTGGTCGTGACGCGGAGCAGTTCCTGGAACAGGCCGATTTTCTTTGCCGATATTTGTGCTGACCTGCTTTGAGAAAGAGAGCCATTCATTCTCACAGATGCTGAAAAGGTAATGACTAGTGAGTGAGACAAAGCCAACAACATCTGTTAAATCCCCTTTAACATTCGAATACATTATGTCTCTTGGAACAGTCCCACGAGTTTTAGGCAGCTTACTTTGTTAAATTATGCTGAACAATCTAAGGAAGCAAAGCCTGTGGTCTATCTTCCTGTCAGGGCCTTACATAATGGAGCAGTGTGGGCACGTCATTAAAAGTCCCCTCTGAGGAGGATTGTGAATCATTTGAAGTTGGCCCGAATGTTTGGAAGCCGACAGGACAAGCCTTGTCGGTATATATATATAAATCTATGTATAAAAAGGGAATTTCTCACTTGCCTCTGTTGGCATCTTGCCATACAAGCTGCTCTGGCTTCACTCTTTTTCTCCATACAATAGAAGTGAATTGACTACATGTATGTATGTTCCAGCATTGCTCAGATCATTTTAGATATACCATTCAACAAATCCAACATCGTACTTCTAATAAAATACCAAAAATCCCAAATCAGAAACATTCCAGCAGTACCTCAAACACTTCTTCAGTCTCCATCTCAACAACATAAAATCATATCTGATCATTATAAAAATTGTAATTCAGGGTCACACAAAAGCCTTCAGACAAATGTGGGAGAAAGCCATCGCTTTTAGTGCTTTTGTAGCTTATTCCTATGTTTCAAAACCACACTATGTATGTAATATTTGCAGGCATGAATACAGAAACTCACACACAGAGTTCTGGGTGAGTGGACTGTAGTACAGAGCTAATCCCTCTTTCACACCCATCTGCTGACCAATGGGAATCTAAGGCCCTGGTTTTCCCTGTTGCATTGTGAGCCAGACAGTCACATCCAGCAGGCTCAGAGGGGCTCACGAGTCAATGACTGCACACAGACACGGTGGGTAATGTGACTTGTGGGAAAAGTTACCGTCCTGTCACATGACCACAGATTTTTTTTTTTTTTTTTTTTTTTAAAGACTTGTGCAGGTGCATTTCCAACAAACCTCAAAAGAAACATAGAACGTGAAGAATGCAGCTCATTTGTCCCTCTGAGCAAGATGATGTATTAGTTATCTTCCTCTTTAGTCTTCGTGTATTAGTCTTTATCTGCAAACAAGTGGTTTGCAGATAAAGATATCAGCGATGTGCCATGTGCTTCCTCCACATCCTTATGGATGACACACACATTCAAAATACACTCACATGACAGCTCAAACAGCTTTGTTAATCCCACTAGTCTGTAGCCACTTGTTGAACACAAAACATAACATACAAGCCAACATATAAATGACACAAGGGAGCTAAACATGGGATAGAATCTATGGATAAAAACATTCACCATGTGACAACGTTGACAAAAAAAAACCCACTGAGCATTTAGTGGAATTGCAGACGTGAGTGAACAATTAAGATTAAATCAATTAAAGTTCATATCATCTTTGTTCTCCAAAATGAAAAAAACAGAAACAGAATAAAACATTTAGAGCTGAACAATATGCAACAATCATTCCTCGGTTAAGATAAGTGCTACAACTGCTAGTTGCCAATAAATTGGAGACAGACTTGGGGGAGAATAGTCCCTCATCTGCAGTAGTAACAATTGGCAGATGTTAACAATTTACTTGAACTCACTGTGAGGCATTGTACTCTAAAGTATAGTGAAACAGTATGCTAAAAACTTCCTATCTTACATTTAAAAAACACATTGCAGTTTGACACCTCGCATCAAGTGTGAGTGTGAGTGTGAGGAGGCAACACACAACAATGGGCTGCTGTGGTTTTATGGCATGCATGGCACCAGGATGCCTCAGTCCACCGTACCCCTGACTGACATGAGAGAAACACTGACTGTGTCAGGAGAGCACAATGTAATATCCTTAGATGTGAGTCTTACAGTTTCAACATACGCTTGCTGAGAGCTACAAAGCACAAGAGCTATTCCATTGTAAGAACAAAAATAGCTGTGGTGTGTCAGTGAGGTTGGGGGAATGTTTTGGTATGACTGTTTGTCATTTTCCTCTGAGCTCAGGCGACCACTAAGAATTTTCAAGGCCATTCTGAACACGCATGACAGATTTGTAACATGGCAGCAAAGACGTTGCTTATCTTTTCTTTATATGGAAAAGGTGCATTTATGAACCAAGGAAAGGGTAGAAGCTTGCATTCTGTCACACAGTATGAACCAATATAAACGGTGCAATGATTCAATGAGGACGTGGTTGTGAGACACACAGGCTTGAGACTAGGAGGTTGTCGTCTTTCATGTTTGGACTCTCAGACATTCGTTTTTGATTTGTGATGTGACCGTCTTAGCTGTAATAGAGTGTGTAAAGTGTGGTGTTGCTTCAAGTGTTGCTTGCAAGTTAATCTTTTACTCAGTTTGCAATATCACAAAGGAATAATTCTCCATTCAAAGTTCTTGATTTACACTTTTACTTAAGGTGAAATACTGACTATTTTAGATAAAAGGTTACTGAAGTACCTAAAGTCCAGAGATAAATCATTGATTAATGGTTTTTATGACTTTACTCAATTTCGCCACCAGGTGGCGGCAAAGGCTTAAAAATAATGTGCTCACAGACACCTTTGAACATGATCCTGTCAGAAACTGATGTTCATTTCTGTATTACTGGGCCAGTTACCACACTTTTCAACCAGTGTGTGTCCGGCTCCTGAATATCTGGCCTTATACTGAATGGGATTTCAAATGAAGTGGTGAAGTATCAATAAATCCCTGCAATTCAGTGATTACCTTCTTGTAGTTTGTCAGAATATTCTACTCAAATATTTTCATCAATCAGAAATGATGTGCCTTTCCCTGCAAATGTTAAGAACCCAGTGATATATGAGAGAAATATATCTGTCACCTGTTTCCATATAGTGTGTAGAGATGGAGTCAATCTAGAGGGGAATTGTGGGTAACATCTATACAGAGGGTAACACTGCAAACAGTAAATTCAGAGATTAAACAGAATAAACCTGACACTGGGTTTTGATTAAACTCTGTATCGTTGTTTTTATTGACTGTTAGTGTAAAAAAAAACAATTAAATGCACAGCAAAAGTTGCATTTATTGACACTCTAGTGTATGGTGTAACTCAGTGTAAATGTGTGTGATCATAATGGTTAAGTCACCTCACAATCAAATCCCTGGAGCCAAACAGCTCTGTGTGACCTTGGATTTCAAAAAGGCTCTAACACAAATCAAGCAAGTAAAAACTCACATTATAAAGAATTTATTGCAGGCAAACAATACCATAAATAATATTTACAAACTATAAAACAACATTCCTTTATATGGATCCCATGAATTTATGGTGAACAGTCTTTCAGTCGCGGATAAGAATGAATCCTCTTTGCAGTCAAGTTCGTCACACTGACCAACTGCAAAATGTGTGTAAGTTTAAAGCTACATTCAGGAAATAAACTGAATTTAGACGCACCGCATTCTCAGAATTGGGAACCATTTACTTAAAACTTAAAATCTTTTAACCGCAGAAACAGTTTAAAAAAAGGGGCTTTGTCTATAATAACTTTCCAATTTGTGACTGAATTTACAATGAAAAGGCTATTCCATTTTCCAAACTGCACTGTCGTTTTCACAGTTCCTGACCACTAAAGTTCACTGCAGCCAGATCAATAAGTGAATAGCCTGTAATATCGCATTTAATATTGGCAACCTGACAGGAGACGCAAGTTCACAACAGTGGAGATAAAGGCATTGTATACAGGCTGAGTTAGTACAACCACCTCACCCATCTACAGTGCATTTCACATTAAGGTTATGCATCTCTGATGAACTGTTTTGGCCTGCAGTTTATGCATGGGGCATTAATTCGTGTTTAACAAATTATGCACACAGTACTCACAGCACACCATTTCCTCTTGGCTTTTAGTGTAAGCATAAAGGAAAGAATTCAAAACAACAAAAGAGAACCGTCCAAAAACATCTGAATACCTTAATATTTCAATTATCCCGTTGATTGTCCCCATTTTCTAATCAACACTGGCTGAAAAAAAGTGTCAGAAGTGCAACTATGAACAGCTTTTTGTTAAAATTCTTCTTTGCAGTAAAATAAATGTTTGAAACTATCTGACGCTCGTTTCCTTTGCTTTCCAACATTCCAGTAAGTTGAGTGGGAAAAGTACAGTGTGTGTGCCTCTCACGTCTCTCACGTCATTTTTGTCGTTTCCTCTCTGATTCCAAATAAAAATTCTCAAAAGCCTCCTCCATCTCAGGCCCCATCTCATCTTCAGAGTCGTCGAATCTGTGGACACAACAAAATGAGCGATTAAGAGCCACAGACTTTACTTTTTAGATCTTTAAGGCAAATGTCTTCCTGAAGGTATTCATAGATGACTCGGGACACTAATATTAGCATAACCTACAATGCGCGTGTACTTGCCATTTACACAATGCACAAAAAGTGCACAAACACACACGCGTGCGCAGACACACAGTGTGTGGAGAGAGGACAGGAGGGGGCTAAGCCCTCCAACTGCTGACTGCACTGAATCTGGGTCCATGGTTGACCCTGTTGCATTGTGGGCCAGTCAGACACACTGGCCAAGCTCAGGGGCCCACTGGTCACTGGTGGTCATATGATATGTGTGAAGCCGGCATACAATCACATGACCTGAGATGTGCCAGCACGGTGGTACTACAGAACAGATTTGGGTCTAAAACTAGTGATGAATGACAAAGATAATTACTGGAACATCAGTCTGTCAGCAGGAAATCTCACCTTCAAAATACAATATGAGTGCTGAAATGATCCTAACTCATTACTGTGACTACATCCTACCACAGCAGAAATAAATAAATTAACAGGCTTAAGTTGTGACAGTTACATCTTTGAATGGTATCCAAAACAAGAAGGATCAAACACTCCCCCAGTAAAGTAGGTGACTGTAACTTAAAAGAAAGGCACACATGTCCGTTACCTCTATGATATGTACTTACACTTCATTTCCATTTTCTCCAAAATTATCGTGGAAATAGTCCTGCCTGTCCAGGATCTCCTGGTATTTCTCGGCATATTCTGTAAAAGCAGGGACACCGACATTCAAGCACAACAGAGGCTGAAAATGTTTTCCATTGGCTAAGGAGAGTAACCAGGATGAGTCAAGCCAAGATGGCCGCTTCTAAGAATAACTTGTATCAAAAGTACAAACATAGTTTGTTGTGCAGAAACATCTATTCTCCCCTACTTCCTTACCAGCATACAGTATTTATTCAAAGTACATGTGGGAAACTGAAATTGCTTTTTCTATTTTACTTAAAACGCCTGCGTTTCCCTCTTCTGATCTGAACAGACGTAGCCTCACCTGGGTCTGCTGCTGTAAAAGGGGTGCCATCTTCTGTGTAGAATGTTGGTTCATTCTGAGAGAAAAAACAAAAACAAAGCCATGACGAACAGTAATAGAGAGAAAATAGAGTTTAAAAATAAGAAAAATGGGGGAAAAAATGGTACAGCTGACACTCACCATGAAATAGTTGGGGTCGTTGTCTGGCGTGGCATTGCTGGCAGCTGCAGCAGCACGGACTCTGCCCCAATCACTAGATCTCAACTCCACTAATTTCAGGAGCATCTGTCTAACATCCCTGAAAGAAAAATGCTCATATTAGAAACTTTTACCCAGCGTGTCCATGAGGGTTTACCTCTGAAATGTGGTGCTTTTGGCACTTCATCTTTTGCCAGTTTATGGAGGACTTTTGAATGATGGTACATGTTCCTGATGCTGTGTGTGATACTTTCTCTCCGTTTTTTAAAGCACTCTGAAACTTAAATGTCTTCAGCACTGCCACCTGGGACACACATGATCATTAAGTGCAGCTATGTTGGCAGACACCTCTGCAAATGTCTCTGCACTCATTCGCAGCACCTCAGATGCAGACGCATGTTTCAAGCTTTTCAAATCTAAAGTGACCTTAAGCATAAACCTTGAGTAGCAGCTGCATACAAAACACCATCCTGACATACACACCTGCTGCAGGTGGCATCCAGTAGAATAGTTTCTATTCTTTGGATCAGTTGCTCCATGTGTGGTTTTCCACTCTCTTTCCATGCATCATCCAGGACAGAGCCTGTCAGCTGTGAATTCAAAAGACATTCTCATTATCTTCCTAAACAAAACAACTACCTGGAAATCTGTAAACATGTCTGATAAAAATTTGAAACCTTAAGCAGTTTGACAGCACAGATGAGATTTGCATCCACGGGATTGTTTAGCAGGCTGTTCATCAGGTCATTCAGAGCAGACAGGAGGATATCTGCTCGATTTGGAGGTCCCTTTCCACTCTTTACCTAAACAAACACAATCAGATTAGCACAAATATTAACAAATGCCTGGCACCATGAAATGGCTCCATGGCCCTCATCTGAGATCTACAACATATCTGTAGAAGGGTGGTCGGCTCTTGAACTACAGTCGTGACCACATGCAGCACCAGACATCCTACACGTCTGGCAGCAATTCAAGAGGATTATACCAAACAAGCATGAGTGACATGGTGATACATGAAATCAGAAATAAAATTTGTATAGCGTGGCCTGTTTTTTTAACGTGTCAAATCAGCACATTTAGCAAGTCCAACAGAGTGTGCCACTAACACAGCACGCAGGCCCCCCAGCGAAGTCACCAACTGCAGTAAGCACTGCCTGTGTGTCTAAATGCACGGCAAGTACAGTACAAATAAAAACATTATAATGTGATCCAAAAGGGAAGTTCACATTGTGTTATTCATAATCTAATAAATAAATGTATTTACACATCTTGATACAACTTGAATGACAGTATAATGCTGTGTGAATGAGAACCTCTCACCTCCAGGTTGAGATAGAGCTCTCCCAGAAAGAGCACAAAGGAGTGGAGCTTCTTCTGAGCCTCCGCGTCTCCTCGAACAGCTGCATCCCTCTGTTCAAACTCTATTCGACACCTATCAAACACAACACTCTTGCTTTTTAATGGCAATCTGACTTAACAATAACAGTTCACACAGCCTTGAATATTAACCTTATAATTTGTCGCCCAAAAGCTAGTCCCTTTGTAACACTAAAAATATTTCTACTTCTAATACTGATTGTGTGATACCAACATTTTCTAAGTTAATAGGATTTTTATCATGAGATCTTGTCTAGCGCTGATATGAAGTTATATCCAATCCAGTGAAACCAGAGATAAATCACCTTTTCAGGAGCAGCTGACGAAAGTTGCCACTTGGCGGGCTGATAGTGAGGTGATGGGACAGGTAGTTACAGAGCCTGGCTCCCGTGTAAGAGAAGTTTGGAATGGCAGTAGACTGCAGCAAAAAGAAAATTTAATACCTAATGGGGCAACTAATACAATGGTGCGTTTTGTCAAAAACATGCAAAATGAGGACTGAATGTGTCTCTCCAAACCTGTGTGTAGATCAGTTCCACCAGCTCGTGCAACGACTCTTCAGTAGTAACGCAGGAGTTGAGCATGCCAGTTATGTATTCAATATCCGACTCAAAGGAACCTGGTGAGGAGCTCAGGTGGCCGAGGAAGTCTGTGACCATTTCAGCCAGGGTTGGTTCACCATAATAGCTTTCACTGTCATCATAAAAAGTGGGGTCCTACGCAAAAATCACAATAAAAGCATGAAAAACTAAAGAGGAAAATTCAGAGCACTTTGTCTTTGTCAACTGTGTGATGTATTAAAATCTACATTTATTCTGTCTTTATTTATTCTATCTTTGTGAAAATAATGGATGGATGTGCTATACTGACAGTTCCTGACTGCTACTTGGAAGCTAATGACAAAAGTGAAGAGAACCTTTAGGATATAATGTTTAAAAAACACTAAAAAAAACAGCTAGTATCAGGATAAAGACAGTGATAGCGTAAAATTCCTCTTACTTCATATAGGTTAAATCCAGAAGGGACAAACTCTGGGGCACTGGCTGAAAGCTTTGATGACTTGACCACGGAATCCACGTCATTACACCTTCTGGAGGCAGACGTATTGTTGGCATTTGCACTTTGTTGGGGTTTGCTCTGTTTTTTTGAATCTGAGAGAGGAAGAAGACAGACGTTTCCAGTCTTGGTCATATGTGATACCACTCATTCCACATGGACAAATTCTCTTTTTTCTTCTAACTCTTCATTCATAAACAGCCATCTTTCAAAACAGGTGCCAAATATAGACAACAATAACAGCTGGGCACTGTGGTTTTAAGCAAACTCAAACACAGGTAAATTGTGCATTTGTCTGAGACCATTTTCAGCCACAGATCTGGAGCACCAGCTAGTATTTACAGCAGAAAGATGCTGCATGCACCATAGTGCCTGTGTTCATCATACTGAATAAACATGTCACCCACTGCAATAGTGTGGCTGACTGATTTTTAAGAAGTTCTGGACAGCAATGGAAATCAATCGCACAGAGGAATAAGTTATATCAGACTCTGGATACGCAGATAATAGTTATTAACAGGATCAATACTTTGTTAGTTTTAGTCTTTCACTCTCTCACAAAAAGATTCACTTTCATTCCAGGGGGAAATTGGTTTGCAGTGTGGCCACAAAACTGAACATGCACAATAAAAGATAACCATCAATGGGAAATCTAAGACCTAGTCCACACATAGCACTCCAAGCTTAATAGTAAATCACACCACACAGCACGGTCCTGCAGTGGTTATAAAATACAAAACTTCAATGTGAGAAAATAATGTTGGTTGTGTGCAAATCTGCAATACGACACAGAACAATTCACAACACTTTCTACTATGTAGCACTAACTATAATGTAGTAGTAAGAGTTTCATGCAGGACTGATTTTGGCAAGTGTGTGCGTGTGTGTGCCTTCCACCTCCAAGTGCTGCAACTCATACATGTGTGTGACAGTCTGATGATGTTACTTTCACTACTTGGGGCCCTGAAGACGCTGACCTGGTGAAAGGGCCCGTGGCTCACTGAACAAGGGGTGCTGTGGGAAACACTGCACTGACGCACACCACTCCATGTCACACAATCAGCCACAGCAGAACCACACCTCCAACTCCCAGACTTATTGTTAAGGTCACACTGCAGGGGCAGCGAAAGGACAGCACACATCAAAAGAGCAATACATGTGGTTGGTTGGCTGCACTCGCAGATGTTAGTATTGAATCATGCTGGCTACGTTTTTCAGAAGCAAATACCATTTTCATACATTTTCTACCTGGTTGACTACCTGGTGCTGGTTGATACCGATGCGCTTTGTGAGACTTTTAATATGCGTGTCTTTCAGATCTGCCTCTGTTAATGATTTGGTTTGATCATGCTTTTTTGTTACAGCACTGACAAGTTTATCAAGAGACACAGTCCGTTAAAAAAACATCATAATAGGACTTCCAATTGATGAAGTACACGTAAACTAGCCCACCGGTACTTTACTAACCTACTGCTTAAAGCCAGCTACTTAATCAGATTTGAGAGGCGGGCTCGTTCTTCCTCTTTGCTGCGTTGCTAACTGTACGAAACGATATGTTTGCTACAACGAATGATAAGTTAGCTCTCCAAATTCAAGATTTGGCTGTGTGAGGCAGCCTTGACTGGGGCACGTATCCAGTCAACTGTGTGATATTTGAGTGGGAGCTTTATTTAGACGTTACCTCACAAGAAATAACAATCCAACAGGTGCATGTCACAACGCCAAAATGCTAACGTTAGCTAATATTACCGGTATTTAGCAGCTAGCTAACAGCTAATTGCAGCGAGTAACATTATCTTACCCCCCTGCGTTTCTCAGAGGAACTGTCAGTGTGAGGGAATTTTGTGGCAAATATTAGGTTCAAGCAAACACAGCTTTGGCCCTCAGTGATCATGACAGGGAGTGACATTTACTAGTTACACGAAACCGAATCTGAAAGTAGCCATTTGCTAACTTAGCTCAGTTGATATTAGCTAGTCGACGGTTCCCTACCTCCAACAGCCACATCCAGCCCCGTGCTACTGTTGTTCTCGGCAAAAGGAGGAGATGTTCGCGGCTGTCTCAACGGCTCCCTTTGGTTGAAAAGTGCGGTTTTGGTGACCCCATCCACGTCGCTACCCACGAGCCCGGGGTCTGCTGGAAGAGTCCGGGTTCTCCCCGCTCCAGGAGTTCGGTCAAAATTGTCGTTCATAACTGCTGGTTTGTCATCCAAACCAGCATCAAAAAAGACGAAGAAATGCTGTCCACCGCAACAAATGCCTTTTCTTTTGCGTTGTGGCAAAACACGCCCTATCTCTCTTTCATGATGGCTTTTTCTCTGTTCTTCTTCTTTTTCTTTTAACTGTCGAGTTGCAACCAGCCTTTCTCTGTCGGATATTATCGACAGTACACAACTTTTTTTATCCACTTCCTTTAACAACAAACTCGTTGATAATCCGTGACATGTTTTTTTTACGTCAAAGTAAATCTGGTTCCCTCTCGTGGCGTGGAGTGGAAGCTCAGCCATAAATGATGTGTAGTACAGCCTCAACACACAGGACGGCATCATCAGTGGTGGTAAGATTAAACAGATTCTTAAGTAAATGTAGAAATATCACTGTATAAGAATGTATTGCATTATTAAATTTAAATATTTTTAAATTTATTATGTGCTTTTCTTCTTGCTGAAGGGAGGGCAGTTTATTTTCTTTGGGAGAGCAATGAGGGTCTTTCAACTTTTTCTCCTCCCAGATTTATTCTTCCCCTCTGGGATTTATTGTCAACGAAAAAAAGAAAGAAAGAAAGAAAGAAAGAAAGAAAGAAAGAAAGAAAGAAAGAAAGAAAGAAAGAAAGGGAGTGAGTTATGAAAATAATAATTTTTTTTTATATAAAAACTAGCACCCGAATAATTTTGTACAGTCGCTAGAAATGCAGAAGTATTTCTAGAAACATTTATGTAAAGCATCCAAAATTAAAACGCTTCCTGTGAAAAAAAGGGGGGTATTTTGTGAGTGCTATATTATTACACATTGGATTATTATTACTGATGCTTAGTGTATGTGGCATTGTACTGTTGTAGTTGCTCAAGGTAGAGCTAAATTGAACTATTATTGTCAGTTATTTCATAAGATAATTTTATGTAAATGCAGTGGAGTAAAAAGTACAATATGCCTTCGGTCCTTGATTTGGTTCCAGACAGTCATTTAATGAAAGCTGCTGTGGGGGGATTCTGAGGTCATGAGTCCCCCACAAAACCCCAACTCCCTATGAAAATTTGTAAATCAGATCTGCTCACATTGTACAGTATTTATCAGTTCAACTGCTCAGGTAGATTTAGACATTTTATTTCCCACATGATCTGTCTAAATGTTGTTTCAAAAAAAAAAAAAAAAAAAAAAATCTCCTCGCTGGTAGGAATAGTGGACAAATACTACGTTTCTTGATTTTAATTTAATCACATTCACTGAAAAAAATCTGTTGTTTCCCATAAAACCCTGTGTGACATTTCTAATTTTATGTTCTGCTCAGATGGTGCAAAATCACCAAATAACCAGAAAATACACTGAGAGCGTGACCTCGATGTCTGCAGTGTTAGCTACTGCCCTGTCCGTGGGTTCAGGCAGTGCTTGTCTGCACAACGTGAGCGCATAATGATGGACCTGTTACAGGCTGTGTGTGGTTGAGTGGGTTAAATAACCTCATATTGATCTAAAATATTTGCCAAAGCAGCAAGGCTTGGATAATTACACTTAACTGGCATATCAAACAAACAGTTATGCATCACAGAGGAGATTCTGGACCTGTGCTACCACGCAGAAGTGCCTCTCTCCCCGAGCTCAGTCAGTAGCTGCCCACTACAAACATGTGCTGCACCAGACCTCTCAGTCTAAGCATTCATTAGTTGTTTTAGCCTCCAGTCATTTTCCACTTGTTTCCCAAAGCTGGATCACATTATGCCACAGAGAATTCCCGTGCCAGAACTGTGGAGACCCACTTTGATAAAAGATTGCTGCCCCGATTTTCTGTTATTGCTGTTTTTCGCCAGTGTCTTGGAGGGAAGTCAAACATTTACACATCTCAGGAATGCACAAGATGACAAATGACTAGGACTGGTGTTGGAGGGGGGATCACATGCATACTCATCACCACAGATTTTAAATGCAAAAAAGTGTGGTTTCATGTTCCATCAATACACATCATCTAAGTTATGTCCCTGGTGAGTTATTTCTTTTATCTTCTGGTTACAGAGCAGAGACCAACTTAACCTTCCTATCTTGTATTTCGTGTAACTTTAGAAAACAAAAAACACATCTAAAACACATTTGGTCCAAAGAAAGGCTTCGAAATGATTTCCTTTACATTCATTCAGAAATTGCACCCAATAACCCTCAGCTCAACTTCCTAATCTTACTTCTTATATAACGTCTAACGGTTTATCCTCAGGGCACTGCTGTGAATCCAGCCTCAGAGGTGCAACAACCACACCTTATTGCACAGTCACTTGAGAGAGCAGTGGAAATGTATGCTGTGTATGGTCCAGGGATGGTCATGAAACAGCACCCCATATGTTGCTCTGACTGTCAAAGTGGAATGCACTGCAGCATTCCTCGGTATTAATCATTCGTCACGGTGATTCCTTAAACGACTATTAAAGGACAATACACTATCGCTGAAAGAAACAGCTTCCATGTGCTCTGGATTCCTATGGTTTAGATGGCTTTTTTGGTTTCCCCTCCCTCTGTCCTGGAGCCACAGTCAGACTCAGACACTGGGATGAATTTGTCTTGCAGTCACCTTCCCGCCTTCGTCTACTCTCCCAATTTTTTGTGCCTTTGCAGAGATGGATGCGCAGAGAGGCGGGAAAAGAGAACATGAGGTCCGGAAGCCTGTGGTGTTAATGTTCTCCCTGTGCTCTTTTGATCTGGCATCAGGGCAGCTGCCATTGATTAGTGTGTTTGTAGATGATTACTGAAGGAAGTGGGTGGTCAGACACAGGTCATATCTCTCCCTCTCTCTCTCATTCTCATTTCTGCCTCCACACACACATTCAGATCCTCCTCCAAGGCCCTCCAGGAGCCTACCGGCAGTGGTGCTGCACACCAACACAAAGCTGTTGCCATATTTTTGCTAGAATTATTCAGCAGGTGCTATCTTTACTATTCAAGCCCGGCTGCAATCGGGGAATGTTGCAGCTCCTCAGTAATGGGGTGATATTAGGAAATGATGTCACCATCTACAGGCAATGCAACCTACCTCCCTCCCATTTTGTTGTGGTCGGTCTGTATGCTTCCCGTTTGTTTGGGAGCTACTCATTAGAGCAATGGTTGCCACATGGAATATCTGGCCAGGCATTAATAGTTGCCTTTTGTCCCTTCCTACCTCAGAGGGCCAGATAAGAATAGACTTAGCATGACCTGAACGTTCACTGGGGTTTCTAGCCACTTGCCAGAAAAGTTTTTGGTGCATGGAGGAAGCAAGACGACTGCGTTTCAGAGGAGAAAATCGTATTTTATTTTCACGTAACAGAGTTCCTATAAAAAGTAAAGAATGCAAAGGAATGCTGGCCTCCTAAGTGTTCCCCTCCAGTTAAATATTTCACAAAATAAATAAATCATTACAATCAAAACACAGTGGTTAAGTATCAAACATTTGCTTTAAATGTGTTGTGTCCTCTATTATTTAATGCTGTTGCGATAAACTGACTGATCACTCCCCTCATCTTATCTGTTTTCTGTCTTTCCCATTTATGCTGCAGATAATCTGGTGTCTCACAGGAGATTATGGATTATAAATAACATCTTGAGATACATCTGCATCTACCACAGTTCATTAGCTAGGACAGTATTTTCTGTGTTGTCCACATTACACACATACTCCAGTTGCAAACTGTTTGGCACAGAAAAAGAAGGATAAATATTGCATCCCATGCCACAGAAAACACAGATATCATCATTTCCCACCAAATAAAGTAAATGATCTCAGTCAAACTCAGGAACAGAGATCAGGTTTTTGTATAACAGTGTTAGTGCCTTGTTTCCAATTGAGAGATTTCTCAGGGAATGTCTTCACTTTACAGCTTTTTTTTTTTTTTTTTTCAGTATTAAAAACCTCTCTGTCCAGTGCTGCATGTCCTCCTTCTCCAGTTGAGTTTCCCAGTTCACACCGCAATTGGAAGGAAGTGGGTGGCCGTGTTCTTCCTGCGGGTTTTCTTCCCTCTCAGCGGCTTCCCGTGGACATTCAGACCCACAAACATCTGCCGCTTCTTGTTCCTCCACTCCGCTGACGCGTATGTGTTGTAGCCGTTCTCCTCAATCCGCTCCTTCAGGGTGCAGTCGACACCGAACTCTCTCTGGAAAAACAGCAGGTATCATGTTTCAGTGTTATAACCCCGACATGTGAGGTTAAGGCAAAACACAGATCATTTTCTTGTGCAAATCCATTGTGGTTGCACATGGTACCTTGTTTATTTACTACGCCTTAAATCTACTTTGCATGGTTTGCTTTGTGTGCTTGTCCAGAAACGAGTGTGCACTTTGAAAATTGCACCGTTCTCCTGGAGGTTCACATGTGTGCGCTGGTCTGGTTGTGATTCAGAGTTGACCCGGCATTTAGAGAAGCAAAGATAAGGACAGGACTTTGATAAGGACAGAAGAGTCTGACACTATCTCTGTCTATGGAGCATCCAGATTGACCCCTGACCCGGATACTAACCGCTCCGTACAGTTCTCCCTTCCTGCTGATAGCCAGATAGTAGCTGCTGTTCACCCCTTTGATGGCCACCACTCCCACGTCCACCGATGTGATTTCCAGAATACCTAGGATTCAGCAAAAAATATGGTTATGTCAATATATGTCACACCTAAGACCTCTTATGCCATTTGTGAAAGTGAAAAGATTTTTCAAGCAGCTTGAGCTGAACAAATTTTTACATTTTTTCACTGCACAGAGACAATAAAACTGAGAGGACAGAGGAAGCAAAGGTGATTAAAGGTTTTCCTGACAGTTAATACTGGCAGCAATCGCAGGCCAACCACTTTTCACAACGTAACTAATGGATGGAACAACATATTGCATGCTCGTTTTGGGACATTTGCACGTGGGAACACACAGTGTGGGAACACTGTCTAAGGTCACAATTATTCTTTGAGCACATTTATCATTTCAGTGATATTATGAAGTTACTTTACAGCCTACACCTGTGTAACAGATTCCAGCTGTGCAGGCCATTTATTTCGAAAATTAATGGGTGGATACCACAGAGATTCTCAGGTTGTTTATGTTCTGTTTGGTATTTGGGTTTCAAAGTCCCCATACAAGTAATTCAGGTTTCTCATAGGCTATTAGAGGGGCTAATTTATACCCCAGTTAACAAGGGCATGCTTTTGCCGCAGACAGCTGTGGTTATTTGTGTGGTCTCAGTATCAGAGGTCAGAGAGATATAACTTCCGAATGTGTCCTTTGACCACAGAACCCACTTGTCTCGCCTTATGCTTGCGTGTGTGTGTGTGAGTGAACCTCCCCAGGTTCCCATGGCATGTTTGATTTCATGCCTCCCTCCCTGACTTCCTTTCCCCACTTCCTGTGAGCTGTCGTTATTTTATCCCGATAAGCACATATGTGTACTCACACACACCCACACTCACACACATTCAGACACACACTTCAGCGTGGGGGTGTGAACTCCACAGAGTCAACGACATCCTTTGATCAGATCAGCAGCCCCTCCTCTGTCTGATGACTGTTTGTGTGGCAGCCTGCTCCACTGTCAGACCCACTCTCCGGTGGCTGGGGGGCCTCTGAGGCTGCCAACCTTGTACATGAGTGGACAGCAGAGGATGCAGGTGTGCCCCCCAAAGAACAATCCCTCTCTTAAAAATACAGCAGCTTCTCTCCTCGTCCGTGAGGTCTTGACTGTATCAGTTTCTAGTTCAAACGGTGGCACCTCGGGGCAGTGAGGTCTGAAGCGGCAAGGCGGTGGTGAGGACTGTGACACAACGGCCATTGAAGATCTGAGAGGAGCTGGTTTCTGTACGGGATCGGGTGTCAGGTATGGAGTGAGGATGTAAGACTATCTATGGCAGTCTCTGGCTGCTCTGTAAACATGGGAGGGATGAAAGGAAGGAGAACAGAGGAGGACAGAGGAGCCATGACAGTGAGACTGGGGGTGGAGTGAGGATTAGTAAGGCTGTAATGATCACTGATCAAAGTCAGCCACCGGAGGCAGGGGCGAGACAGGTTGTATACACACACAGACACAGACACACACACACACACACACACACACACACACACACACACACACACCCGTACACGCACTCATGCCCTCACATACACACTCATAGTTAATATTGCAGCAGGTGAATGTGCACTTGCACACAACTCAGCCTGGCTGTGAAACTACAAAATCTCCATTCGCTGTTCGAGTGGAGAGTAATGAACTTATGGCAGCAGGTATGGGAAAATACAATCAGAGAAAACACACTCTTCATTTAGCTTCCTCCAGATTAAAACATTAAACCTTTAATGTGACAACAATGCTTTGTGTGAAGCAAATTTTACAAAGCACACATGAAAAACATAGCCTAAAGTCAGCCGGCCAGGTTCAGCTGTTTACGTGGGGAGACAGCAGTTTTTCTTTTGCATGCTGGTTGCTTTTTCCTAATGTGTGGCTTATTTGATACGCTCTGTTTGGAGTTACAACAGTAAATGGTGCGTTGGCTGTGGAATGGAGGTGCACAATGCCAGTGAGAATTAAAGGTGGTTTTTCCACAGTGGGATGCCAAAAACCATGTGCTTTGCAGTTTGTATTGTTATTCTTTTTCACTATCACTTTGCTCCTTTTATAAAAAAAAATTAACTTTCAGGGGCTGCACATAATAACATCTGAGCAGATAAGGTGGAATGTAAATTTTGATTGGTGCCATGCCCATGCAGAAAATGGTGTGGAGTGAGGCATAAATCAGGATATATAGTAATAACACTTGATAAGGACCACACTGAGCGTATTTACACAGAAAGGACATCCATCCTCTTCCCTGCCTCAGAGAAAAGCTATACATCTCTCTCCTCAAACCTCCATAAGAGCACCATCTGTTTTTTTTCCCCACGCAAAAGGCCACTGCTTTGATTTAAGGAGATGAATGTCCACAAACACTCACACACACGTTTGCAGATGCTATATACACACACTTCTTGAGCCATGTCCAGAAGCATCTTGCACACATGGTCTGGCCCCTATAGGCTAGAAACACAACTGGTGGCCAGAAACAAATAGGCACACACATTTACACAGACACGATCTTGACAGGCTCACCCTCTAACACCATCACAGCCATGGACAATTAGCTAAAACTCTTTTAACTCCGAGTTTTTGTCTTGTCTGTCAATATTTCACTGGTCACTCAGAGCTGCAAGCTGTCTATAAATTTAAGACAACTCAGCTGTGAATCATAGATATTTTAATTATGTACTGAGGCAATGCAGATAGCTACTTAGCTGACTTAAACGTAATCTCCCTCCCTTTCTCTCTGCCTCTCTGGAACCTCAGCACAGGCTCCCAGCGGGTTGGAAAGCCATGTGGGACAGTTTTGCGCTGGCATCCTCATAAATCTGTGGGAGGCTGGATGCTGGCTCTTCAACAGACAGTGAGCTGGGTCCTCGTAGGGCCACAGGCAGCACCCAAAACCAAAGCCCCCACATCCCATGCGCCTCTTACTAATGCATGATGAATATATAGATTCATCTATCATAAAACTTGAATGCAGTGTGTCTTTTCCTCGCAACTTCTGGCTCAGGAAAAGGCAAGCTGGCCTCCACTCATTGCAAAAAAAACTTGATATTTTGTCACTTCAAGGGACCATCGAGGGTCTACAAAGGACGTCAGCCCTGGGATCATGTCTAGCCCCAGGGGCCAGGGCAAAGACTGAAGCTGCTTGTTGTGTGGTGTCCTTTACCGTGAGAACCTGATACGAGGGCACATAATCCACACACAGTCCCCAGACCCCCTCAGGACACAGCTTTTTGATGGCACCACCATTGATACTGAAGACACATGGCTTTGATGTGGCCACAATGATGTTCAGCCATGTCATTCATGAACTTGTACCTCTAGAGAGTCCCCCGTGCTCCCTTTCACATCCCTCCCCAATGCGCAATCTGGGCTAACTCAAACTGATTTTCGAGAAAGGCAGCACGACCCTTAAAATGAGGAGTTGTGGGCACATAAAAAAGAAGGCAGAGGGGTAAATCATCTTCCAAACATACATAAAGTTTAGGGTAAATTCACACACCACTATTATGACAAAACCGAGTCGACTTCCTCACACCACTTCAGTTTACAACTTAAAAGAAACCACTCACAAAAACGGCAGTAAAGGCATCACGATGTAATACGGTCAGTAAATAAAGTTGCCTCTGTCGTGACCTTGTCAAAACAAACATCTCCCCATGCCATTTCCCCTAAGTCACTTTGATTGAATGTGTGGTTTAGCTCTCCCAAGAGGAACATTAAAGGGTTCCATATACCCTCGCTATGGGGTTGGGGGACAGAGCGAAAGAAAAAAGGAGAGCAATGTACTATATATATATATATGTGTGTGTGTGTGTGTGTGTGTGTGTGTGTGTGTGTGTGTGTGTGTGTGTGTGTATGAGTGTGTCAGTAATAAGCGAGCACATGTGTTGTCGTCGGCTGCTATATGATCACACACCCACTGGAGCATGTGAGTGCCCGCTGGCTGATAGGCACACACACGTAGCTCGGTGGGAATGCTGGGAGACTAATGAGAATGCTATTTTACTGACTGATATGCCGAAACATACAACATGTAATCACTTTAAAGACGTGTTTCTCCGAGTGAGCACGTCAAACTGCTTTAAACAAATGTCTGATCTGTGACTGAGGGTATGTAATTTGCTCGACGCTGCCTGGCAGGCGGGCAATCTGAGTGGGAGAGTGAGAGAGACACAGAGAGGCACAAAGAGTCTAAAAGCATCAATGAGTCCGACAGCCATATCCTCCACCCCTCCCCAAAGCCCTGCTTCTTCTGTGGTTGTTATCAGTGTTGTTTACCCTGGGCTGTGAAGACTGCCTGATAATGGCCGGGTTATCTGCCCCTGCTCCTTTTTAAACCATCTGAGAGCTACCATCATTGTGCTGAGTGTTTGGACAGGAGAGATATCAGTGGGATGTCTGGTTTAAAACAAAAAGACGACTCTAATCGGGGATTGCTTCATCCTAACCGCCAGCCAGTGGGCAGGCTGGCGGCCTCTTGAAATGAACGAAAAACTATGCTTTTTACTTAAATTAGATGTTTATGCCAAATTGTACGTTCATATATTCAATTTATATATTTGTGTTGATGTGATGTAACCTTTTTTTGGGTAAGATCAGAGATTTTTTTTCATCTGATTTCTCCGATTAGAAATAACCAAACATTCATTTGGTGTCAGAAATGTCTGTGGCTCAAAGAAATCAGCAGGTGCTTTTTGTTATATGTTTGCACAGTCTGCATGTGTTTGTATTTGTTATGTGTATTTATTAATGTCTCGAAATTCAAACAAAGTCAGAAGTTCTGGCTGCAGAGGTTAAAAGTCTTGATTTTACAGCGGCACTTTGAAAGGTTAAAACTGACTGACATGTTTTAGCTCAAATGGGCCTTGGCTCAGGTCAGTTTTAATATTTGCTGCCCCTGCAGAGACGCAGATCATCTTTGGGGTCTGGTTCCCTCTCTTTTTGACTACTTTTGTACATTAGGGTGTTACTTACTGAAGGGATCATCCTTGATCTTGGTTCCATTGACCTTTCCATTCTTATCGATCCTCAGGAAAAACTTCTGGAAAGAGAACAGCTTCCTCTTCCGTATGTCCCCTTGGAGATGATTGTAGCTGCGCACATGCCTACCCTGCGGTCCCCCAGTCCGGCTCAGGGGTCCCCCAGTAGCCCTGGGCCTAGAGAAGACCTCAGTCTCAGAAATGTTCAGTGGAGCCCTGAGAGTTCGTGGGTTGGCGAGCCTCAGTCTGTCTCTGCGGAGCTGATGGCAGGCCGCCCCGGGGAGGGAGAAGGAGAAAACCACCAGGGCAACCAGGAGAGGCAAAGACAGGGAGGAAACCAGCGCTGAGAACCTTGCTCTGGAACTGGTTCCAGAACCAGAACGAGCCCCTAACCCAGCCCTGGAGCAGGACGAGGCAGAGGCAGCCTTACTCCCTCCAGCAGCCCATCTGATCATGGTAGTGTGCTGTGTGGAGGACTAGAGGCAGCCTCAGAGCCTGGGACATGCTGCTGGGGGCGAGGATAGGCTGGGAGGGCAGGGAGGGGAGCCCTCCACAGTCCAGACTTTGCGAGATGGTCCCCCTGCAGAGTCCAAATTATTTAGCACCTGTATGAAATCCTCAGGTTTCCCTCTGAATTATTTTTGACTGTCCAACAAGTCACTGTGTTTCACGCTGATACTCCACAGAGTTCTCCTCTCCACTGTTTCAGGCTGATGATCAGAAAGTCTGCAGTCTGAGTCAAATAAATAATGTCTGAATAAAAGACAATTCCTTAAAAAACAAAACAGCGTTTACTATGTGTGTGTATGTCAGTAAAAAAACCTGTTTCCGTTTCCCAATTCTTTCTAAATTGTTTGCTAAATTTGACTTTTATTCTCGGCTGCTCCAGTGGGAGTGTATTTCCAGACAGTTGCTCAATTAAAAAAAAAAAAGAAAAAAAAAAAATCCAAAAATATAGAGTTCACTGATATCCAGGTAGAAAGTTTGCCATGTGTAAAACTCCTTAGCTCCAATGGAAAAACAAAACATACAAACCAAAAAAACGCTGCACCACACAATCTACCTGTCCAATAGCTGCTACACTCCTCATGTGCAGGGAAGCATTTTCAGATTTCACTCTGAGGAGGAAAAACAGGACTCAGGACTTAAAGAGGAACACTGGTCAATCCAGGCGCATGTCAGATAATCCATCTGTCTTCTGTTGCCCTGCTCCTCTCGCTCTCTCTTCATCTCTCTCTCTCTCTCTCTCTCTCTCTCTCTACCACCAAATTACTCCACCTTCATACAGCATCGAGGTAACAGTCCGGGGAGGTCTTTCTCTCTGTCTGGGGGTTGAGTCAGACTTGTTCGCCTCCTCTCCTTGATATTGAGTGTGTGATCTCCTCACCTGAAGGGCGATCACAGAAAATGACTGTGTGTTGTGTGTAGCTGTGTGACTCTGTTAGTTATTTGATCCCTCCCTCCCTTTACTCAACTTCCCCTCTCACATATGGGAGCAAGTACTGCTCTGCATGTGTGTGTGTGTGTGTGTGTGTGTGTGTGTGCACGCGTGTGTGTGTGTGTGTGTGTGCATGCCTACATACAAGCAAATCTAACTTATGAGAGTGGGTGATAGCAGGGTTTATCTGAGTAGAGGCAGCGGGGCAGGAAGAAGCAGTCTGGTAGTATTGGATCAGTCTCTGTGGCTACAGATTGTGCTGATTATTGCTTTATTGGTTAATCGAAGGAGTGCTCCTGTTCTTGCTGTGTACAGTCAGGTTAATTTATATATCCAGCACACACGTGCCTGTGTGGTTGAGCGTGACTAGGATAAGTATCACAAATTGAAATGCATCTACTTCTTACTCATTAGGATGTGATAATCCCGACAAGTGGCCATCCTCATCTATCTCGTCAGATAAAAATCTTATTAAGTTACTATTGCCGGTTCCACTCTGGATGCTGGCTTATCATGGCCATCTTGCTGAGGCCTCTCTCTTTCCCTCGTGGCACTTTATTGTAGTGTGTTATCTCTGATGCAGCGGTGTAATGCAATGAAGCTCTCCAGTTTCACTCACCAGACCTCTGCCTTCTTCTGTGACTCAGGTGTCTGAGTGGCCCTCAGCCAATGAGACTCTCTTTTACGAACCATGCATCATTTGCTCTTCAAGGCGAAGTCAGGCCACAGGATGGGCAATGTCAAAGCGGACCGGATGGCCGCTGTTCTCTCTCGAAAAGGCAAGCTTTATCTCTTATTGGTTTTAATGATTTGCAGCACCAGTTACACATGAGGGGGTGCAAAGGAGCGGAGTTAGAGGAAACGTTTCTGCGTTTTGAGATAGTTCAGACTCGGATTGTGCAAAGAGGGCAGCAACCCCATTACCAGTAATATTTTACAGGTTTATGGAGAAGTTAACAATGATCAAGGGCCAAAGAAATGGACATTTTTAACAGTCCACTATGATCAACAAAACTTGCGCTGGCAGCCTTATCTATTTTCCCTGATCCTCGTGTCTTTAATGTCAGGGTCTGTCCTGCTCCGCGCTTTCCTTCCCTTAAGTCCTTGTTTTTAGTGCCTGCTTTAATGTCTGTCAACGATCTACGGCCAGAGCAGCAGTCTGGTCTTAACTCTAGTCTTGGCATGGCTTTATCTAGGGATATAAACAAAGCAATCTTATCAGCGCTTCCTTTGTGGTGTCCCTTCCCACTGTGATAACCTGAATCAGTGCAGTGGAAACAGAGCTGGGAGGAGCAGGTCCCATTTATATTGATTATTGTTGCAGCAATAATAGTGGAGTAATGGTTTTTCTAGGTTTACTTGCATCACTTAAAATGACCTCCACCTAACCTAAATGGTTCTGGACTATGATTTATTTAATCTAAATATTTCATAAAGTATATTGTGTAATGTACATGTGGGTTTTTCCTTCTTTATTTTACATATTACAGTGTGCAGTCAATTTAAGTAATAAAATAAGAATCAATCAAATAGAATAATTGCATTTTATTTCTCATTTTAAAAATCTCTCGAGGTTAAATATTCTATTAAAGACCTTATTATGGTGGAAATTTCACATTCTTTTGGTGTATTCTCTCACTGGACAATTATGTCCTAAATCTGTGTACTTCCCATAACCAGCATGAGCTAAAATACTGTATCATTCCTCAGCTGACAGCTCAGAACGATGTCTTGCAGTCAGTTTACAACATCAGGATTGCATTTGAAATGATTTCACATTGAGTGCATGTTTCAGATTCTCGGGTCAGGTCTCAGGGACAGAAGAGTCTAAAACTGTGCAGAAAGACCCTCACGTCTTAGTGTTCTCTCCACTAAGGCAGTAATGTCCTCTGTAGGCGCCTCAGAGGGATGTAGGCCTGCAATGATGCTGACAGACCCACAAGATTTGCAGGATTTTTCTTTAGAAGCCAAGGAGCAAATTCTTTGTAAACGTAACCGTGCCTGTGTTTTTTTCTCCTGAATGCAATATAAGTGAGATTTGCAGGGTCTGGAGATGGTCTCATCTCCCTCCCTGCTCTACAGCTTTAGCATTTAGTGTATCTTTATAGATCTATCTCCCTGAATTGCATTTCAAAGTTCAAAACAATAGGCAATAGAACAGACAAATGTGCTTCTGATCCCTCCCTACAGGCTGTGGCTCTAGCTGGGTTCTTACGCTACTCTCAAAAACAAAAACATAATTACAATAAAGGCAAAGAAAACTCAAATACCGGAAATTTATACGCGTCAGCAGAGATTTGATTTCACACAGTACCAACTGCCAAAAAGAAAAATGAATCAAGGCGAAACACATGGAATGATTCCTTTTATTCTTTTTGGGTGTAATGTGAGTGAGTTTCACAAAATGTGTTATTCCATGTTTGTCTTTGACAAAGTAGTAAAACCATCAGGTGTTTGTGTTGTATTCAGATTAGTAGGCTGTTAATCAGTATTTATGTGATCATATTTGCATTTTTTATTTGACTCATATTCAAACACAGGAACAAGTTAGGAGCGAGGTGAAGCAAATGGGCAGAAAGTTGATCATTTGGTGGACAGTGTGTGTGTTTGACATTTAATATAAAATTCTTCAAGATGAGTTTTTATGACAGGTTTTATCAGCTTTACTGGTAGCAGTGAGATGATATGTGGGAGCAAGATGGAAATCCACAAAAAAACTGCACTGTGACTTTTTAGAGGTAACTGACTAAACCCGCCTGCACAGACTGGCATTTTCATTATTTATTTCTTCAATAGATTTATGCATTTTTTAAAAATTATTTCTCAATGTTTTGCCACTCTCTGAAATTCTTCTATTCTTTTAGAGTATGTTGTGTGCACCAGTGAGGCACCTTTCAACCCTGATTGTAAAAGTCACCATAGAAACAAAGTCTTCGTACCTGTTTTTAATCATATCAGAAGTGCTAACTGGTGAGGTCATGATGGAGCTGTTGCTCATGCAAACTAGGCTGTTAGCGTCTTTTTAATCTGCTGCTGCCCACTGGCATGAAATGCATCGCTTCCTGTGTGTCTTGATTTTATTTCCTTGATTAAGAGCTGCTTGACCACACATTTTTAGCAAACCGTTACATGGCTTTCATGAACTGGGATTAGTTTGAATGAGTCAATATATTAACCAAAATCTCATACCTGACACTCTCATTTAAGAGTAACATTCCAAGTGAATCCTTATTCAGCTTTATTTTTGGTCTGTTTGTGAAGTTAAACTTTGGCCTGAGTTTACCCCTGAGTTTGCTTAAACCAGATCCTTGTGGCAGCAGGTGGATCCAGCACTGAGTACCATGCAATCTGTTGTTCTGTCTGCTCACCAAACTATATCACATTAGCAAGTTGAACTGTGGAAATTCACCTTATCCATGTCATGTGTCTCTGATTTTGCTTGGCCTCATTGTGAGCGTATTGGCACCACCCTTTTGGTACACTATCATTAGGCAGATGTTTTACGAAGAAAAGCACCTCTCTCCGAGTTACTTAAGCTCAAATCCATATGTGGTCTATGAGGGAGTCAAACGCACGACTCACAAACAACCAAACTGACCTATGGGAACCATGTGTGTGTCTGTCTGCGTTCCCTGGGGCCCGCTCTGTGTGTGCTGGGTCAGAGGAGGCCGAGGCTTTAATAAAGGAACAGGCCTGGTACAGGGATGCCAGTCTGATTGCCTGGGGACATGCAACCTGATGGGGTCCAGATGAGAGCCACCAGACTGGACTTCTTCCTCCAAACCAGCAGCCAGTTGGTGCACGGATTACACTCCACTGCCTCCTTCCTCCAGTCTCTCTTGGTTTACTCTGGGATTTGAGGGGTAAGCCGCTAGATTAAAGTAACATTTTCCCTTAATAGTACTTTAAAGCTTTTCATAGATCACAGGAAGATGTGTTACCTCATGCTCCAAAGACATGACTTGCAAACATATGCTCGGCTCGTACTGGAGGCCTCTTTTTTTCTGTTAGTCATCAAATGTAAATATTTAATATGTTCCTGGCCGTCGTGTTGGGGGGTGTCTGGTAACCTACAAGATGAGGTTGCTGTTTCCTGCTTTACGATGATCAATAGATGTTTGTCATGTTATCTTCCATGTCCTGACCAGGCGCTTACATCATCCTCCGCTCATGAGTGTCAGTTTCAGCAGGGCAGAGGAATTTATTTACAGGTCAGACACTGGATCAGCTGATCCACACTAAACTGTCCTCTGACTTAGTCAGGCAAATTGAGGTGACAGTGTAGTAAATTTAACAACCAAACTTTTAATTCGAATGAGTATAACAATAAGCAATATGATGATAACTGAACCGTGACACTTGTTTTATACTTTACTATGAGAGAATATGCATTTTGCCTCCCTGATTGTGCAGTGCAGCTGTGCCTTCAATATCTCTGGGTGTGTTTGCCATTGCAGCCAAAGCTGCTAATCAATTTGCATGACTTCTATTATTTTTGTGTTCATGTGATCAGGTGGGTACCTCGTATTGCCACTTTTAGCCAAAAGTATAAATTCCTGTCTGGTATTTTTTTTAAACAATTTCTCAATTTGTTTTGCAGAAAATGTATTACATCACTATATATACAGATATCATGATATAAAATAACAGTGTGTTGTGTGTGTTACCCTTTTTATATGAATCACATGATCCACACGACTCCTGACCACAGAACAATGTGCTACTGAGCTCTGAAACAACAGAATAAACACCTGAAAGCTTAATAGTTAGACAGATTTTGTATTCACCACCTACTTGCCCATCAGGCATGCTTGAACCATTATTGTAATGTGTCCTAAAGCTCTGGAGCCAACATCTGTTTGCTACTGTTGGCCCCGTGCATAGAAAGTCTGGAAAATCTACAAATAATGAAGTAAACATTGGAGTATTGAATCCAAAACCACAATTGTTTGGCTTCGGAACACTTCAGTTGTGTTGCACTCGCTGCTGAGAGTAATTTTATGGCCATTTTTGACCTTTTTAGAGAACCGCCAGTCAGCAGCCACTTATGTTGTTTTGAAAACAGCTGAAGTAGAGTTGAGCCAGGTACCTTACTGTTTGTTACACTGACTTCAACACTTTTTGAGTAATGATGATGATTTTTTTTTTTTTTTTGAATGAACTATTCCTATATGAAAAATACATTAATTTTTTTAGGTCTGTACTGTTTCTAGAAATGTGTAGGAGATGTATGACTGTAATACTGGAGGGGAAATTCTGAATAACAAATAAGCTATAAAATAGTTTGTTTTTAATAACACCTCACTGCTAACAAGTCTGTAGCCACCGTGAAGTCAGTTTGAGATGTTCTTGGATATTATCGGGCATTTCCTGATTTCGATCTCAATTGTCTTTTTCCATTGCGCAACTCCACAAATTAAGCAACACAATGACATAACAGAATGAGAGATGAGGTTAGGTAATGCAACTGGATGGTGTTTGCTTTGTCATGATAACACACAAACACACACAGAGACACACTGCTGGCTTTTAGGACATGGTGCTCCACATTGACCCAGTATTGTGTTACTCCTTCCATTACTGCTGACTAACTCTTGGTCTCTGGCTTGAATGATAGCAGCAGGGTGCATGGAGCGGGCCAGCTTCCGTCCGTGTCAAGTTATCTGGCACAGAGGAGCCTGGGAAATCTGGGCCAGCTGAACCCGATCCCTGAAAAAGAGCCCGGTGCCGCTGATTCTGGTGTTACACATCAAGCAGCATCTGGCACTTGCAGGCGAGAATGACCTTGAGGACATGAGAGGTCATAAGACAGAAGATCATGACGCAGGGAAGGGTATGCTATGCTAGCTAACATGAAGTGTTAATAGTCTTACTTACAGTGTTTTGACTGTGGTATTCAAGTAATGCTATAGCTGTGCTTTTTGCAAAATCAATCTTTTTACAAAATCAGTTTCATTTTACAACAGGAACCTGAACAGGACACTGAATTTTAAAATCACCCAGACTAGCCTTCATTTATCATGCCAACACATTAAAATATTCAAAGAAAGTTTTATTTCATGTTTCAGTTAAAAAGCAGGTTTGTTACAAACATCTTTCATCGTCACATTTGTTGATGGAGACGTGATGTACAATCAGTCAAGGTGATGTACCATATGCACGACACGGGTAACACCTGTACAACATCATACAAGCACAGCGGCCATCTTTAGAGGGACCTGAGAGGGATGACCTGCAACGCCTCTTTCTCATTGGTCAATCTCACACCAGAGGAGGAGCACCACAGGTTCGACTGCAGAACTGTGCAGGTTCTGCAGCTGATTCAATTATCATCGACAGTCGTGACAAAAATGACTAAAGCAGGAGCTTGTACCCAGGATAATGTAAACACACAGTGCCAACTCTGAGAACAAAACCACAATTCAAGCAGAAAAAAGCAAAATATACTGTAAGAGTAACAAACACAGAGATTATCATTACTATTAACAATTTAATAAAGAGGTCACAAAATCTGTATTTACATTCTGTTTGCACCAGTTTTCACTTTGAAATAAAAACATCACCGGTAACTAGACTGTTGTGAATCATCAGCACCTCCATTATTAAAGCACCTTTGGTCCAGACTCATAACTAGTAGTAAAAAAAAGTGTTTTGACTGAATTATCGTACTTTGCATCAGTTACATCACATTCCTGTTATTGGAGAAAACTGCCTCTTAATAAATTTAGTTTTTTAAAGAAAAGAAATATTTTAATCCTCATTTCTGCCCACCTCAACATGCCTAGATAAACATTCAGCTCTAACATTGTAACAGTCCAAATGTGTGCTCATCAACAGAGTTTTGGCTTGTTCTCTATAAAAAGATTAAACGACAATAGTGACATAATCTTAGTGGACCCAGGTTTATTTGTGCTGATTAAGAAGAGCTTGTTGTGGCGTTGCAGCACTTTTGTTTGGACGTGTCTGTGGATGGCATTGCTTTATGCCAGCATTGCATGAGGATACAGCAAGTATTACTGTAGTTCAGATGTGTCCATTGTAATACATGTGAATGTGTGACCCTGGCTATGATGCACAGGTGACACAACACTGTCTTTGGACTGACCTGAGAGAGCAGCGACCCAACAGCTTCAGCTTGTCGCAGAAGCGCGAGGACATGGTGTTCTTCTTACAAACTGGACCTGCACAAGGAGGAACACAACTCAGAGATCAAATGTCATGAAACACTGCAATAATGTTTATTCAGAGCGATTTTACCCAGGAAACTAAAGACATATTGTAATATCGAAATTGTGGGTTGATAGTGAACCTGCTCAGCCAGATAAACAGACAGACAGATTGAACATTGCTGGCAAACCTGTGTTGGTCTTGCATTCCTGCATATTGCACTTCCTGAGTGTTTCTGGTTTGGAAATCTTCTCACAGAGGCTGTTTGGCATTAAAGCCAAATCCTTCTCACTCACGCAGTTGACTTCCCGCTGCTGCTGACCCCCACCACAGGTCACAGAGCACTGCAATGTCACACACAATCACACACATACAGAGAGAAAATTTAGTCAGTTTCCATGAATATTACAACTGCGTCGAGGAAATCTCGATCGTGTGTGACCAACCTCCTCCCAGTCTTCAGCCTTCCAGTGAGTGCAAGGCTTTAGGCTACAGGGCTCTGTGCTGTTTGGCCTGAGCGTGGTGGTACAGCGGTGAGGTGCAGGGCAGTACACCAGTCGCTCCCTGATGCCTTCACCACAGCTACCAGAGCACTGAGGAAAACACGAGGGGAAGATTCGGCTTTTTGCTGCGATTGACCATATTCATAAATTCATGGAATTGGGTGTGACAACACAGTTAAATATCCTCAACTGTTGATGCTGAGCACAGCAGAGGCCAATTCGTGTCACAGAACAGCAGGAACTGGGGCCTTTGGCCAAAATGGTTGGAAGGAAATGGGATGAAATCCATGTAAATATCTTATGCAACCCAAACAGAAGGTAATAGGTAATAATTTTCAATACTGAAGGGTCAGTTCCCCCAAATAACAAGAAACAGCATGGGCAGAAATCTTAAAACCTACGCAAATAAAACTGAAACTAGAGGTAAGACATAAAATAAACATGTATATTTATATATAAACATGCCTGACTCTTTAAAGCTACACAAAATATGCCATGAATGTAATATATAAAGATTGGAAGTGCATAATGCTCCTACCGGTCCCCATGGTGATATACTCCAGCTCATACAGGGCTTGTGCGGGCAAGTCAAGGTGCTGACTGGTCTGCTGGACACGGCTTGACAGTGGAAAGGTCTGAGGGCACGTTTACTCTGAGAATCGACACACTGGACATCACGGTACCTCCGTCCCACCACTGCACAGCTGTCTGGACACTGTGGAGAATGTCACAGTGCGATAAATGGCTCACAAAGACATGACAAGTGAGAATGGCAACAGAAACAAACCCATTTGGAAAAGTAACTATAATTGCATATTAAGTGTAATAAATGAATGTTACTTACCTTGCTCCAGCTGCCACTCTGCCAGGTGGCACAGGGCTGCAGGTGACATGTACGCGCAGGTTCGGGTCTCTTCGTGTTGGCACAGTCCTCATCTTTCTGGGAGCTGCACACCACCGTTCTCCATATTGCTCCAATTCCGCATGTTGTTGAACACTGAGGAGGAAGAGGTACTCTATCATTAAAACTCAGCTTGGACTGTATGTGTGGCTTTGCTACCACCAAGAAATAATGCGCATTGGAAATAAGTTTTCACTAGACCATGAACATTCATGTACAACTAACCAAGTCACCTCTGAATGGTTGGATGCTTTAAAACCACATTATGCTCTTAAAAAAATGAAGGCAATGGAAAATGGCCAATATTGATGTCAATTAAAGAGTCAAACATTTTATTTTCTAATTTACTGGTATGCTTTAAAGACTTGTTTAGCATGGTCATTAAACATCTGTACCCACCTCGCTCCAGTTTCCTACAACCCAGAAAATATCCAAGCTGACGGGCTCTCTGGCCATCAGGTTTCTTTGGTCACTGGTGGAGCTGCTCATGGAGCTTTCTGGTTGCTGGTTTTGGGTCTTAGAGCGACCACTTTTGGACAAGGAAGAGGGCTTTTTAGCACGAGAGGCAGAACTGTTTTTCTTAGGTGTCACAGCAGTCTTCTTCATTTTAATGATCTTCACTGTGGACTGGGGTGATGCTGCAGTGGTGAATGGTTTTCTTCTTGCAGTTGTGGAAGGAGCTTTCGTTGTGTGGACACCAGCTTTCATTGGCACTGAATAGTCCTTGTACACGGGAGTGGTGAGGGGAACCCTGTGTGTCCAGTGGCTGTATGGATTGATACGAGGGGTGGTGTGGCGGTTGCTGAAGGGATAGTGGTGAGTCGTCTTTGGCCATGTTATAGTACTGGTGTGTGGGGTGGAGTAGGTGGTGGGTGCTTTGGTTGTCTGCATGGTAGGTGGACTTGTTTGTAAAGTGGGTGTGATGAGTGTATGTGGCATTGGTGTGGTTGATTTAAGAGGACTTTTGAGTGATGTAGATGTGGTAACATCCAGGTCAATAATCCCCTCCACCTCCATCGTCCTATCCTCAACAACATAATCATATCCTGGAGTATACATCACCACATTCGGTGTACTTCCCTCCTCTCCATCCTCCCTCTCCTCTACCTTTTCCACGCTAGTTGCTTTTCTGTCCTTGACTTTAGAGGGGAAACCTTTGCCTCTATTTTCCTCATTTTCCCTCACTTTAATATTGAACTCATAATCATCTGTGTCTATGATTTCAGGGACTGTGGTTTTAGGGATTGAAAGGGATTTGGTGGTAGGGATGAAAGCAGTTGTAGTCTCTTTGGTGGTTATTTTCTTCCTCACAGTGACAGCAGCTGTGGGCGCAGCTGTGGCCGTGGTGCTTGTGGGGGCCCAGGTAGGTGTAGCAGGATGCTTGGTGGGGTGGCTCTTAGTTGGGTAGACACGGCGGTATTTAGGAGGAGGCCCAGGCCTTCTACGAAGGCTTGAGTTAGGGCAGCTCTGCAGGGCGCAGAGTGATCTGGACCGAGGTTTGGTTGAGAGGTCACAGGTCTTCTTGGGTGCTAGTGCACACGTGACTGTACGTGAGCGAACACCTCCTCCACATGTGACTGGACACTGCAAAGAGGAAGGACATAAATGACATATCAATGCAGAAAAAGTCAGAGAGATAACAGCTATGGAGAAAAAACATGCCTCTTCCCAGTTGCCAACAGCCCAGTCCTGTCCACAGGGTACATCTCTGTTGCACGGCACTATAGGCTTGGGTTTAAGGAGATGCTTGCACTCGACAGGGTGGAGCACCCGTTCCTCCCCTGACACCGTGCGAACACAGAGTACTGTTCGCTTCCGTACCCCGTCTGATCCGCAGGTGGCTGTACACTGCTGCCAGCCACCCACCCACCACCTGAGGAAGAGGTTATGGACAGGAAAAGAGGGTGAGGAGAGGGGCTGCTGATGGAAGAGGCAGCCAAAAAAAATATGAGGCGACATGGTAAGCAGATGATGTTGTTGTCTCGGTCTAACAATGAACACGGCTGGGTATTGTTTGAACATGTTTGATAGAATTGTCATTGCGTTACCTGAGTTTCTGTAGTGAAACCAAAACAATATATTTTGAAAGCACATTTGTCATTTACCAAAAGAAGCTCAACTTGTTACATATAATTCTATTATATTTCTAAAAAATATAAATGTTAAACATGGTATATGTCCTCAGAACACAAGCAACCGTGCAAGAACTTTGTCTGATTAAAATACCCAAGCTAGCAAAAATGCGAATTTAAGTCAAGAACTATGTGATCATAGAGTAAG
This sequence comes from Chaetodon trifasciatus, assembly GCA_037975065.1. NCBI lineage: Eukaryota > Metazoa > Chordata > Actinopteri > Chaetodontiformes > Chaetodontidae > Chaetodon > Chaetodon trifasciatus. The sequence goes on from JBBMOE010000008.1 coordinate 1,976,332, forward strand.
TAAACAAGACTATAAATTTGACCAGGCCATCGATGCCAACTTTTGGTATTTATTTTTAATATGTTGTACAAACACATTTTGGTTGTTACCAAAAACATACTGAGGTTCCATACCCAGCCATAAAGATAAAAATATAATTGAGATAATTAGCTTCATTGGTTGAATTTTTGCTGTTTGTCATTACAATGAAACCCAGGGGCAAGGGGAGAACACGCAGTATCACTCTTATGACGAACTGCAAAAAATAGATTAGGCAGTGAAATGAGAGCCTAACTAAAACCACAGTTCAGTATGTTTTGAGGTAATAACAGTGACAAAAACACAGTTAAAGAGCATTTGAGAGCAAGGACCTTGCAGGACAATCCATAGTCTTGCATTTTCGGTGTCTGTCTTCTGGACGGCTCTCTGGGTCGCACAGAGACTCATCCACCACGCCTACATCCAGCTCAAAACACCGCACTGGCTGGTGCTGCTCACCTGAAACAGCCCAGAAGTAAGAAAGCAGATGGCCAGGTCATAAATAAAAGGCCTCTGAGATCCTCCAAGTAGCATGAATTTTTAGAAATAAGAATTTTTCCTGTCAAACACAAACCTAAGCCACAGGTGGTGCTGCAGTCTGTCCATGCCCCGTGTCTCCACCTGTAAACAGGCTCAGTGACCTCATTTCCTGTCTCTCTGGTCTTCTTGATGATGTACTCGTACTTTATACCTGGATTCTTCTCCTGAAACAGCAACTGGACAACCGCAAGTTATTATGTGGCTTATAATTTCCAGACTGTCAACATAAAATATTTGATAATACAAAAATAGATTTTTCACATTTTCAACGATTTGATTCCACTATCTCCTGTCCTTGAAAACTTTTTGTAAAACAATTTCTTGGAGACATCTTATCCTTATCCATCCCTGATTGGCTAAAATTACTCTGCATAGATACTGGGGAAAGATATAAATTGCTGATTGCTTCTATACATCTCAGAATACTGAAAAATGTAAAAACAGTGGAAATGAATGTTCTCCACTCCCATCAAACACCTGAAACCTCTGCAATATGATGGCCTACCTGGAGCATGACTGGCTGTTTGGTGGGTCCAGGAGCGGTGAGGTTCTCCATGTTCCCGTCACGTTCGTAGAAAAATGTCGTCCCTCCGGCCTCATACTCCCCATTCCACTGGATGATGAAGTTGCCGTTGAGGTAGTACTCCTCCGTTGTCTCGCTCCTCAGAGCCAGGAAGTTACCTGCCTCCTCCACTTCCTTCACCAGGATGTCCCGCGCCCCCTCAGGTATCACCCCCACGTCCATGTACCCTGGGAGAGCCAGGAGGGGAGTCAGAGTCACAGCGAGGTAATGGATGGCCCACCATGGCTGCTGCCACACTCACATCCAGACTACCAGACAGTTTCTCTCTGATCTTTAATAGAGGGTGGGCTCAGTCTGTGGGGGTGGTTGGCATGTGTGTGTGTGAGTGTACGTGTGCGTATTCGGCGTGGGGGGCACTGCCCTGTCTCTGTTTTTTATTGTGTTTGGATGGGGGGAGCGAAAGCAGCTATGAGTAGGTCTCTGCAGTTTAATGATGTTTGTGGGAAGGTGTGTGTGTGTGTGTGTGTTTCTGTGTTTGTGCAAAGGAGGGGGAGGTTTGCCCTTACTCTAAGCCTTTTGAAGTCTTACACATCTGGGCTGGTTATCTGGAAAGGATGCTGTGCGGGGCAAACACACACAGGCAGAGAGAAAGAGCGAGTGGAAGAAGGAGGGATGTTCTTATTAAGAGCCTCTTTCTCTATTAATCTGTCTTTGCTGTGTGTTGATTCCAGGTGTGAGTTATAGTTTTCCAAGCGCAGTAATATCAGCCAAAGACGTCTCTCTTTAGACGAATGCAAACATGGGCCTGCAGACGCACACAAACACACACACACACACACACACACACACACACACACACACACACACACTCTACCATCACACCAGCCAAGTACAGCAGGACAAACAGCTGCACAGTGTGGACAAGAAGGCTGCCATGACAACAAGGAAACAACAAAGTGGCGTAATGCTAAAGAAGTGTCCTGAAATGACTTTTCGCCTGTAGACATAAATTTTAATTCTGCACTTTTTCGCACTCTTCTGGTGGGTACATCAAAGCTTTTCCTCATTAATAGGTTGTCTGTTGTGCATTACTAAAATGTTATAATTGTATGAATGCTTATGTCTAAACAATTCAATTTGTTTCCAGCTGCTCAAATACTCTTTGTGTTGAACTCACCAAAGCCCTCTCCTTTATCAAACGACTTATAGACCGTCTCACAGCTTTTGCCATCACCCAAACAGACTCCACAACGATCCTCCACAGCATTTGAGTCAATGCCATAGTCACAGCCCACCTCCTACATACAAAACACACACACACACACACACACACACACACACACACACAAGCGCACAAAGAAAAATACAACCAGAAACATTACATAAGATAAGTTTGCACAGACAAACCCTTCCCTCCATTACACTGTAGTTACACTGCAGCTCCTGTCATAGTATATCCACTATAACCCCCCCACCACCCCCCAGTCTCTGTTAGTCTCTTACCCAGCCACACTACCTTGCACACTCCGTTGACGCAGATGCTCCTGGAATTGTTGTTCATGAAGCACGGGGTCCCATCTGTCACAGTGTCAAGCATCTTCTCCGAAAAGTATTCACTGACTGGGCGACAGTGCAACTCACAGGGATGTACTAAAGACGGTTGAGGGTTGGGGACAAGAGCAGTTTAATTTAGTCTGATGCCAGTGAAATGCTGAGTGTGAGTCCAGTCAACTAATGTCGAACCCAACTATCAGGAACAGATGTTGACACACACTTTTCATTAAGCAACAAAGTAATGTATAAACAGTGATTTGATTATGGGAAATGAGACAAAAGGAATGCACTGAATTGTACTGAAACATTGTATGGTCTGGCAGTGACAGAGCAGATGCATCAGTGACGGCTTTCCAGTGTAAATGCTGCCCCCTGTTGGCTGATAAATACAATCACAGTTACAGATCTTCTGTTTTATGAAAAGGGGAAGTGCAAAAAAAAAAAAGCTGCTAACTGGGCTTCATTTGTGCCCATCCTGCTAGAACAGGATGAGGGACCTCTCGATTTTTGACTGCTTGTGTTCTGGTACCTATGTGCAAATATAGCAAAATAAAAAATTTACAGACCAGTTTTCGAGCAATTTCTTGTTCTGTATTAGTTTAGATTTATTCTTACAAAGTAGGGAGCTCTAAAAAGTAGGGGAGTCTAACTGATTCTCTAATTGTTGTGCAAGAAACTTTACTGAGTGAAAAGCTTAAATAAGGCCTATGTCAGGCACTCGGACAAAAAAAACCATAAAAACTGCTGTAGTCAGAACACTGAAGCACAGAGGATCAGCAGTGTGCAACTGCAAAGTAAAAATGTAAAAAAAATTTGACCTCAGTCAAATTCAGTCCAGTCCCTTACATTGGGTAGTGGTTGGCCAAAGGACATAGAACTGCCACACAGGTATGCAGTAAAACCTGACACAGGGGGGAGGAGTAGAATGGTGACATATATGGTGTGACATATAAGGCGTGTTCTGTAAACCTTTCAGGACCTGCGCCTGCCTTGTCACCCCTCTGCCCTCACATGCACTTTTCGTTCCGTCACTTTCTGATTTACAAATTAAGCACTTGTTGCAGGCATATGTGTGATTCTGGCTGTATGTAATCTGTAGTAGATAATTGTATGTTTGAGGCTTTGAGCACTTACATGGGTTAGCCACTGGAATCCACTGGTAGAGCTCATTGTGGTAGGGCACAGTGTCAAACTCACTGCACAGCATCTCTCGAAAGGTTGGTTTATTCTGCTGACAGGGTTTTGTGTTGCAGGTTCGATAACGCTTCCTTTCCCCAGTGCAGTACTTGCCCCCGAACTCTGGTCTGTGGAAAACAGTAGCATCAACCATGTGATCAGTATCGTTTCACGATGTCATCTGCAAGAAGGTTTAATAGTAAAAAACAGAGCAAGAAACAGGTCAAGAGGCAGATGCAGATATGGAGTCAGATCTTACTTAGGGTTGTTACATTCCCTCTCTGCTGACTGAACTCCGGTTCCACAGGTCCTGGAGCAGTGAGACCAGGTGCTCCACTGTCCCCAGCCTCCATTCACCGTCTCTGGGAGTTTACCCACAATCACACACTCTCCTGAGATACACCACTGAAGGAGAAAATGCTGGTAAGATCACTCAAATAAGACCAGTAGTAAGACTCTTTGCCAGCTAACCTTCTCCATCCCCAGGCTAATGAAACCCAAACCCTAAGAAGACAAAGCAACGGGCACCACCCACCTTCTCTGGTCCACAGCGAGTGCCGTCTATGGGTGAGTCCAGTTTAGAGCGACAGGAGCCATTTACTGAACACCACAGAATCTGGCAAACGTTCTAAAAGAAAGATGTAATCCAAAACCAATGAGAAGAGGGTCTATTTCCTGACAGTCTACCATTCAGGTGCACAATACTCACATCAACCTCGTGGCAAAAGGTAGCGTTTGGGCCATACTGGAGCTGGCACTGGTGGTGTGTGGTGTAGCGGACACCAAGGCGAGCCAGTGGTGTGGTTAGGTCCCTCTTGGAAGGACGGTCATCCAGACAGAAACCCCAGCCACGACTGAGACAGACACACAGAGAGGTGATAATAAATGCGTGACCTTCACAAAGAGATGAAAAAGAGAAAGGTGCAGAAGGCGTGGTGGTTGAGACAGATACCTGACTGAGAGATGAAAAGAGAAAAAACTTGACATCAAAGTAGGGAGGAGGTTTGTTTGAGAGAAGTTCTAACTTGTGGCTACTAGCATGCTTTGAAGATTTAACAGCATTTTAAAAAATGATTTAAAAAAATGTCAACATGCCAGCAAACCTTTTGCTTTCATTGCACTTGTTTTTATACTCCACAATGTTTAGACCAATTTTCACGCAATTTCTTCTTTAGCAGTTTTGATTTGTTCTTCAAAAGCTCACTCGATGGGAAAACATCAGGATTTGAGAAAATTACGAGCTAAAGGCATCTATTCTAACAGCTGACTGACAGGTTAGAGTTCTGACTTGAGGTGAAGTTGTTGTCAGAAAAGAATTATTGATTCCGCAATTTTCAATAGAAAATAATGAGAGTTGAGGCAAACAGGGTGTGACCGCCCTCTAATGTTCCTTTAGGCTCCTCTTCCTTGCAGTTGTGCTTGTTCAACATATTTGAACTGAAGTTCTTTGTTGCTCTTTTAAAACTTGGTTTACCATGGTTTGCTACACATCAGTGTTTGTGTAATTTAGCTACGTTCCAACACACACCACACCCATTGCGTTTTTTGGCTCATTTTCACCGCCTCCATTCAAATCTGCACCAGTATCCAGGAGGAGTCAGTGTAGTTTGGAATTACTCCCCTTGTCACCATAATTTCACAACCTTGGCAATTCACACAATGTGCAGACAACTCAAGTCTTCCTCACAAAGAAAAACAGTGTTAAAGCTGAATGAACCATGTTATTATTTTATGATTAATGGCTTCAGGAATAAGCATGAATTCAACCTTACTCAAGGAAGCGTGTGATGTATTCTTTGGAGCAGGGAGACCAAGTGAGAGGCGAGCTGTCATACATCAGCTGTCTGGACATGATGAACGGGTGCCTCCCCTCCAGCTCACAGTCATTACCCTGGCCGTCATGATGAATCCCAAAACTGTGTTCAAACACAATGATATTATCATCTCACATAGACACTTTTACAATAGACGGTCTTCATGCTCTGGCTGCCATAATGGAGGCCTTGAGCTCTTGGGTGTTCAAAAAGCTGAAACTGGCTCTGAACAAACAATTTGCTGATTTCGATAGAATTCAACTGCGACGTGTCACAATCCTTTGATACATGCAAGTAATACATTTGCTTCCAAATTTGAAATAGGTCCAAAGCCTTTGATGTCTTGTGTTTGTGCATGTCTTAACATTGTTTCCTGTTAGTACAAAGCAGTAGAGCACATTGATGTCTTGCCCAAACAGGATGCGCTAAAGATTTCTACATAGAACCCTGCTTCCAAGACGGTTGGAACGCTGTGTAAAACACTCATAAACGAGAGCGTTTTTTGACACAAACTTAATTGAAAACTGCACAAAGGCAATATATTTAATGTTTCACCTCCTCAGCTTCATTGATTTTTGTAAATATCTGCTATTTGATGCAACAGGATGTTTCAAACAAGTTGGGACAGGAGCAACAAAAGACTGAGGGTTGTGGAATGCTCCAAAAACACCTGTTTGGATCATTCCAAAAGTAAACAGGTAGGTAACAGGTATCATGATTGGATCTGAAAGGGGCATCCTGGAAAGGCTCACAAGCAAGGATGGAGCGAGGTTCACCACTTTGTGAACACATGATTGTATAAAAGATATTACTACATGGGCTTGAGAAATGCATTAGAGCGTCCAACTTTGGAATTCAAGGTTGTAATTTATGCATCATATTCATAACATAGGCATTCATCTTCAAAAGAGCTTACATCACCAGGAAAATATCTGTGTCACAGTAATCCAAACTAGACTAACTTTTCTGTCACTTTCAGTGTGACTAAATGATCTCCACACACCACATCGGTCTTCTCAAGTATCCGTCCTTTTTAATGTCCGGTTACTAGATACTAGCCATTATTTGCATACAACCAATTCACTAATGGGCTGAGATTTAATAACGCAACTGTATATTCCTCTATAGAAACCAATCATGGGAACAAGATGCTTTCTTTGTCACATGGCCCATTGTTATGATATTCAGGGTTTCACAGCAATTACAAATACACACATATTCACACGCACAGACCTGTGACCCATCTCATGAGCGACGGTGAAGGCGACAGGTAGTCCCGAATCCTCATTGATGTTGCAGCTACGGTGGGGCTGACACATCCCAGACAGATGAGACAGACCCAGGGTCTCACAGGGCTGGTTCATTCCAGCACAGATGTCTTTCCTGGGGGGGAAACACATGTAAATTAAGTGAGTGCATGCCATATTTCCACCATAGCATCACCCAGCATCAGGGTGTAACATTTATCTAGTTCATTTAAATGGTCTATTGACCTGTAAATGCATATGTGTGTGTGCCACTTGCCTGGTGACCAGCACAGCTACGTCATGATGAGCTGGGTGTGTGTCACTCTGGGGATTGAGGTTTTTTTGCCAAGCACAGAAACTGGCAAGAGTGGTGTCTGCATGGTGAACAATCTTCAACCCTTTCTGCAACACACAGCAGAATTAGACATACTAGAGATACTCTGCACGTTTTTGGCATCATTTACATTTTTAACTTTCTGTCATTTCAGCTTGAGATCAGTTTTAACCCTGAAGAAAAATGCTGGTTTTCATTCTTTCTTGGGGAATTTGAGAGTGTCAGTTCCTGTAGATGTAAGTATTCACCTACTTCAGCGTGAGCACAGATCCAGCAGGGCCACATGGACATGACTTCAGTTTATTTATTACACAAGTGATGACAGTTTTTTTTTCTTTTCAGTGGCGGCTAAATAAGGTTTTCTGTGTCTGTGATCAAACATTTTATTGGAACAAACAAGATTTTCGATGTTGTTGATGGTTTGTCCTCCAGATTCTTGTTGAATTTTGTTTGAATGCCATGTGTAGAAGTCAGACAGACTTAATGAAGGTGAACACATAACACTCAGTGGGGTTTGAATCTTTAGCTGGATCTTCAGTGTGCAAAACGCTTCAACCACAGCCAAATGACGGTAAGTGTCTCCCAATTTACTTCACCTCCAAACAACCCCTGTGAGGAATGTTTCATAGACGTGCATGTGCTTTTCTTGTTCGAACGCCAATGAATGAGTTGCCAAAGCAAAAATCACATTAAAGTTTCCTGACAAAACTCTTTCAGGAAAGTGTTACCTCTTCTCCCTGCAGCAGAATGAGGCGAACCAAGATGACGTGGATGGCATTCCCAATACTGGCGTCATGAAAGATCCCAGCCACCTGTCAACACAGAAATCATTCACTACTAAAAGTATTAAAAAAAACATCTGTGCACAAGCTTTGAGGTCAAATGCAAAAAGTGAAAAAGGTCATTCTAACCCCTCACCATGTTCATGATGGTAAAGATGTAGGACTCCACATTATCACTGCCGTGGTATTCTATGAGTTTGGAGTCAGCCACCACCATGGTCTCCACCCACCGCTCTCTGCTGACTGAGCGCTGCGAGCGGGACTGAGGCTGATCGTCCCCCCTCTCTTGCTCCCTCTCCCATTCCTCCCTCTCCCTCTCCACCTGGACAGAGTTGCTTGGAGCATCTACAGCATGGATAATGGAAGACATCACTTGCAGTACACTCGTGGCTTATCCTTGCTTGACACAGGAAAATACTCAATTGTGTAAAATAGCACAAACATCTGCAGTATCATGCACATACACAGAGACGTTGATATACACACCTTGAACTCCACACGGGCTGGGTGTTCCTTTGGACTCAACACTGCGTGTTTTCCTGTGACTTTCTGTCGTAACTCTTGGATAGACAACATGGGGCTCTGGAGTCCCTGCAGGATCATCAGGAGACTTCTGGACAGGTTCAATAAAATAGTGTCCCTCTGGCAGAGAGAAGAAGCCTCTCTGAAGAAAATAAAAATGACACAAATGAATATGAATTGAGTAGAAATTATTAAGCATGGGCAGAGCAAGCAAAAGACACAGATACCCAAATCTGAAAATGAAGGAAAATCCCCATTGATTTAATAATTAGGGGCACGGTGGTCCACTCAATCTCAGATTAAAAAGATTATTTTTTCATCCAAAAATCTTGCCTAATGCAGCTTTAAGTCTCTTTTGTAGTGTCATGCATTCTTTGACTGTGACTAAAACAGAAAAATTGTAGCCTCATAACAAGCATGCTTTTGTGTTACAACGTTTATGAGCTCAACAACAAAAATTGTAGCATTGTAATAATTCCCACACTTCAAAGAGGTTGCACTTTCCCTCAGAAAGCCATCTGAAAAGGTCAGTCCTCAGTAATTTCCATCATTAGTCAACAGATCTTAATATGAACCTTCCTTCCCCCCTGGGGCACATTCTCTGTCTGCTGCAGCAGCAACACAGACTTTTTCCTAAGTATGCCATGCATGTTCTTACTGGTGCAGACTATTTACTTGCTGATCGGTGAGGTCTGCCGCTGAACACACACATCGACATAGAAACACACCCCCACGCACAAACACAGCTACATACAAAAATACATGCATGCAAACACACAAAGCAGGCTCTCTGACCTTTCCTTGTAAACACATGCTTTATTAAAGTTCTACCTCCAGCTCACTGTTTGCAAGTTCTATTAAGTAAGGTGATTCGATGTTCAAGTGTGTGTGTGTGTGTGTGTGTGTGTGTGTGTGTGTGTGTGTGTGTGTGTGAGAGAGAGAGAGATAGAGAGAGAGAGAGAGAGAGGGAGAGTTGGTTTTGTGTCAAGCTGAGTCCCAACAAGCCCAGACTGTTCCGGGATGAGCCCCTCCCTCTCCCTCTCTAAAACGACTTGCAGAAGACAGAATGAGAGGTGTTTCATTGGTCAAAGAGCCAAACAGATGGAATGAGTACAACAGATTATTCAGCTGTAATTTTTACATGTTAAAAAGTTCATGCATGAGTAACCATAATGCGGGATATCACACCCAAGTGACCAAAAAAACCCCACTTCAGATGCACATGTATTGAACCAAACAAGATTCTTGGCTCCCCTCTCAGTGTTTGAGGAGCAGACAGCAGATGTAAAAAATTAGGCCATGCAGTGATTACAGTTTGGCCAGTTGTGGTTCCAAGGGTCTACCCCGCTGTTTGCTGCAGTTATGCACTGTTCAGCTTTCTGGGTCATCCTGACAAGTTTTACATGTGTTTCAAACACATTCATTCAGCAGTCTGCAGAGCACTGACAGGGTATCCCATTTCTGCACTCAGGGAGTTCAGCAAGTACAAATCCAGAGGAGCACTCCCTTTGGAAAGGCTGTATTACTCCACCTGTTGCATTTAGCGTTGTTAAATAAGATGGAGTGTCCACAAACTTGGTAAGATACAGCTAAGCTGCTCAGGCTTGTTTTTCCATGTGAAACCACTAGAAGAACAACAATTATGTTGTAACTGATAAACAAACAAAAAAAATCAAAAATCCTCTGTATATGTCTGAGGTTTGTTATTTTTTTCAAACTGAGATTAAAAAAAAGTCTTGAGAAAGGGTTTTCCACTGACTCACAGTGTGGCCTGCAGCCAGGGGTCTTGAGCTGTGGTGGACTCATACACAAAGCATGCAGGCTGATACTGTATGTCTACAGTCAGCTGGGAAAGCTTTGCAGAGGATGATTAACATTTCCCCAGATTAACATTTGTTTTTGCATTTGCATCATCTCACTGCAAGACAAAACTCATTCAAAACCCTATAATACATGTAAGACTGAAGTTTAAGGCGGATTCTTTGGTATTCTGCTATTGTACCTCCCTGTCGTCTCTTATATGTTTTCCTGAGCATTAAACGTCCAAGTGAGTCCCAGCAGAAAGAAAGCAGGTGGTGGAGATCAACCAGGAAGGAATGCTACAGAGAGGCCCATCCAAACATTCAGACCATTGCTCTGCATGATCTGTATTATCTGCATACCAAATGCAGTCCAACGCCGCCTACAAGGCCTTGCTTGTGCGGCGTGGTTATGGTGTTACTTGCGATCCTTAAATTACCGTGTGCAGACCCTGTGTCATGTCTGCGCATAACAAATAAAGACAACTTGAAAGGGTACCAGCTAGGACTTTGTTTCCGTTTGAACAAAAATAAGGGATTATTCTGGAGCAGTTTTTGCTCTAAATGCTGAATTCTCTGCCAGCTGAAACAGCTTTGCACTGGAGTTCACTTTGCACTTTCGCCACCTCCTCTCCCTCTGCCACCTCCTGCCCTTCTCCTCCTCCCCCTCATCCTCTCCATTAATCCCCCTCCTCTGACCTAGAGGAAGCGTGTTTGGGTGTGAGGTGCCAAAGCCAGGGGAGGTTACCATAACACAGGTCTGTGTTCTAAATACATCACCCATGTGGAACTGCTTTACTCCTGTTTCCTGCTTCTGTGGGTTTTGTAGCGCTGGCCAACTGGGTCTGGAATAAAGTCTCTGCTGTTACACAGCCTGTGGCCTCAGCAGTGATTAGTGGGACACAAGGAGGGGTGGGGGCGGATGGTGCTCATTGCTGCAATATGATTAATCACAACCATTTTCTAGCAAACAAGCGTGCATTTATTCTTAGACAACTGTTTCTCGATAATTACAGGTTTCACTGCACTTACTTGCCCTCGGTAGTTTTTTTTACTTTACAAGCCTGTGAGCTAATTTCTTCCTCAGAGGTCAAACACATTATCATTTTTCATCTGCTTAGTGCGAAGAAACATGCATTTACCCAAGGAAAATACTGATATAATAGGTCTGAACTTGCATGTTCATGCTTTGTGTCGTGCCTCAGGCATTAGTGGGAAGCTTCTGCTGAGAAATCTTTGGCTTGGCTTGAACTAAAGGTTGTCCCACAGAAGCAAAGAAGGACAGTGACAGCAACCTCCAGTGTTTGATTTGAGCAGGAGTTTAAATGACATGAGGTTAAGGTGTTAATGTAGCATGTAAAAGTCTCACTATGTCACCTGTTCTGTGCCAGCCCTCCTTTACTTTGCCTACCAAATACAGCCGGATAGGAGATCAGGTTGTAGAAACCACCTCACCTGCCTACAACTATAGTTCAAGGCAGGTATGCGACATTTCCGAGCAAGTTCATTATGATTTGCTTCTCCAACCAAAACAAGACCAATTCAAGTGTGAGACTGCTGGAATCAGTCTTTAATTTATTCTCTGAGTTTCTGAGGAAGAATAATCTGAGAAATTTCTGAAACATCTGATTATCTGATTCAATTATTAGTGTACGGACAGAAATGTCATGGTCAATTGTTTCAACTGTTTTTTTAAGAAAAATGTCCCAAAAAAGTCTCTGGTTCCAGCTTCTCAAATATGACCATTTGCTGCTTTTCAGACCTGTGACCCAAATTAAACATTGCCATCATACGTTTCTGCCAGAACGTCAGCACAGCCTTGTCTCAAGATAAAAATGAAATTTAAACAAAGAAACAAAGTTTGAATTTAAAGATGTCTTATAAATTGAGTATGTTTGAGTTTTGGACTGTTAGTCAGAAAAAAAAGAAGAAATTTGAAGACATCACTATGAACTCTAGGAAATGGTGTTCGGCCCTTTTCATTATTTTCTGATACGTCATAGACTAAATGAATAATCAGTTAACCAAGATAATCATCGGTAGGCCGATTCATAATGAAAACAATCATTGCCTGCAGCCCTAATTTGACTCCTCCACTGGATTACGCCACATTACTGACAAGAGTCAGATAATCAGGACTCAAGAATCTCCTGACTTTTGTAAACTAGTGGTAAATGTTTGATATGTCTTTGTCTTTTCATGTTTCTTTGCTGTATTCTTGTGTTTCCTGTCAGTTTCTAGCCTTTGGTAACTCCATTGTGCTCCATTAAAAAAATAACTATCACAAATTTATATGTTGAATCTCCCCCCCCCCCCCCCCAACACACACACACACATCTGTCTGGCTGAGTCTTGCTGTTTAGTGGTCTCTCTGTGGTTTTAGCAGCTTCAAACCTTCTTTCACAAAACAGAAAATGAGTGTAATACACCACAGCAGTTTCCCTGCTAGGTTGGAAAGAAGGGATAAACTGGAGCGTTCGGGATCGCATAAAAAAAAAAAAGTTCACCTAAAGTGGTTTGTTGTAGATAATTATAATCTAAAGTGACATAACACACTTTTCAAATGAACTGCATTTACAAGATTTGCTAGGAAGAGGCAGGGCAACCCACACAAACATAACAGAGGGGCAGGGAGGCAAGACCCTGCAGGAGAGGCATTCCTGCTGTGACACAATTACACATGAACACCGAAACATTCTTCAGGACTAAAACTGACACATCCCATCATTTCAGGGTCAGGAGGGTCCACATCTTTTTCCCATTTGGTTGTTTCAAAATACACTAAATACATATTCTTTCAAAAATGCTTAAGAGTGTTATTTGGGTGAATTAAGGCCTTAAAACTCAACTCCTAAGCAATGACTGCACCACAGACTTCTCCAGAGAGATTCATATGTGCCATATCTATTTTCATCATAATATCATAATTCAAGTTCTTCATATGTTGAGCTGCTCGCGTTTCTTTCTGCAGCCCAGCTGTCTTCTCTCCTTTGTAGTTGAACTTGTTTGATTAGAAACACCACAGCTGAAGTAAAAAAAAAAAAAAGCACAAGTTCTCTGAACAAAAGACGCATGGCCCTATATCCTGCCTCTCCATCTGTCAAACCTGATTGTTCCAATCTATAAATATATGCCAAAATCTATAGCTGAAGCTCTCTGTCAGCGTAGAACAAAGTAACACTGCATGTCTTCAGGGTGGGGGCTGCAAAGAGTGTCTGCAGGAACAGACAGCGATGTGAATGAATGAATGAGTGAGTCTGAGGAAAACATCTGAGAGACAAAGAGGACAGAAAGGGTCTCATGGCTGGCCGACAAGCAGCAGCCGTCAGCGGGTCTGCAGCACAGTCGTTCTGCAAATAGTGTCAGGAAGTCTTTGAAGGGCAAACTAACACACAGGGCACTGTCAGATAGAAGGGTTTGCTTAACAACCTATGACTGCCTACACCACATACCAGCTTCCCCAGAGTGATGCCCCCCTTTCTCCTGTGCATTAAAAAACCCTTCCTCGAAAAAGCAACTCCATTTGTCAAAGAGATATGACCTTCAGTGCAGATTTAGGGAGGAAGATAAAAGCTTTGCATAAAAGCTTTGTTTGGATTACAAGGTACAGTTTGATGAATGAGACAGAGGTTTGAATTGACCCCTTTTTGCTCTTTGCATGTAAAACAACATGATTCCTCACCAGTCCTTCACAGGTGCTGATAGCAGCAGTTCCTCGCACATCGGAGGCTTCCACGGTGCCGAGGAGGTGGCAGGAATTCCCCTCAGAGAGACGATGCTCAGTCCTGTTGGCACTGCCGTTCCTCCTCTCCAGGATGTAGTCACTTGAGACCAGGTGGTTGTTTGTAGTCAAATTGAACATTAAAGGGCGACCCTTGTAGTTGACCTCATAGTAAACCTGTCCGTCCAAACCAAGGGTTTGCAGGTCACGCCTGACTCGCCCACCCTTGAAGTGGTGAGACACAGAGTGGGAGATGAACTCTCCATCAACCGTGGTTTTCACAGGGTGGACGATGGATGCCTGGGACAACTCACCTGCAGAGCAGAGTTGATAAACTGTACTGATAAACTTATTATTAGTGCATATTAATATGGCATGCACAAACTTTTCCACACATGCACTCAGTTCAGACTTGCACAGAGAAGCAGCTTCAAGTATAACTGCACCACACTGACCTTGCTCTGCAAAGAAGGAGAAGTGTCTGCCTGAGAGCTCTTCGTGGCCGGCTGCCAGAGAGAAAACAAAGTGTAGCAGAAAAAGAACCGGGCACTCCTGCGAACATCGCATATTTCATGTAACCAAACTCAAAGCACTGCAAAAGAGTCCTGGGCACCGGGTTTCCAGTGGCGTTACAGGCGACCACTTCGATCCTGCGCTGCACTGTGTCATGTCATGGACAAGCTCAGAAATCTGCCCTCACGAAGGGAAACATGCATCGAGCAAGACTGGGAGCCAGATCATGGTTTAAAGAGGGGGAAAGCTCCGGCTCTGCGGAGGAAGGAGGGGAGGAGTGTTCTTCGGACCAGTGTCTACTTTTCCTTGCGAGGCGCGCGGGGATCGCTGGTGCGGAGGAAGCAGCGTCGCAGATTTGAATAAACCAGCCGTCCTGTGTTGAGACTTGTCATTAAATCCTGCACCATCACGAGATAATGTACTGCCTCTCCCAAAAAGCCTTGAGCAAATGACGTGGATCAGCTTTATGGATGCAAAGAGGAAATATGTCATTACAGCATTGTTGCAGTACCTACATGTAACAGTAAAACTCATCCAATCAAAAGTGGTCTTTGGAGTGAATTCATCACCTTCAGATATGTTATAAGAGTAATAACAGTATTCAACGTAAGCAGTAAGTACTCTGAGCTGAACTCCTAAATAGATTTATAGAGAGCTTTCACATAGGTCTCCTTACTTGCTTACTGCAGAGTCTAAGTTTGTGGAGAATGAGTCATAGTGCTGTTTCCTCAGCACAGGTACAGTTATGTCAGTGTATATAAACTGATACCTGACCTATAGCCATATCTTGTAATGCTCCATGGTTAGACATAGATGCATACAGGAAGGCATAGACTTGGAGAAGTGAACAAAACCCTACTCTAAAATATGTGAATTAGTGTTTAGTTTATTATTGTTTGCATACTGTTCTCTTTGTGACATATTTGCAGAAGAAAGGGTCTAAAAGTCAAACAAAAGGCACATCCTGTCCTGTCCAAGGGACAAATATTTGTTCATTCCATATTACTGCTGCAGCTGTAGAACAATGATTCCTGTAAAGGCATGCTCTCATTCTGCTTTTTTTGCCAACAGTTAATATCGGTTTGTATTGACCAGGAATTCGATTCCAGTGTGCAGGACTGAACCTGGAAGTCAAGAACTCTTAAACACGTACAGTAAAATATATTGGCTCTACTTCCAGCCTCTACTGAGTTCCACTGTAAAAGCAGAGAAGTTAAAATCCCCAAGAGATGTTTTCAGATGTTTATGGTGCTCTGTGGAAAAGCGCTCTGTAGGACATTATTTATTTTTTCCTCGTAACCTTTGAAGGCCTTGTGAACTATAGCATACTGTAGGCTTTTCTGAGGTGTATCCTCTAAGGGATCTTGGTAAATACTGCTGTTGCTCACTTGTCTAATATTTATCCCTGCAGAAGATTTATGTGTGACAAAATACCTACTGAGACTTAACACATTCCCTCCTGCTTTGTCTTGGTCCATGGGAGACACAGGGGCAGACACTGCTGTGAACACATTGAACTGTGGAGTCTATCTATCTATCTATCTATCTATCTATCTATCTATCTATCTATCTATCTATCTATCGATCTAGGCCTAAATGTGAGTCAAATAAGGTTTGAATTAGTCATTTTTGAAGCAAGGCATTTTGAAGTCCTGCAGTTTGGCTGAGCATTAGACTGCTTGGTTAATGGGGCAGTGGTTTTAAGCAGGGAAACGTTTGGTGGATTTTCTCTCAGAAATCTGTTTTGGAGTAGAGAGAGGAGGATAATTTTGGAAAGTTTGGTGCCCTGCTAAAAATAACCCAGCAAACCACTGATAGCACACATTTCCACACAGATATACGATTAATGGGCCATACTGGGGTGTTCCCTCAACAGGACCAAAAAAGACCCCATCATGCAACATAAGCAATGACTCTTTATGATGAGGTCTTGGGGTAAAAAAGCAGCTATTTTAGAACAAACAAACCCTGTCTTACTGGAACCAACACGCCCTTGTGTTAAAGGACAAATAGTGTGTTGTTCGATAGTGCTTTGCTGAAAAAGTGGTCTAAAATTGCAGGACTGGGCAGCTTGCTTCATTTATTAACAACTCTATTGCTCACAATTGTCTCACTAAATCAAAGATGATCACAAATTTTGGATGAGAACATTTTAGACATGAATTGCTTTATCATACTGCATGTATTACTGTATGTTAATGTGGCAGGCAGCCATTTGTCTCTGCATCTTTGCCAAGTAACCAGATTGTGGTCCAGAAAGCTCTCTGTTGAATCCCAGAATGAATCGCCCTCTTATCATTCCCAGAGACATTACCCAAACTCACCCCCTGAAGTCCCCTGTTACAGTAATGTGCAACAGACTGTGAAATGTCTGAACCTGGAAAATAATCAGGACCTTTTGTTAGTCTTAGGTGGGAGAGAGGCTTTTAGACAGAAGGACTGTGGCCGCATTCCTCATAAAGGCTTCCCTGTGTTGTGTGGTGAGTAACATGTCTGGCAGGTTTGGGGCATTTTATGACAGCAGTATTACTGTTTCGCAGAATGTATCACATTTCAGGGCAGTATTTTAGCAGCTGGGTTAGTGGTCGATGCTCTCACAGGAGAAACAGAAAATCATTATATGAATCCAAGATAAATTAAATCAGTTTATTCACTTCCAACTTTGATGTTCAAGTGTTCCCAGCAATGTGAAGTTGACCTGGGATCAGTTGTTTTATGTTTTCAGCACAGATTTTTCTCTTTTTTTTAACCAAAAACATCTTACCACAAGGTCAAATTACTTTCTGGAGCTTATTCAGAAGCTTTCAGCCATATCATGTGGTCTTCATCACAGAGTTAGATAGAGCTTATTTAGAGCAAATTGTTCTCATGGAAAAAAACTCCCAGTTTCCCAAAAAACCCAGCAAGTAGAGCTTGTAATAGGAATTTTGCCAGTCTGCATTTCCCAAGATCAAGAATGAATCAACAAGTTCAGTTTTTGCTCCACTGTATTTTATGACCGTAAGCTTTATTTAATCAGGTAAGCTCACTGAGATCAAGACCTTATGCTGCGCTCGGGTCAGCAGAAGTACTGGAAGGAAGTCCTCCCAAGCTCAGTGTTTATTTTTGGGGTCTCATGCCACTCTAAAAAGCTTTAGCTGAATACACGTTTCTCTGTGCAGCAATGTTGTCCTCTGCGCTTCCCTTGTGTCCACAGGGGGCGCTGATGAGCGGTGATCCATGAACTTTGTTCCAGTAGTAAGTGGGCGTGTTTGTACTCTGCTCAGTCCTCTGAGCGGCTTCTCAGGAAGAAAGGACATGGACTTAAGTTTGACAGGTAAGATGAGCTTGTGGAACCTGGAAACAATGCCGCTGCTAGCTGTTGAGAGCAGGAATAATGCAGTCTTGTATACAGTCTCGTAGTGTAAAGTGTAGAGGAGCCTTGTCATAGTTTGGCTATTCATGGACTTGTTTATATTGGCAGAAATAGATGAGATACTTCGTCAGTGTGTCTGTGCGCCCTGTCGGTGCGCGTTTCTGGGAAGGGTACTGTGACCCGCTGAGGCTTTACTCCCGATTAAATTACCCGCAGTGTTTACTTTGCTGCTCTTGTCAGTATGGTTGTTGTTGACCTTCATGTGCTGACAAGTGATTACGTCTTACACCGGACTGATCTGTCTGGTCTGGGTGACTTTGGTGACAGTAGTGATCCATGACAAAACAAACACTTCTCCCTCACAAACAGGACTGCACTGCATTTGAGCCACAGGGCTGCTCGCCTACACCTCAGGGAATAAGGCGGAGATGGAGGAATTCTGGGCAGGAGCGCTCTGGGCGCTGAAGATCTGGCTGTACCTCATTATCAGCTTCATCATGATCCCGGCCATGTTTGGCTTCTCACTAGGCATCTCCGAGACCTACATGACCATCCTGGTGAAAACCTTAGAGGTACTGTTGTTTTCATTGTTATGTTCCTCACAGATGTACATGCTTTGAGCTATGCAGATGTTCTCATCCACTGGTCCACATAAGACATGAATGTCTCCTGTCTGTCCTCCTGTGCAGTGGGCCACTCTGAAGATGCAGAAGGCAAAAGCAGATGAGCAAACACTCAAACCTTCTGCATCTAATGGTGAGTAAAAAACTGTATGTCAGAAGGATGTTTTAGATAGATAGATAGATAGATAGATAGATAGATAGATAGATAGATAGATAGATAGATCAACATGAATGCTTGTGGTAAGGGCATTCTTCTACAGAAAAGTTGTTGTCATATCCTTTATTGTGAAACATGGGGGTTGAGTGGCAGATACACTATGTTGTGCTGCAATACTGGATTTCATAAGATACAAGTCTGAGCAAGCCTGTTGCAAAGATATTACTTGTGCATTTCAGAATGCTTTTTGATTGTTCATACAGGGGTCATATGGGATGGTATGTTGCTCTGTGACCTTTGATGGCAGGTTTTAATGGTTTAATTTTGGACTGTAGGAATCTGTCTGGCTCTGTGATGTTAATATGAGAAATTTTATGACAGGCAACAAGGTGAAGTCACAGCAGGAACTCTGCCTATCTCACAAGATGTAATTACTCAGCTCTATCAGTCACAGAGGCGCACAGGGTGATATCCTCCACTGTAACACATAATGATGCAAAATGTAACCTCTGCACAGTTCAAAGTGTGTCAGTGTTCCGTTTTGAAACGTAGACAAAGAATAAAGGATGTGCATGTGCTTCATAAACAGAGATAAAGCAGTTGTTGCTCTGGAAGTTTTGATGGCATATTGAATCCAGGGTTTGGACTTTGTCCGCTTATCAGATAATATGGAGGTCAACTCTTAATTGTTCTGAGACCTGTTAGATGGATCGTGTCAGAGCCCAGGCTGTGCAGCCTTCGTTGCTTAAGAGTGCTCTCTGACCAGCTCAGATCTCCTGTTATTTATTGTGTATGTTAGGGCAAAAGGTGAAAGGTCATGTCTTACGTGGGTTGTTGACACATTTTGTTGGCTAAGGTGAATGTTCTTGGAAAGTCCCTGCTGCGATGTGGAACTTAATGTCTCAATATCTTCAATATTTCATCTGGGCTCTTACTGTATCGGATTCCAGTACTTCATGTTGAAATCTGCTCGTTCTGCCAAATGGCACAATCAGAGAGACGACACACTGAATCATCTATCTTTCAGATATCACACTGTATGTACTGTGTGACTGCTGTGTGTTCTTACGTGATACAGAGTCACTGTGGATGGTTTTATTCTTTGATTTATCGTCACCATTTATTTTATTTTTACATAATTCTTGCCAAGTACAGAACTTAATGTCCTTCCAACAAACACATTCCTGAATGGACTTTGATTTTTTTTTTCTTCTGTTGACTCAAACCATTCGTCCTGTGACGCTATCAACACAGTCTGAAAAGATATGGCAAGGCTCACTTATCTTCCAGATTATTACTGAGATAATGACTCCTATCAGATGATTGAGTTTAACTCTGTGTGTGTGTGTGTGTGTGTGTGTGTGTGTGTGTGTGTTCGTGCGCATGTGTATGTGTTTTAGGTCTCATTCAGAGGGAAGATGGCTCTATGGAGAAAGAGCTGGAAGAACTTAGACGCAGTCGCCCCAAACCACCGGTCGGTGGTGATTTTACACTCAGTGACTGTTTCTATTTCACCCGACGAGGAATTGAGAACATTGTAGAGGATGAGGTACATTTTCACTTTGTTAGCAAGAACATGGTGTTGTATGGAAATGGTAATAAGTCACTTATAATCCCTGGTTTTCCATTGCAGACTTAAAGTGCTGGCCTGACTTGTAACTTCCTTCATTTGTAAATTCAGGTGACGCAGCGGTTCACTTCAGAGGAGCTGGTGTCCTGGAACTTGCTGACCCGCACCAACAATGATTTCCACTACATCAGCCTGAGGCTGACACTGGTCTATGGCCTCGGCATCTTTGTGAGATACTGCATCCTTGCCCCTCTCAGGTACACGAATACCGCATAGAGTCTGCTTACTACTAAATTAAGATGTAGTGATACAAATGCAGCGTTGCCCTGCAAGCAGAAATAAGGTCAAACCTCAGGAGGTGTAGGTTTAGAGCTGTTAACATTATGTACAAGCTGACGTTGAAACCCACTGAAAAATGCAAGGCAGAAGAGAGGAAGAAGTCATGAAAATGCAAAATCATAAAAATGCAAGCATTCAATCTCTTTTTGTTTAAAGCTTGGTTAGTTTCCTTTTCCTGTCACACCAAAATTTGTGGATGTTTGGTTCTGCCTGCTGAGTTCAACTCCATGAATAACATTGTTGGACCAGCCATTTTTCTAACCACCTGCTACCAGACCATGGTTCTTGTATTTTTTGAAGGCTATAATTTTAATTTGAGTTAGTTTTAATAATATGATAATAATGCTAAACTTTATTTGTATAGCACCTTTTGTTCAGGAAATGCAAAGTGCTTTAGAGGAAAGAAATCACATGCACCAAGTGCTTCACATAAAGACAAAATTAACTAAAAAACAGGGATAGAAAATTGCTAAGATGGACAATCAAACCCACTTGATAATAATAGTAAATATAAGAATGGAAATAAACCAATTCATAACATAAGATGTAAATTATAACCACTGAATAACAGTAATAGAATAGAGTACAGAGAATGCATGAAATCAAGTTAAATACAACATTTTAAAAGAAGTGCAGCAGTGCGTGAGTGTGAGGCAAAGCGCTGAAGTTTCAGGCCTGTATGAGGAAAGTCATAGCTAGCTTCATAGTTGTCACTTTAATTTGAACTTAAACTTTCATGGACCTCTGACCTATTTCATTTTTGCCTATTCAGTATTTTATTATGTGTTTGGTTTTTTATTTTCTCAGCTTCAAATTTGAGGAATACATGTGTTCACTCTCTCCAGGTTAACTCTGGCCTGCATTGGCCTCACCTGGTTGGTCATAGGAACATCTGCAGTTGGATTTCTTCCAAACTGGAGGTGAGCACAAACTATCACCACCCTCATAACAGCTGTGAGCCATATCTGATCATTTCCTTGTGGAAACTCTTCCCTCTCCATTTTTTCTTGTTTGCGTGTGTGTTTGTTTTTTTAGGATTAAGTTCTGGCTCAGTGAGTGGGTCCATGTGATGTGCTACAGGATCTGTGCTCGAGGGCTCTCCGCCACCATCCGCTATCACAACAGGTAAGTGAGGCTCGTCACCGTTTGACTTCATGACAAAGCTCAGGAGTACCGTCTGATACTGAACTCATGTCTTCACCTCACAACAACAGGGAAAATAAACCTAAAAAAGGAGGAATCTGTGTCGCCAATCACACTTCTCCTATCGACATCGTGATCCTGTGCAACGATGGGTGTTATGCTATGGTACAGAGGCACCGTCTTTTTTTTTTTCACATTTCCGCACTGATGCCGGGGTAGTTTTTCATAATTGCTAGAATGTGTTTGCCAGGTGGGTCAGGTCCATGGAGGTTTGATGGGAGTCCTCCAGAGAGCCATGGTGAGGTCTTGTCCTCACGTCTGGTTTGAGAGAGCAGAGATGAAAGATCGCCACCTAGTGACCAAAAGGTTTGTTTTCCACTCCTCAGCTTCAGCGTGTCTTTACAGGCTTGTCTCTGCATGTCTTTCTCACCTGCATTTTCTCTCTGCGGCTGCTCTGCTACTAAGAGAGGTTGGCATTTTCCTGGCAGTAAAGTCTACTAGAGTTTCTGTATCTCTTCTTATCCAAACAAGAACAGATATGTTTTGGTTGCTACTAAGCAGTGACTCATACAGTTTGGATTCCAGTGTCTCATAATATCACATCTTCACTCCAGACACTCGTTCCAGATGTTTGATGTATTGTCCCAAGTGTGGAAAAACTCTTCAAAGGTGCAATGTGTAGATATTTATACAGACAGGAAGTGGCTTCCATTACCTCTTTGTGTTGCTTCCAGGTTGAAGGATCATGTGAATGACAAGACAAAGCTTCCCATACTGATATTTCCAGAGGGTAAGTGTGACCGTGTGGAGAGACAGAGTTACTTTATCCACAGCAGTTTCATGTTTGTCTTTGTATCATCAAACATGAGACTCAGTGAGGGTTGTTGTTTTTAGCTCAGCGCCTGGTGGCAGTCTGACCCCTGAGCTGTGACAAATGAGCAGCTATTTTACGTCTTTGGACAGAGCTCACACAGCTCTGTCCCCTTTAATCTCTTCATGTCTGGTACCCACAGGAACCTGTATCAACAACACGTCTGTCATGATGTTTAAAAAGGGAAGTTTTGAAATTGGAGCAACAATATACCCAGTAGCCATGAAGGTACTTCAGTCTTGTCTGTTAATCAAACTCCATCTCTCGCTCAGATGTTTTTCTGGCTTACATATTTCAAAGTACACTTCCTCACTGCACTCCTGTGTGTCTCTGAACTTGTCTTAGTATGACCCAAAGTTTGGAGATGCTTTCTGGAACAGTTCCAAGTACAGCATGGTCAGTTACCTGCTGAGGATGATGACCAGCTGGGCGCTCGTCTGTAATGTCTGGTACCTGCCAGCCATGCACCAACAGGTGTGTATGACATGTGTTGAAACACGTGAGCACACACATGCATAAAGCCACGTGTACAGCCCACAGGTGCCACCCGCACCACCCCAGCATGTATGTACACACACAGACAAGCATCACGGTAGACTGAGTTTGTTTTTTATTCAAAAATGACAGGAGGGGGAAGATGCGGTCCAGTTTGCAAACAGAGTGAAGTCAGCCATCGCTCACCAGGGAGGGCTTTTAGATCTACAGTGGTAAGATTCAACCTCTTGTTTGTTATTGAATTGTTCTGGAGTTTTTTTCTTTTCTTGACTTTTATATGAAAAAAGTCAATTTAGTCCAGGCTTAATGTGTGACTAAGAAACAACCCATAGTGCACACACATGTAATAGTATCAGTATATCACAACTGGAGGATGAAAATCTTTTACCAACTTAAGTTTTGAATTCACCTTATGGTCTGTTGTAAAGGTTTCCAAAGGAATAATCCACAGAGGAACATGCAATCACAAAAAATAGCTTCTACAGTGACAATCATTGCCATCTAACAGATGTGTGAAATGATTATCTCTGCTCTCAGTTTGTCCTGTCTCCACCTGTCTGTTTCTGCAGGGATGGAGGCCTGAAGAGGGCAAAGGTGAAGGAGTCGTTAAAAGAGCAGCAGCAGAAGCAGTACAGCAGCATGGTGGTGGGAGACGACAGCAGCAGCAACAGCGACTGAGATCCCCAGCCAGGGCGTTGTACAAATCCCTGTTTTTGGAGAATATGCACTGGATACAAGCCTCTTTCCTCGACTCTGTCCTCATCAGCCAAACCTGACAGGGAACACTGCCAAGTGGACTTAAACACACAGAAACCTTAGGTACAGTTAAAAGGAGGAAAGTCTCAGTGATTCACAAAAAACATAAGTGCAATATTGAACTTTATGAGAAGCTGAGCTCTCTGTTTTTACTGGCGCTGAAGATAAAGTAGCTGCTGCTGTGATCGACTGTTAATGCTGAGAAAATGCTCGAAATGAAATGTGTGATTGCAGACAAGTCACTGGATCCATGAATGTCTCTACTCTCCCTCATTTGACTCATTCATGTGCTGTTCATTGCATTTTGTTTTTTAAATAAATTTTGTTTACAATTTCAATACCTATGGTGTGATTATGCAATAGCAAAAAGAACCTGAAGGCCCTTGTCCCACTTGTCCAGTAACAACACATACTACTGAATATATATGACGGATTCAAGCAGAATAATTAAATACTGGTTTTATGTATTTAGTTCTTGCAGTGTCACACTGCAACATAATTAACACTGATGAGCATCTGTAAAACATAGTTTTCGGTGTGAGTTTGAACAATCTTCCATTATTGCATTTAACACTGATAGACGTTTAGCTTTAGCTATTCAAAAAGGAAACAGCATTTTTGATAACCTTTGACCTCTCAACCTTTTTTTTCACAGCAAAATTTAAGCATGGACACAAGAGACACAAGGGTTTGGCATTTAAATAAAACATTGAGTATGGAAGTTCAGTTCATTAAATGTCCACATGAGCTGTGGCTGCCTTAAAGGAGAACACACAGCAGAGACTTTTTAGATCTCTCTCCATTTGTTGGTTTTCCAGTCGTGAGATCCTCACTGCTGCCATTTCCCTGTGGGTTCCCCTCTTTGGCCCCTTAAAGCAAATTAAAGACAGATTTCTCTCACTGTAACTGTGTGAATGTTGACACAATCCTGATACTTCTTTGGTTTCAAATTGGCAGCATTCATACCTTCTTTCTCCTGATCACTTGGATCTGTGTTGTCCTGCACACCCTGTGTAGAAACAAAAATCACATCACATCAGCTGCAGTCACATCACAGCCACATGACAACCTCTGAACCAATCAGTTACATTGCAACACTTACCTCCAACAAGTTGTTCTTCTTCCTCTGTTCCTGATATCTGCAAAAATCATCAACAGTGAAAAGAAGTTTGTATGCGAGAGCCAAGAAGCTCAGCTGAGTCTAATCTATGCACCATGATGTGGTGATGTGGACAGCAGCCAGTGTGTCACAGCTTTCTTTAGATTGGGACTTCCTGTCTCGTCCTTATAGAGAGGCGGCAAGGACAAAGTAACGGTATAGTGAAATATTTATGAGCCTGATTAGTGCCTCACATCTGCGTCTCCTTCTGCACAGTTCAAATGACAAACAGGTTGCTGTTCATTCAGACAGAGAGAGATTAAATTAAGACGCTTTTATCTCTTCGCAGTAAAAGCCAATAAAGCTGCTCTGTGGCAAATCTTTTGTTTCCGTTCTCCCTGGTTTCTCTATTCAGAGCAGACCTGGCTCTGACAATCCATCAGCACACTATATATCTCTATATTGTCACTATATATCTCTACATGAATTCCACACAAAATGCAGATTTGTCCATTTACCTGTAAACTAACAGCTGCAAGCGTCAGTAAAAGAAACATGATAGAACCAAATTTCTGTTAACTCTCGTAAAATGTTTTTTCCTATATTGATATCTCTAATGTGCTTTGAATGTAAAGAATATGGGGAATTCTCCTTTCTGTGTAATGTTACTTATCCATCCACTGATACAAGCTTTTAGTTACATTTCAGTACCCGTGCGCTAATCGAACCCACCGTTGCAGATAGGAGTCACAGTTCCTGTTGGCAGGTTTGGTCTTCTTCTTCGGTCCATCTGGTGTCCATGTTGTGCTTGTATCTACTCCTACATCCACCCTTCCTGCAGCTCCAGATGCAATAGGCATCTCTGCCAGTAGGACGACAGATTTCAGAAATCAAACATGAACTCAGAGTCATCTGGATGCAGCTCTGCTGTTGCAAATGTGCTGAAAGTGGAGCTTGCCTTGCAGACTTTCACCCGTTCCTTGCCCTCTTGTTGACTGGCTGTTTGCCGCGTGAGCAGGAAAAAGTGGCCGTGGAGCCTATGGAGGTGTTTGTTGTTGTATCCACGGCAACAGTGTCCTAAAAGAATGAAACAGCAGTGAGGCCTCCGTGACTGTGAAGCACTCACAGCTTCTTTCCTTCACCGTAAAATATTTTGAAATAGTCCTACAGTTTGCAGGAAAACCTTGTAGCACAAAACTTTTTACCAATCAGGAAAAACAGCTTTTGTGGTTGAGTTGAGCCACTCGGTTCTGAAAGGGTTTCATTAAGGCCACTCCACATACAGAGGAAAAACAATCACTACTATAACAAATACAAAAATCACCAGGTGGGTACTGAACCCTCCAATTCTTTTCTGTGTTTATTTAATTTTGCTTTATCATACATAAATATATACTCAATTTATATATACTTAATTTTAACTTAATTTATATTTGAAATAATCAAGAATAGGACTTTTTCTGTGTGTGATGTTCAGACTTTTTATTTTAGGATCACAGCAATGATCAGATGATTTTTTTGTCTCCATATTATACAGTGATGCTTAACAATATGAACATTTGAAATCAACAGGGCAGTTTTTAAGGAGCAATACACTGTATTCTCAATAGTGTGCAAACAAATTAGACACTTTTTAACATCAACAGAAATGCAGCATTTATAAGCATTTATAACCGCCGAACAATTGAGGTTGAATTAATCAGATATTCTAAAATTATTCCATCAATCACTCATACTTTCGATAACCAGCCAGTAAAAACAGTTATCAACATGTTTAGATGATCTGACACAGTCGTTATTAGGACTCCTCCTTCTCATCTCCATGTGTGATGATGTAGCAGAGTGATTTGTAGTCGATGTTGCCAGTAGGGTCAATGGGAGCGAGTGCGAAGGCTTGGTCCGCCTAAAGGTTTATGAAGTGACAATTTAAAAGTCATTGTTTTAGAGAATAATCTGAGAGTTGGTCACTATAAAAACAGAACAAACAAACCTCCTCTGCTGTGAATTTATCAGCCTGGTTCATGAGTAATCGTCTAAACCTGGATAAATGAGACAAAAAGAAGTGTAAAGGGAGAAGATACATAAGATGCTGTAATGTTATGGTCAATGACATGAAAGCTAACTGATAACATTTATCTTACTCATCCTTATTAACAAAGCCCGTCCCATTGGGGTCAAAGAGTTTGAAGGCAGCAAGTATGGTGTCTTCAGGATCAGTTCCTGGAGGAAAACAAAGCATCGTCCTGCATCTATAAAAAGCTCATCAAAGAAAATTCAAACATTTGTTTGAACATCTCACCATTGAGTTTCTCCCCAAAAAGCGTCAGGAACACGGTGAAGTTGATAGGACCTTTCCCCTCATTCAGCATCTCATCCAGCTCCTCATCTTTGACGTTAAGCTTCCCTGGTGCACAAAAACACACACACACACGCACACACACACACACACATCGTCCATACAGCTTAAGCTTTTATTTTTAGGTATGTTAATTGATTAAAAAGATAAAGAGTTGAAGGTAAAGAAAGTACCCAGCTGTCCATAGGTCTCCTTCAGGTCCTGTTTTTTGATAACACCGTCTCTGTCTTGGTCAATGCAGCCAAAAGCCTTCAGCATGAAGCACAAGAAATAATAGGGAAGAATTAAAAAAGAATATGAAATAGACAAATTTTTCAATCTTTTGAAACTTCTTGACTAATAATCACACTTCAAAATATTTTTTTTTTTCTTAACCAAATATAAGAGTTGCTCATTGAATTGCATTTAAGGCTTTTATTTCTTCTCTAGGACAAGAGTCAAGAGGTGAACTTGTCATGCAAAGCATTACTGAAGAGCAAATGTAAGATTTGCTCCTCACTGAATTGTATTGAGTGCATCTCCAAGGGAAGTTCTAGATTATTCTTTATTGTTGAAAGAATTGGTGCACTGATCTTTAATAGGACCTGATGTACAAGGAGTTTTCTGACATTAACTCAAAATTCATTTAAAAAAATTCTAACATTTTCCATCTCTGTTGCATGAATCCAAATGGTTTGCAAAGGGGATATACTTCTCATCCATGCAGTTAACTAAAGAAAGTAAATTGCTTGAATATTTCCATTGTTGTGAAAATTTCTTCCTAGAAATGTCTTAAAGGAAGAAGACACAGTGTGCTGTACCTCCTTGAACTCCTGTATCTGGGACTGCTCGAACATGGAGAAGACATTGGAGCAAGACTTCTGTCCTCCCCTCTGTCTCTTATTGGAGGCCTTCTTACTTGCCTGACAAGATGAAGACAAACTCATTCAGTTTACACGCTGATATTTTCGCACTGCAGACCCTGAATTTATGTACGACAGTGTGTCTGCACACAAATCAGAAGAATATCTGACATACAAAAATACACATTAACCCAAACTCAATACAGTGATAGGATCACAAAAGCATCTGTTTTCTTTTTAAATGATCACTGACTGAAAGTATTAAAAGACTAAAAACCACATCTTACCATGTTCGAGTGATCGTACGTGGAATCCCAGCTGAGGTGTGATGCTGGGGTGGGTTTTATGTACGGCCCGTCTTATCTTCCATCCTCCTATAATAGCCTGTGGTGGGCAGCACAGTCCCTTACATGGCCATGGCTGCTCTGTGTGTGTCGCTGAAGGGACCTGATAAGAGGTGAAGCAGTCAGGATTCCTCTGGGCTGGAAAACAGAGATATGAAGAGCAGAGAGCGAGAGATGAGACAGGGCAAAGTGACCTCTGACATTTCACAGTCATTCCACCAAATAAAGTTACTCTTCAGAGGTCAAATCGAGCTCTAAAAGGTAACTTTAATCTGCTTCATGTGCGCTACTATGAAGATTTACTTTGGACAGCTAAAATCTCTGCACAAACTACATCAAGACTGCCCACCCTCTGAGAGTTACTGGTGAGAGTAGGATGATAATTTCAAATAGAGTCTAAATGAGTCTGACAACTAATGATCAAGTGAATGTTGAAGTTGCATTGCTTTTTTATTCATTGACTAAATAACGGTGCCATAGACCAAAATCATATCCTGTACAGAGAATACAAAATTCCCAGCAGCACCACTGCTTTCATTACATGAACAGGAAGTTGTCCAGTTGATTTTATTTTCAGATAATTTATAAATATAACCAGCATGTGTATGGATTATATTTTGTATGAACAGATTGATTCACAAATAGTTGTTCTTGATCCACATTTGGTAGCTTTTACTCCACTAAGGTAGCATTAATAGGACTATTAGACCAATAGCCAAAATTTTGTCATTGTGTTAAAAGTTACTTGAAAATCATTCATTGTTTTAATGACACTGGGAGTTCTGTCATGAGAAGTAACACAAAGTTCTAACCTCAAGGTTTATTTACAGGTGATACTGATATAGTGATACTGGGCAATCAAAAAGAAACAAAAACATTAATTTTAAGTACAATACTTTAGTTTATTTGAGCAGTTTTATTTACAGTTAAGCTGATTCTCAACCATCATTTCATCAAGCACATATGAAAAACTACAATTAACTGGCTAACATATATAAGGTCATAAACATGAAATTTAAATATACAGTACCAAAGAAATTACTACACAGCAAAGCAATGTATTTGATTTATAGTCATAGTGTACAGCAGCATTTACAAAAAATCCTTGTGTTGTACATCAACCAGTTTGTACTGGTATTATAACGCACTACCATCAATAACATATTGGCCATTTTTGAAATGAGCCAGTGTCACAATAAACCAATTCTTACATTGCAAATGCTACAAAATGGTCTAATACTACCAAATATAGTCTATAATACAAGTTGTTTTCTGCTTTCTTTTCTGTACATCTTCCAGCTGTGAGTATCCATTTTGCTGACACACATCCCTCTGAGCCTGAAAAAAGGCCCGAGCTGTCAACTGGATGACATGTCATCAGTGTTCTCAGATTCAGAGTTCAGGCTTGCTTCACCACTGTCCTGCAGGGAGACAGCTCAGTGCACAGCTTGCTTTACTGTGTCAGCATGCATGCAGCCATCTTACAGGCCACTGCTGAGATAAGAGCAGCTCCACGACCGCTGCCCTCCTCCGACTGGATGAAGGTGATCTCACAGTGAGGCGTGAGGTCCCTGACGATTTTGTGGAACCTCTCACGGAAACTGAGATGGAGAAAGAAAAAACATTGTGTATTAGGGCTGGGTTTTGCTTTAGAAAAGGTCAACCTGATCACATAATCCACATATTCCTCTGCTTAGTACTTTAATATATTCGTCAACAACAGATGCCTTTCCTCACCACGGGTGCAGCTTGTAGACAGATCCATCAACACCCACTGTGATCTCCAGAGCTTCCTGGCTGCGTCGCTCCCGCATCAGGTTGATCACAGCAGCAAGGCCTGCACCGCACATATGAGCAGAGCGAGTGGAAACACTCTCACAGACCAGACGCACAACGTCACAGTCCAGCTCTGATGGCAGGACACCCAGTGAGGACAGGATATTGTAGATTTGTTTTCTGTCCCCTGTGTCACTGAAAAGAAAGCGGAAAAAGGCAAAATGAAAAAGTTTCTAGATGCACAATGCACATGTTTTTAAAACAGCTCCACTATATGTATAATATATAATTACTAGTATGTTTTAATCTTATAGAAGTATCACATATTAAATCAAACTTCTACAAATATTGCAATAGGTAATGGCTACAAATGAAGCAAACCAAAGTGCTTCCGCACATTCCCCATCAACACTTATATAAGCCTATGTCATCAGCATACGGTTATGTAACCCAACAGGCTTTACATTGCCACTTGTTTTTGCCATTTAGGCTTTTTACTCTGTGCTTAAACAAATGCAATGATGCTTTGTCTGCATGTATAAATAAGGTCTTCTCATCTCTTTTGTCTGATTTTTTTTTTTTTTACGGATAACATCTTTTTTAATGTAGTTGTTTTAAGATGGCGGATGACTGCAGCCAGGTTAGGATTCGTTGATGCTCACCTCTCCACCTGTGAGACGTAGCGTGTCTCAAAGCTGCCACGTGTCTTCAGCAGCTCTGAGGCTTCGCCATTAAACAGCAGGTCTTCATTCACCAGCTTCATCAGAACAAGCCTGACCAGCTCACCCATGTACTTCCCGCTGATCAGCTTCTCATAACTGCACAAGGCAAGAACAGGAGAGGAGACAGGTAACTTGAAAAACAGACGGGAACTCTATGGAGGATGTTGAAATAGTGGAAGAAACAGGAGTGAGCAAACAACTCTGTTTTTCTGCAAAGGGTGGGAAAGGAGAGGAGAGCACATGAGGATGCCAGCGTCAGTGCTAAAGAGGCTGAATGAGGCTGGCCTCAGCAGTTGTCTGTATGGAGGGGCTGCCAGTGCAAAAAGGTAAACAGCCATTAGGCCAACAGGCACTGTGGCAAGCAGCAGAGAGGGATCATTAATCTGACACCCCCGTCCGCTGACTGACCACTGACGTATGAGGGCTCATTTACAAACATCCTCAGGAAAAACAGCAGGTAGCTTAGCAACTACACAGAGACCTCAGGTGAGAGTCAGGTGAGCATTGCCACAGAAGGGTGATTAATTCAGAAAAACAGGAAGAGAATGAGGAAAGGAGCAAGTGCATGGCATGTTTTAAATTAGGAATATCTCACTCCCATCACCTTTAATGATCTATTTCTCTGAGCTTGAACATGCACTTGAGTGCATGTGCATACAGTAGATGAAGTGGGAAGACATATAGAGTGACCAAACAAGTGACCAGCTTCAGTATGTGTGAATTTAGCTGCATGTTTGACTCACAGCTGATGTCCGGGGTTAATCGAGGTCTCGTCGACCACTCTGTCGTACTCCAACCTGAACTCCTCCAGCTCCCCATTGTCTCCAAATGCCCCCCACTCTGTGTTCACACACATCCGGCCCTCCTCCCCTTCTACCAACTCCACAGTCCTCATCTCCTCCATGTAACACGCATTACAACCAGTACCTGGTTAAAAAAAAAGCAAAAACACAGACTTTAGATGTGCTTGTGTCTGCATGTCTCAGCATATTAGTGTGTTCATATCAGCTGTGTATACATGCTTGTGTGTGTTTGCAACTACTTACCAACAATCATCCCGACTTCACAGCTGCGATCCTCATAATAGCAGGAAATCATGGTGGCTACTGTGTCATTCACCATGGCAACCACATCCATCTCAAAGTCCTTAAGACAGCAAATCACAATGCATTTACAGTCATTCAGCTGTATGCAGGTGCTAAAAATCATCATCTTGTTGTGTGTTTATGAAGAGAGAACATAATTCTAATACACAGCAGCTCACCCCTCGTCTCTTGATAGCATCTCTGAGTAAACCCACAACATTGTTGCCTTCTGCCCCAGACGCCTTGAAGCCTTTGGTCCAGTTAAGCAGAATACCCTGTGGGAAAAAAAAAAGATCTGAAATGTAAGATACGTACAGAAGACAGGAAATCAAAGAGACTCTTTTTCTTGGTGGGAAATGTGACGAAGGTTACTGTTGCCCCTCTTACTGTTGTCTAAAAGTATGTACAAGTGTAACATCCTACTTTGTCAATGTCCTCATGTCGCACAGGAAAGGAGAAGGTGAAACCCAGAGGAAGCTTCTTGTGCTTGATATGATGTTTGTCCAAAAAGTCTGACATACACTCTGCTATGTAGTCAAATAGCTGCAGGAAGAGAGGAACAGAGGATGTGAGATGTAGGAAAAACTTCACAATAACGAGTGCTAATTTCATTCTGAGGTTTAAAGTCAACATTACACTAGTGTGTATGGACACAAGAAATCGCTACATTAATACAAAATACAAAAGTCACTAACCATTTCAGCAGTGCCTGTCATGGCATCTTCAGGAATGGAGTACATCTGGTTCTTGGTCTCCACCTTCCAGCTCCTCTCCTCATCTTCACCCACCTTCACCAGCATCACACGGAAGTTCGTCCCCCCCAGGTCCAGAGCCAGGAAGTCGCCCACCTCTGTCAAAACACACAGTACATCTGAATGCACATGCTGTCTTTATCTTCTTGGTGACATCTGCGTGATTTTTTACCAAAAAAATAAAAGAAGGCAATGGTGTTATGACTGAAGAATCTACCTGATCCCTCAGGGGTGGAGCAGACATACGTTGGAAGCATTTTGACACTGGCCTCTTCATGCGTCTCTAAACGCAGTCCTCTCTCCATCTCACACTGCATCCTCTTCATGACTTCTTTTAGCTCTTCCTTATTCAGCCTGAACTCTGACAGGATTTGCTCTACCTGCAACAAGAGGAGAGAAGGGCAGGTCAGGAGCTGCAGTCAAGGAGCTGCAGTCAAGGAGGTGCAGGTCAGAAGCTGCACAGAGGTGATGAAACAATGAAATGAAATGTAGAGGACTCTATGTTGTGCTAATATACAGGACAAAGTAGTAATTGAAAATCGTAAAGGAGCTCTTCATCCAGAGTTTCTTCTGAAAAAACCTGGAGCAGTCTGTGTGTAAAGGCTATGGTTAATGCAGATAACAGTCGCATGAGATAAAAAGACAAATCCAAAGCTACTATATACTGAAGGTGCACGTCTTAAACCTCTACAAACACACGCCAGACAGAAGCGAATCTTACCATGAGGATTTCATCAACCACAGAGCTGTAGCTACAAGGCATCTTCACCATCTGGTCGAGATGAGAGCTGACACACGGCATCTTCATGGACTTAACTAAATGAGCCTCTGTGTGTGTTTCTAGGTGTGTGGTGAGTGTGTGTCCAGCCTGTGTGTGTGCAGAGTCAGTGAAGTGTGAGTACCACTGAATGAGAACCTCAGCTGTTTTTATGCTCAGGTGAAGTGGGCTGAGCCACACTGGACGCAAATGCCCACCCCCTTCCCGAATCTCACCCCATCTGGTAATTGGACACACACACACACACACACACGCACACACACGCACACACACCCACACACACACACACACACACACACACTCTCAAGTAAAGCCTCTGTACAAAAACAAAAAAAAAATCTACCTAACCTACTTTCTACAAAGTAAGAATTAACCTTAATGGACAGTTCAGTTTTAATGCAGGGGGGCATATTTTAAGTCAGTCAGTTTGTTTTATTTCGCATGAGTGTTATACATACAAACGAAAAGAATAGGTAAGAAGCCAAGGCTTATGGTAAACCTACCCCAACATATCGTTCATTGGCAGAACAACTGGATGGATAGTTATAATATTCATATATTTAATCTATGACTTGTTTTTACATCTGTCTGGACTGAATATACACAATTCTTTCATTCTTATGCTAAAAAAGCAAATTCTCAAATGAATCACCAACAGAAACACTGATAACTAAGAGAGATGCTGACTTGTTTAATGTCTCACTTGTTCACAGTTAATTCCATTCTGAGGTATGGCTTTCATGAATCCTATGTTATCATGGTGATTTTTAAAGGGTTTTTACAACTGTTAATAATAATAATTAAACCTACCACAAAATATTCTGATCTGATTTTGACCTTTTGCTAAATGTTTTGAGTACGGTGCTGTATGCTGTTTGTCTGTAATTCAGTTTT
Source organism: Chaetodon trifasciatus (assembly GCA_037975065.1). NCBI lineage: Eukaryota > Metazoa > Chordata > Actinopteri > Chaetodontiformes > Chaetodontidae > Chaetodon > Chaetodon trifasciatus. The sequence goes on from JBBMOE010000008.1 coordinate 2,010,832, forward strand.
TTTGCTGTTATCTACGCCAGGTCATCACTTGAAAAGGAGACTTTTCAGCCCAATGAGGTTTTTACTTGTTTTAAGGTTGTATGAACAAAAAAAAAAAAAGATTTGTTAGTCATTGTAAGAGTAAAGTGTCTCAGATGGCCTGTTACAATAGACAAAAGAGTTAAGATAAATTTGATAAATAATTCTTTGCTTTCATGTGGCAAGGTGTGACCGGTGACCTAGTGTTCACCCACACAAATGAGATTTTACAACCCACCAAGACAACAAATCAAACAAATCTGAACATGAAGCTTGTGATTTGAACAAGTGCAAGCTGCAAGGCCACAGGGTTGCTCAATGAGGGAGCTTCAGAGGCCTGACAGAGTTACACATATGTTTGTAAAATTACACATATGCCTAAAATTAGTAACAGTGAGGGATGAATGACCTCTAAAACAAACAACAGTATGCTGCAGGTGAAGGCCTCCTGTGCTTATCTGCAGCTCTGCTGCTTTTCTTAGCTCTGACCTCTGGTTGTAAGGTAACAGTGATCCTCTCCCCCAGTGCCCTGACTTTGTGATTTCTAAATGCTACAGTCACACTGACCTCACAACACACACACTCTCATGTAAATAAAGGCATGTAATATACTAATTTTATTTTCTCCTTAAATGTCTCCTTTAATAGCTTTAAGTTTGACAAGGTTCAAAAATTCCTCCATTATTTTTTGACATCATGAAATATCTTCTATTTATTTCATTGAAGCTGTATAACACTTTATATGAACAGAAGATACACGTTTTGTACTGATGCAACATTACAGCAACTATTCTAGATGTCCTGTCCATCATTTTATACTATGACTTCAGGTCCATACTGCAGCCACGGGCCCTGACTGTACTGAGAATAGCATGTATGCTTGTTTACGTACCTTTCATCAGTTTTTACTTAACCTTTACCCACAAATATTTAATCACCTCTTTTGTACTTATTTAATGGGTACTTATTAACTGAAGTTCTTGGTGACTATTTACCCAGACTTGACTCACTTGTTTAACTACCTGCTTAGAAATAGACAGACATGCAGATAGATAGATAGATAGATAGATAGATAGATAGATAGATAGATAGATAGATAGATAGATAGATAGATAGATAGATAGATAGATAGATAGATAGATAGATAGATAGATAGATGCAATATTATCACAAACATTTTTGATGAGTAAAATAAATGTAAGAGAGGCAGAAGTAAGGCAGAGGGTTCATACTCAGCAGAGACATTCAGTATGTCATTCAGTGTAATACAACCGTGATTTGCATGACCTTAATCTCATCTTTCCCCTTTACCTTATCCATCGTATCACGACCAGGATTAAATCCTGTGTGTCCTGCCGACCATCAGTGCTTTGCTTTGGAAGTTCCCTCGTTCTTCCCTGGAGGTTTGGAGATTCCCAAGTGTCTGCTGTTAAGGAGTTTTGGCTTGGCGTCCGTGCATGAGGTGTAAAGAAAGTGTTATTCCTTCATGAGAGGCTGCTCAACTGTTTTTATATTCCCAACAAGTCAGATCTACATAATGTTCAACAGCCAGTCTCAAACACATTTACATATCTGCAGTAGTATATTTTCGAGACCTGGCTGGTAAACGCTGAAATTAAATCTGCAGGAAAACGTGCAGAAATGTCACAAATAGCCTATGGACTTTTCTGCATTCTTGCAGACATTTTAGGGGGAAAAAAAACTAAGGATTCATCTTCGTTCCTGTAGATATATTAGGTAAAAACCTATGGATTTGTCGTCATTCTTGCAGGTCCAGGTTAATATCCGCATCGAGGCACTGGAAGTGTCAGCTCCAACAGTCAATTAAAAGCAAAACACATTAAAAGAATGAATTTTCCATCCAAACCTTCATTCGAGTTGTGAATCATTCAATCTTACAGGAAAAAAACGAAAGAAAGGGAACAGGAAAAATAACGTGAAACAAAGACAAAAAAAATATGAAGCGAACTTCCAGTTTGTAGCTGGCCTTCTCACTTACTTCAATATCTTAACGCAACCAAAACTAGTTCCAGGAAAGAAAAATCATTTCTTCCCCCGGCGCAGCTGAGCTGTCAACAGATGCACCGAAGGCTTAGCGGTTTCCATGCCAAAACGATTTCATTGTGTTGCCTTGGAAATGAATTACGGGCACACTTCTGCCATGGAAAACACTTACCACTGAGTTAAGTGGCCAGGACGAAATTGTTAAATGGAGCAAAATTACCAGAGAAAACATCAATTGAGGGTGCCATGTTTTTGGTCTACATTCACAAGGTATCCAAGCTGTTGAAAACTTTTACACCTGTTATTATTATTGTTATTATTATGATATTATTACTATTACAAATATCTAAAATGATAAATATATAGTGTATATATCAGAAGAGAGTCAAACTTTTTTTAATTAATTTCTGAGCATTTTTAATTAGGTGTGGTCATTACCACATCCGTAGCAATTGTTTCTAAGATCCTAATTTTATTGAAATTGCTTTTATTGTTTGGCTTTACGCCAGCAGGTGCTGAGTTGAAAAATGATACCATCTCTGAGGAACAGTTCAAGTTGAAATCTAAAACATTAAAAGTCTCCCTCAAAAATGTCATATATCATACCTGAGCTGTCGTTGCAGCCAACAGTTAAACCATTATTTTTATTTGATTGGACGTTTGAGGAAAAGATAGCATTAACTTTTATCTTCAGTCGGAACTATGACATTAGCGCCGTGTTTGTTTCCACCCGAGCCGTTATCTCGTTGGACCGTGTGATGATCGTGACGTGGTGATTGGTCACTAAACCGAATATTGAAAACGGTACTTATCGTTAACTACTTTGTGATTAGTTCTCCGGACCTTTGCTTTACATATTAGTAAGTTTTAGTCTATGTGCAATAAAAAGTTTATTCGGTTGTTTTGACGGGAATCGAACAGTTTGCTGCTGATTTGTCTGGTAAGTTAGCTGAGGCCGCACGAAGAGCAGATAGCATCTGTAGCTAGCTGTATGCTTGACTTGGTTTCAGAAATGTATATGTTTAAAACCGGATTTGACTATTTGGTCACCAGCCTGTGCTAAGTTTACATTGTCAGTTGACCAAACTGTCCTCCCCTGGAGAAAAAGAGTTAACGTTAAAGACGAGAATAGCTAACAATACTCGATACGCTTGTTAGCTAATAATAAGGCGGCTACTTTTTACTTGTAAGCTAACACTGTTAAGCTGAACTTCACTCAAGTTTCTTTAGCTGCGTTATTGTTAGCAGGGAAGCTAGCTGACTGAGATGGATATGGATAATGCTCTCATGTGATTGCGCTTGTGTCATCTTCCGAATTAGATCATCCAGGCTGTGTGATCGTATTTGCTCTGACTAAGTGACTAGAACCGAACCGGCGGAAGCATGAGGCTCTACAGCATCAGCATCATCCACAAAGGAACGACCAAAGCCAATCTCCTCAAAGCGGCGTATGACCTCTCCCCCTTTGGCTTCTTTCAGCGCTCCAGGTGGGTCTGAGTGAGTCACATCTCACCTGTGTGTGGATTGTCAAGAGTGTCCAATTAGGAACATTGGGCTTGTGTGTCAGTTGGTTTGGCAATTTCGTGATTTGATAAAGGATTACAAGTTCAATACAGTGCTTAGTATAGACAATATTGCCTGACCATGCTGGCATACTTTTACACTAGTGGCATTCTCGTTTTGGTTTATTTAGTATTCAAGAGTTCATGACCTTCACCAGTGCCTTGATTGTTGAACGGACATCACATGGAAGCCGTGCCTCTATCAAAGAACAAGGTAAGACCGAGCAGGTTTAGTACAGTCTGAAGATCACATCAAACATCATCATTTTTGCTGTCTTAATTTCATTCAATTTTTCACATCATTTTTAACCAAATTTGACTCAACTTATAAACTGGTGGCAGTTTGGTTATGTTTGAGAAACAGTCATTTTAATTCTGCCAGGAAACTTTAACATGGGCCTTTTTGGTATGTGGTATAACTTGTTGCACCTGTATCAGTGTCACTCTCGGCTCAAATATTTCTCACTAGGTTTGCTGCCACCTGGTTTACACAACAGTATCAACTTTGTGTTGTTATGTGTGAAACACAAGCACGTAGTTAAGATTTATAATACCCAGGGCGTCCTGATAGCACAGTAGTTAAGATGTGCACCATTTAACAAGTTACACTCTTAGCTGCTGTAATGTAGACACACCTGATCCCTTTCTTTTCAGCACATTAACCTTTTTACTCACAGCATGCAACAAGCTGAATTATCAAAATGATAGACACGTGGAACGACATGTTTTATGAAGTTAATGTTAAAAAAATGTCAAGAAAAGCACAGCCACGGTGCACGATGGGACATCATATAGAGAACATTGTGCTAACATTTATTTGAAAATCCACCAGTTTCGCTTCTGTTTTTCTTCACAAAGTGCTGCAGCTGGCTCTGAGTTCACCCTTACCATAACATGCTTATGCTCTGATAATACCATGCATGGTTTCTCTTAACTTTCAGAGTACCTTTGCCATGTGTACGTAAGAAACGACAACCTGAGTGCTGTGGTCATCGCAGATGCTGAATACCCACAGAGAGTCAGTTTCACATTACTAGAAAAGGTTTGTACTAAAACATGTAACTAAAGATACTTAATAATTGCACTTTGCTGTCAATTTCAATAATGAGCTTGCTGTCTGGTTTTTTTTTTTGTTTTTTTTGTTTTTTTAGGTATTAGAGGAGTTCTCCAGACAAGTGGACAGTATAGACTGGCCGTCTGGTAATCCTGAAACCATAAACTACAAAGCCCTGGATATTTACCTTTCTAAATACCAGGTCAGTTTTTAATCTGTTCATCATGAAGTATGTTAAAAACAAACCCTGATTGTTTACTCAGTAATACTGCGATGTGCTGTTAAGTAAACATAAAGGTGGAGACATGAAGATGAAACTCATGAATCTGTTTGTGGTCGAGCTTGTTTCTGAAATGATCAGTGTGCAGTAACGCTACACCTGACTTTTTTTTTTTTGTTTTTGTCTTTTTCTCAGAACCCCAGGGAAGCAGATGCAATGACCAAAGTGCAGGCAGAGCTGGATGAGACAAAGATTATTTTGGTAAAGTACCTCCCTAAGCTGCCTACATTAATCAGTTCAGTTCAGATGGGTAACAGCTTGGGGAAGAAGCTGTTTCTGAATCTGTAGCGCCTCCCAGAGGCGAGGGTGACCAGGCTGTGGTTGGGGTGCGTGGTCAGTGTTTACGGTGGGTGTCTTTTATGGGCTGGAGCTGGGTGCCGGTGATAATCTACAGACCAGAGGCTATTATCAGTGCATCGGTTTTATTGACCAACTTGTGGCTCCGCATGCCCAAAACAGTACGTAGCATTTCCACAGCCCATGCCCCCTCCAAATCTTTATTCTGTATGCTATTTTTTATTTTGTCTCTGTAGCACAACACAATGGAAAGTCTGTTGGAGAGAGGAGAGAAACTGGATGACCTTGTGGCAAAGTCAGAGCACCTGGGACTCCAGTCCAAAGCCTTCTACAAGACTGTAAGTAGTGACGTGTGGCCTTATCAGCACTGGACTGCGAGTCTAATGGCCATTCACTGTTTTAGATGCCTCACTGTGTGCATGTGTGTTCGTGTTAACCCTGCAGGCACGCAAACAGAACTCATGCTGTGAAATCATGTGATGTCGCTGCCTCGTCCTCGTGGACACGCCTCTCTCTGCCTTTCTGCTTTTCCTACAACTCCCATCATGCACCTGTCACCAGCTCTCGACACAATGGACAGAACGGACGCTGTCTTATCCGGGGTGGGGCACCAAGATAGAAGCAAGAAAGGGTGCAGGGTAGTGGTCAGTCGGCAGCGTGACCTCTCTGGATTGTGGCTGATGGGGGCTGAAGGAGTGATGGGGCTCGGTTGGGGGAAGAAGTAACATCTGAATTATTTTTAACCTTTCAAATGGTAAACATCTGTGTGGTGTTTCAATACCAGCTGCGGACTTAATAGTGTGGCGTTGTGTAATGGTGATGTATTGTTGAAGCGTCCTCAAACCATTTAATGTCATTCAGATTCAGTCAAATCTTAATAGTTTGATTTCAAAAAGTATTAACCACAGTTGTGCTTCTGCTTCAAGGCAACTCTGACAATCTCACAGTCTTGTGAATTCATAAAATGTGTCAGTTTCAGTTCAGTTCTTCTCTTTGTCTTGCAGGAGTAAGCTTTGTTGCCCACTAGGTGGCCCTGATTATGTACTTTATTGTTCCACTGAGCCTCAATGTTGAGGTCAATCCAAAACTGTAATGTGAGCCAAGACAACAAGTCGCTGCTTTGACATGCGATATCAAGATCTCACCAAATTGTACAGTGGTTTTTGAAACATTTGCTAGACCGGATTAAGTTGCCTGACTTCTTTGCTTTTCTCTGTCTGGTAGTGTTAAATGAAAATCTTAAACATTCCCGCTTTGGGTGAGTGTGTTATTGAGTGATGAAGCATCTTAAAGCTGATGAGAAGTGGGAGAATAGATGTAAAATGAAAAAAGTTGTTTCGTCTTAGACACAGCCTTATTGCTGTGTGGCTAACATTTAACCCCCTCCTGTCTTGTTAAAACGTTGTCTCATGAGACAGACTCTCTTTGCACACTATAGTCATGCATTTCACTCTGCTGGCCAACACACATGACACTTAAGCAGGTTTTAAGCAGGAGTTCAAAAGCCCGCTCAAGACCTCTGCAGTCCAGGGCTCGTCTGTACCTCTCAAACCTGGGATCACTGACATTTTAGCATCATTTACTGTTACTGCGGTGACTCTGGGAAGCCTCAGGTGCTGCAGTGCGCTGGCCTCACGTTTGTCCTAAATGTTTGAAAGAAGACTAGACATGTGTTGAGTGATATGAGAAAGTGATTTTACACCCCAGTCTTATTTTAAGACACTCCACTCCAAGAGACACTTTTTTTTTTTTTTTTTACTGTCAGCACTGTTTGTATTTAGGCCTAACTGGGTAGAAATGTCTTTCTTCTGGAACTGCTGATCAGTTTAAGATCAAGAGATGCCTTTGGTTGTGTATTTTAGATGTTTCTCTGCTCACTTTCTGCTGTGTGCGTGTATGATTTGCTGATACTCAACATCTGCAGACTGCATTGATGTTGAGAGTCTGTGTGTGAGGAGTGTTGTGTGTGATCTGAATCACTCTTTCTGCTTTTACAGTGTAAACTTTTGTGCAATATCTCTGCAGACTGTTGGTGTATGTCTCTCTCTTTAAAGAAGAGAGAATTAATGGAACTATTTCTCACAAAGGACAATAAATTGACCTTTATATATGCTATTCTCATGACTAATTCCCACGTGAAGCGTGTCCAGGGTGGTTTTTGACATGTTTGTTTAATTTCTTCTTTTCAAAATTTCCAATTAACGTGCTGAACTTGAAACTCTCCTGTGTGGAGTTTTGCTGTAGCTATTTGCAGGTCGTGTCTTACTGACCAGTGTGTTAAACAGTCTGCATTAGACGTTTAGATCCAGATGTGGTTTGCAAATTTAAAACTTCAGATAATAAACTGTTCTTTTCTGTCTCTATGTATGTTTGTTTTTCTTTTGTTCAAACACTGATTATTTACAGAACATGTCAGCGTAATCTTAGGTAAACACCAAAAATGACCTGTGGTATTTTTAGGCACCTGAGTGGAAACTGTTTTTCCCAAAGAGGCATTGAGGTGTCGCAGGAAATTCCTGTAAAACGCTGTAATTCTAATCTTTGCCTGTGCAGTGTCTGAAAGTCATCAGCCATATTACTATCTTTAATCATCAAACTGAGTGGCCTCTCCTCTCAGCTTAGAAGATGATGCAGCCTTCAGGTGGTGTAGGAAATGTTTTTTTCTTTTTACGTTGAGAGGAATTCACAATAGAACAGTTTACTTGTGTAAAACAGTTAATTATTACAAATGAGATGGTAAACGAGGAGGTCCTATCAACAAGTCTTAGCCCATATGTAATCTAAAGTCATAAATTTGTTTTGGCCCTTTTAACACACAAATGTTGCATGACATTCATTCTGTATCCCAAACAATGGTGATTGACCGGAAGCCGGATATGAAAAAAACAATACAAATTTACAATCTACGCCAACATTTATTACGAAATACGTAATACAACATGGCCCGACATGGTGCTTGTAAAGTACGAGCTCCCAAGAGGCGCGTGAATGCAGCATGAGAGGCGCGTCTCGGCGCACAGCTGAGGTGAGAAGAGAGCAGCAAGAGCTGATGAGGGCTGACCGCACAGCCTCAGAAATGTGGACGGAGGTGAAAAACAAGAGCATGGCTGCCTTCAGTGGGAACAGTTCGAAGGTAAGAAGCTGGAGGGAAACCACGCTGGGGTTTTTCTTTTTGCTGTTTTCCGAAAGCAGCAATGTTCCAAAAACAAGTGTGTTGATCCAAGACACTCTCGGGATATAGTCCCACTTTAGGTGACGCACTGTGTAACTGATGTACTTGTTTACGAGCCTTCAATGAGTAGCATTTCTCTAAGGTTTTACTGGAAGCTGTTTTGTCATCCTGCTGCAAAAACAAGTGTTTCTCAAGGCAAATGTTTTGGAAATATTCGGGTCACTTGAATATCCTTATCTGCCATGTTTTCCTTATCTTTGCGCCTGTAGTTGCCCGAAGCACTCTTTCCAGCATTTTCCACAGTTAGACTTCCTGCAGAAAGTTTCCCACTACCTCGGTAAGCGGCGCGACTTGTTGATCTGGCCCGCACCTTGTTTTTCTTCTTTCGCTCTCTCTTCTTTTCTCTACAGTTGTATTTGGATGAAGTGGCCGGCTGCTAGTATATCCAGTCCTGTCAGTGCCCTATGCTCTACATTTTCTTTCAAACACCAATGTTATGCTGCTTTTCAGATGGTTGACCCAGATGTGCTTACACGGCAGCTTTCACACACAGTTCAGCAGAGAAATGGTGAGCTTTATCTCCTCTATCTTCTTCTGTTGCAGCCATAAGCTCATGAGGCAGGTCCAAACAATTTATCTTGCTCCAGTGCTTTTTATTTCTTGTAAAAAGCTGAACTATATGAATGGCCACCACAGTGGATAAAATCATATCACTACCTCATGAAAAGGACATCAGATTACAGTAGCAGATAAGTAAGGAATCCACTTCTAGTAAATTCAGTTTAATAGTATGTCAGCTTTAGATGACCGGCAGTCAAAACTACTTTTAGCTTGCAGGAACACATGAGGAATAAAATAACAATAATAACTCAGTTCCATAAAAGCTGAGTTGTTGCCACCCAAAATGAAGATGCAGTGGTCACAAAGATGCAATTTATTCAGTGCAGCAAGAGGAAACTCATGCAAACACACTGTAAACACTGCAATTCACCCACCAGCAGATTGTTGATGAGCCATTCAACCGCTAGATCATTACCTTGAAGACTCACATGCAGTTCTTAATTTAATTTGAAATCCCATATCATCTCATTAACGAATCAGTTATGCAGGTAAATGTGTCTCACACACACACTCTTTTGTATTAGCATTGTTGTCTAGTGTTTCTGTTTTTTCACTCATGAAGGTTCGACTGCAGCTGCTACTCATCCCTCTCACACAGAGGAGTCTCTAAGCAGGAGCAGTGGAATCATCCCCGGTAAGTCCCACTTGGACCAGAGTCTGATATCTTTTCAGACCCTGTAAGGCCTGTTTCAGAGGAAAAACAACTGACTTGTCAGATGTACCGCTCTGAGCTAACAAAGACCTCCTGTGTCACTACGTCAGAACCTCAATTAAAGGGGAATCGAATTGCAGCACCGGACTTTGAAAAAATTCAGAAACATTTTACTTGGCAATCATTTTTGGAGTATGACTGCAAAGCAATGGGCATCATGTCATTTTGATCAAATTGCTTGTGGTTATTTTCATTGGCTGCTTCAGAAACTGAGATTTTCCATAAATATTCCTTTCTGAGTCTGGTAGTTTTTGACATGCACATTCAGAAATATCAAACTTTTGTCTCTGCGTGCATTTGTATAGGCAGTGTTTGGTCACTTCTCAGTTCAGCTTCCTGCTTATCATTGGACCTCGTAGAGCAGTTGTTCCCAACCTTTTTCCTCAAGGGACCCCTCGTCTATCGTTGAGTAAACTGACCAACCCTGACTAAGTGACATATTTCATCGTATATTTTGGTTTACATTAACTTTGAGCAAATTTTTAACAATCACACATATTTTATAGGGTTCTTTTTTTTGACAAATTCTCCCTGGTGCCAGGCCGTTGTTCTATTAGCTCTGTGGTTGTTTTAAATGTATACTTTTCTAATGCAGGATGAAGCTGTTTAGCTCTGTGAATGTAGCTTGTGTTCACCCTTATCCTGTGAGAGTTTTTTTTTCAAATTTATTTCTTAGAAGATAATCTAATAACTTTAAAAATAATCATTTTCTTCACATAAATGAATGAAATGCTGCTTACTGTATATGCTGTCTCTCTGACCCTCTCAGCCCCCTGTGAAGCTTTGGCGACCCCTAGTGTGCTAGAGAAATTTTTTGCAGTTTGGTGACCCTTTCATGTTTGCCCATCTCTGTTCAATACAACCCCATGATACCTCTTGTGTATGTTTTAACACATTAGGAAGTAGGCTGTGAAAGCTCTGAAAGTTGGCATTTACAAATGCAGTCTCTGACAGGAAGGGAGAAATTCCCAAAGCACTGAAAAGATAGTCAAATAGTTTGTCTATTGCAGAGTGGGGCATGTTTGTGACATATACTAGTGAGGAGCATGAATGAACATGCACAGTCATAACATTAACTGGTTTTGTTTGTTTTTTGTCTCAGGCTATCAAACAATTTCTGTGGAATACACAGTGAATCGTGCTCCACTCGGTGCATACATGTGTCCTCATGTATAAGCATTTGTGTAGTTGTGTTTTAAAGTACAAATAGACATATGTATGTGTGCTTTTAGGTGCAATCGCTGCCACAGTGTTCATTGCCTTTTTTCTTGCTCTCTACGCTGTCCTCTGGAAGTGCATGGTGTCGCCACCGCAACGGTAAAGAACCGACACAAGCCCTAACTTGATTTTGCTGCTTCAGTTTGATTTTGTTGACTCAGCGATCTTGCAAACTGTGTTTCCCTTTCAGAAAGCACAGCAAGGTGAGGGTGAGAGTACAACAGAGGACTTCTGCGTGAAGACTGGCCTCTGTTCAGCAGGTCAGTGGGGATCTTAATGGTGCGGACTAAATTCAGAGAGCAGACTTTGCTCCCAGCCCGAGAAAAGCACCAGAGTTACAATACGCCAACGAAGAAGATCCTCCTGATAGATCCAAAGATCAAACCACAAAATACCTGACTCAGCTGAGTGGATGCGTCCCCCAGCTCTACTGATGGCTGCTGGCTCCTGTTGACTCAAAGCTCCATATGGGATGTGAAACACTTTTTTTGGCAGGTCGAACTGTGCTGCTGTTTTTTTGTTTGTATTTTTCCTGCGACCTCTGCACTACTGAGGGACTTGGTGGCTCTGGCCACAGCTTGCACCAGTGACCAATAAGCTGTGTGTACGTGTGTCTGAGAGACATTGCGGTATATTTAGTATATGTAGATTCTGCATTTTTTTGCATGTTTTGTGCCAGCACCAAATGTGCATTTTTCAGTTTTAAATGTCCTCTATTAGGGATAGACATAGGGAAGGGAAGAGTACCTTCCATTTCTCTTGTAATCTGCCCTTGTTTCTTAAAGACTTTTAGGGAAAACTCCTGAAGCTGTCGGGATGTTCAGGAAAATGAGCCAATCACTTGTAATCAAGTCTTTAGGTATGATTTACTATGGAAATATAGGAATTTATTTTTAATTTGTTTTTATTTGTCCTCTCTTGTCTTTTTTGAAATTCACATGGATTATTCCCTTTACTCAGGATGCTGTGACTACTGTATGACCTTTGACTCTAAAATAAACTTTGACTTGTCTTTTTTACATTTAGTGAAATGACATCCAATCCCTTGTTTTTCTTTTGTTTCATGGTGCAAAGAAAAGAAAAGAAAACAAAGTAACATGGATGGATTAATGCAGAAACTTTAATGAAACTGAATCCCAGAATCTAAATGGTCAAAAACATCCTTTTCTCTGCCGTATATGAATGTGGTCCAGCAGCCACTGAGCCCCCTGCTTAATAAGCTATTTGTTATATGCTGCTTGATCGTAGCCACAGCACAGCAGAAAAATGTGTTGTTTTCACAACCACTTCTGCAACTTATATTCTGGAAGAGACAGAGCAGACTGTTCTACCAGAGGTTTCCTCCATTTTGCCCATTGATATGAGTTCCTCCTCATCTGAGTCAAAGTGTCAAAGGACAGAGGATGTTGTTTACTGTACATGTTGTGAAGCCCCTTGAATTTTTACATATATAGAACTGAGTTGACTTTGTTAAGCATTGTTTTTCTTGTTCTGTCTATTCATCGAGAGAAACAAAAAACAGACAGGATCATTGTGTGTATTCACATGCTTGGCCGATATAGCTGAGTCTGATAGAAGACAAAGTTGTTGCCATGACAGCAGACGTTGCTTTGAATATGGATGTCGCTGCAAAGAAGCTACAAGAGACCCGTTAGCCACTGATGGAGGAGCATGGCTACTACCTCCTATGACCTGACAATTCAAAACAGCTTTTCATTTTCAGAAATACATTTTGATAACACCATGCAAGCAATAAAAAATTACAAAAGTTCAAAAAAGATACGCAGGCTCAGGCTATGATGTAGATGTTTGTTGGTCTTTATACTTACAAAGTATCATAGGAGATATAACCATAATATTCAATGCTGCATGTTTCCTGCAGACTCTCAGAACTTTCATTTATTTCACTGAACACGCCTTGTTGTGCCGCGGTCAAATCCGCCTCCATGGGGTGAAAATAAGTCTTGTTTGTGATGTATGCCATTTGTCGAGGGGATGTTCTGTCCCACAGCACCATGGCTGACTGTGGACAGTAGTCTTCTTGAAGCGACTCACAGGAGATTGAACGAGGGGGCTGGGAACCAGGAGAGGGCGGTATGTTCAAGGATTCAAGATCACTCGGTGTAATTGTTCCATTCACAACAGGTCTGGTATTCAGGATCTCTATGTCACAGCTGCTGCACTCCTCCACCTGCTGAAACTGCAGCCTCTCACTGGCCTGTACAAACACGTAGAGGGTATTATGATAATGTAAACTAGATTCATGTAAATTAGATAACAGACGCCAGTCCATGTCTGTGGGCTTAAAGCAGTAATTTTTATTTATTTTTATTTTTTGCATCATTTGGCAAAAATTCCATAATAAGGTAAGAGTATAGTGTGATTCAAGTGGTCTGTGAGAAAACTAGACTCTTCCTGGTTCTGTTTTCCGGCTTTAGGCCATGACAGGAGACTTTGGCCAATCAGAGGTCATTTCAGAGAGGCACGTCCCTTCAGATGGTGAAACCTTGATTCTGTGACAGAAAATCCTGCAACTCATGATAAATTTCCAATACCTCCATCGCCTACAATCTGTTTACACAGTCACATTGTGGGGTCTCGCCTGGGTGAAGACCCTGGTTAAAGTTAGAGTAAGAGTTAGGGTTAGGCAAGTAGTGGTTATGGTTAGGTCACCAGGAAATGAATGTATTCATTCATTCATTCATTGATCTTCTATTCCCCCAACTATCCCTTTCGGGGTTGGGGGGGGGGGCTGGCTGCCCAGCTGTCAATGGGCGAGAGGCGGGGTACACCTGAGGTGTCCAGTCGCCAGCCGACTGCAGGGCAACACACATACAACCATTCACTCTCACATTCACACCTAAGGACAATTTAGAGTCACCAATCAACCTAATGAGCATGTTTTTGGTCTGTGGGAGGAAGCCGGAGTGCCCAGAGAGAACCCACAGATGCACGGGAAGAACATGCAAACTTCACACAGAAAGGCCCCGCCCGACCCGAACCGGCGACCTTCTTGCTGTGAGGCACGCGCACTTCTTGCTGTGCCACCGTGCCGCCCGAAATGAATGTAAGTCTATGTAATGTCTCCAGAAGTGATGAGGGACCGGGGTCTTGGTGAGGCTCACGTCATGGAGAGTGGGGCGTGCAATGCATTAGGTTTCACACGGCAACCGACTCTTTCTGTAGCCATTTGGATTAGTGGGTTTGGTGGCAGGGATTCAGCAGAGTGATATGAGGCAGCAGTAAGAGAGGCAGAAAGTTTTGCATAATTGCACAGGTTTTGCCTACCGCTACTTTAATGTACAAAAACTGGTGTGTGTATGTGACTACACCAGGTAAATCAGCCCAGACACGAATCTACTTTGCTATGCAAAGTGACCACAACAGGGATCTCCAGGGAACAACTTTCTGCGATGACTTTCAATCAGACCCAAATATATAGAATCACTTCAAACAAGTGTGGACAAAAGATGTTTAGTTCATCAAATTCAGTGTAACATTTCTATGCTTTCTCTGTATTGTGTACTAATCATATCTTATTGTTAGCACATAGTAGTTGTTTCCTCTCTCTGCAGGCTTTGACTGTTTCAATGTTGTGTTCATACCTCATGCAGAAAGCTGTCGAACTCAGGAGGTTTGATGTTCAAACCAGCAGGATAAGCAAATATCCCCTTCAGCCCACTCTTTAGCCTGGAGGGGAAACACAACAGAAGAGACGATGGAAGAGAGAAGCTCCAGCTTGTCCCTCACAGGAATGAGTCAAGATTTAAAGGTGAAGTTATGTACGTTTTCCTTTGAGACCACAGGAGAAAGGTGCAGCACAGCAGCAGCAAGATGGGAGTCAGTATCCTGGCCAAGTGAGCAGAGTCTACCAGAGAAAACCGAAGATGAAAGTTTACAAAATCAATGAGTAAAATTCAAGCCTTTATGCTGGAATTTTACTAGTTTCAATCAAGATTCGAAGAGATTAAGAAAAGTAAAAGCCATCAGTATGTTTAATTGTTGCATCTGCATGATTGAACTGGATCTGACAGTGCTCACAGTTGGTTCTGGTCCTGATGGTGATACTGGCAGGTTGTCCAGGCCCGTCCTTAGTGAGAGCGCTCACAGAGAAAGTGTAGTCTTGGTTCTGCTGCAGACCCTCTATGGTGACAGACTTCCTCTGAGGATCTGCCACTGACACGTTGAACAGATCTAGATGTACACACCAGTGTTTATCTTAGACCGCTTCTAATGACCAAATAAAGTGTCATTATATTTGGCATGTTTTGTTTTTTAACACAGAGCGAGCTCAGGAAGAGTGTGAGCTTTCCTCTGCACTCACTTGCAGCATTATGACCTGGCAGCATATCAGATCCTACTTCCTGCACTGTGACCAGGTAACCAATGATGAAGGCCGAATGAGCCAGATCATCCTCACTGTAACGCCACTCCAGTGTCACAGATGAGGAAGTACTGTGAACAGGTTCAACCAGAGTCGGGGACTGTACAGCTTCTGAACACGGTTTTGAGGAGGGGAGACAGATAGCATCAGTGAGAATTTAAGTAACAGACTTCAAGGAACAATGCAACTTCCCCAAATGATGTCAACCCACAGAAACTTTCTATCTGACACCTGCATTGCTGAGCTGATGTCAGAAGCTGTTGCAAAACTTTTGTTTTGACATATACTGGCTGCTGCCTTTTTTCCACTGATCTGGTGTTTGTGGCTATTTTCTCATCAAAGATGTCAGTCACTAAATATGCATTCTTCTTTTCTCTGCTCCCTCCTGCTTAATCCTCTGTGTATATCCTGTCTCAAGACAGAGGCACCAGTTCTGAGGAATCTTTTAAACCCCTGTACTATGTGCATATGAGAAGAGGACACACCTCATTAACCTCATGAAGAAATATGGATGTCAGATGTGCATAAAAACAAGCACACAGACAATCACATTTCCAGTAGAACTCACTGAGCTCTTGTGAGTATCCAGTCTGTATCTCCAGCAGTTTGTGTCCATGTTCTGTACATCCATAGATATTAAACGTATACCTCCAGCCTGCTTTGAAATGTCCTGGAAATGAAAGGTTTCTGACAATGAAAACAGGAAACAGGAACAACTTAAAGGATGCACAT
Source organism: Chaetodon trifasciatus (assembly GCA_037975065.1). NCBI lineage: Eukaryota > Metazoa > Chordata > Actinopteri > Chaetodontiformes > Chaetodontidae > Chaetodon > Chaetodon trifasciatus. The sequence goes on from JBBMOE010000008.1 coordinate 2,026,886, forward strand.
ACAATGACCACTTAAAGAAAACAACTAAACAAAAACTGACCAGCAGGAAGGGACAATGTGTTGTTTCCCTTTGGCACCTTCATCCATCGCAGAGTACAAGGCATTATTACATCTCCCAGAATGCACCACTCCACAGTATAACCACAGGTGGCAGTGTCCTGCTGGGCCCAGGACAGATTAAAACCAGCATCTGTGCTGCTGTTCAACCGCTTCCCTTCTGGTAGGTTTTCTAGACAGAGACGCAGATTTCAGACTGTGACAGATATATATATGTGAAAACCTCCACCAACAGTGAACCATTCTTTACTTGACTGTTACACCAAATTTTGTTGTGTTACATTTAACCTTAAAAAGATTTTCTCGTCACTATGATGATCTAAAATGGTCCAAGCTCTGGATCATCACCAAATTCTGTAATCCACAATATTTTGCAAAAGTCTGTTCATACATTTTTGAGACATCCAGCTGATAGAGAGAAAATCTGTTGTTGGAAGAAATTAAATTTTTCTGAAAGTGAGCTTTAGAGTTCAGAGGTGTTGTCACAGATCTCTCGGCTGATTCCACACATGCTGCTCACCTCCATCATCCCGCTGTGGGACTGTGATGCGAGCTGGGATGGTGGAGCCAGTGTGGAGAACAGCCTGGACAGAAAACTCATACCATCCTGGACCAATGGAGACCTCTGTCTGGCTTTGTCCACTGTCCTTCCACTCAGTCCAGTTTTGGCCTTCGTGTGACCACTGAACTAGGTAGCCTTGGATGTCCACCGTGGCTGCTGAGCCAGGAACAACCTGAGAACAACGGTGGTCATGAAAGTTGGGAAAAGCTCATGCTGTGGTGACAAATATTCCCTTATGAAACCAGACAAAGAGTGTGCGTGCTATCACATCAATATTTTTTTCAAAGTAAAACATTTGGAGTAAAACAGAGAGTCTTACTGGCATCCACAATAGAGTAACTTGACGGCAGTTCGTGGCAGACAGCTGCTTTATCCTCCTCCATACATCCAAGGTCACCAACAGATCTGAGGAAAGGGTCATTCAGTAGCAGCACCAGTACGCTTGACGTAAAACTGTTCAAGGCCAAACTACTGCAGTACTACGCCTGGGATGTGTGTGACTTGTTTTGTTGGCTCAACTGTTTACATAAAATAAAAAATATATAGAAGACTGAAGGATTTGTGGGAGGAAAATGAATTTTTCTGGTGGCTGTGTTGGCAAAGTTGGACATCATACAACCACGATGTCCTGGGTTCATGAATGTCGAAGGGTAATTTATTGCCTGACTTAGTCTTGAGCTACAATAGGATCAATTTTTTTGTTCCTAACTTGTCCTGAATGCGGCCATAACTTGACCACGCTCTGCATACACCAGACTAACCTGCTAATACTCACTGGTTGTGAAGGACACGGGCTTTGTCCATTCTCCCCACAGCCTGCCGTTGACAGAGCAGCGCACCCTGGAAGAGTAGCGAGTGTTGGGAAGCAGATGTTCCAGTTTGTTTTTGCAGAGCCCACTCACACCTTCGCAGCTCAGCTATTGCAAGATCACAAAAACCACAAACACGCACTGAAATGGTTAACTTTCAGTTCTGCAGTATGAATGTTTTAGTTCAGCTGGATTAAGGTCACCTCAGTGGTGCTGCCTGGGTCTGTAGCGAGCTGACAGAGGAGGTTCAGTTGAGACCAGTTCCCCTGTATGATCCAGGACACAGTGGTGTTTGTCACCCCGGGGATCACTCTGTCCCACTCCACAACTGGAAACACTAATGGCAACACACACATGAAATCACAAGTGAAATACAGAGCATTATCAGAGATATGACAGCATATTAAAGTCATCTGCACATGTTCCTCGATTCTTTAGATGTTTAAAAACACAATTGAACATATGCAGCAACAACATATACTGTGTTTTCCATGTTCTGTTTGGATGTTTGCGTGACCTCTGACCTCTGTCAGAGATGTTGAAGCTGTAGCTCTGTGTTTCCTCTCCCAGCTGGTTCTCCACCACCACAGTGATATTGTATTCATCCAAGAGTGGGATGGCTGGGAAAGTACAAGACAACGGCTCACAGTTGATAGGAGCCCGGTCTGAGTTCCTGTATTTTCATTAAGAAGAGGGAGCATCCAGTAATATTTAAAACAAGCAGGCAACCTTTTCTGCCCTGTAATCCCATTTGGTTGAGTATGGTATACTTTTGTAGTTTAGTTTGAAGAATATGGAGGCAGCCTCGGATTAATTTAATTTTATATTTGAAACCTTGTTGTTTACCGTTATTAAAAGAATATGAATACGCTGTATTAAAGAAATCTCTACACAATAGGTCCGAAAGCTAATTACTATTTATTTACTACCAAACTTCATAGCAGAGCAAAGTAGCCGTGTGATCAGCTTGGGATGCCTTGGTGAGACCCAACATTTGACAAGAGAAAAGTTGGTCGTGTAGCAGTGTAATTTCTCAAAGCATACATGCTGTCCATATTTAGGAAAACACTGCCATCTACAGTATGCCTGACATAGTGAATGCCTGGTTAATGGGTGCACTTACTCTACGTAGAGAGTGTGTGTCTGCTTGTTGCGATCGTGTGGGTATCGTTTTCTGCCTGAATCCCAGGTGCAAGTGACAGCTGTCATGTCTGATGTCACACAGCTAAGGTTTCTGGGCTTCTGGGGAGGAACTATAGCATGCACACACACACACACACACACACACACACACACACACACACACGTAAAAATTCTTTGGAAAAGTGACAGTAAAATAATGTAAAAAAAAAACAAAAAAAAAACCAAACCAGTAATTCAAACTTACAGCTGACGTAGTTCCAGGCATAACTCATCTTGCCTGTTGCATCTTTGCAACTGAGTGAAAGAGCTTTAATTACTCTTGCTGGGATGGTCAGGTTGTCTACAGCGATAGCCTTGACTCTGTCTCCAATGCTGATAAGAGGATATTTGTTGTCATTGAAGGTAATGCTGGCAATATTGACTCCGTTTGGGGGAACACAGCAGAACATGGCACTGTTGCCCTCTCTCAGCACCCTCTGGTGGGGGAAAATCTTGGTCTTGTCCTTTGCCTGGGCTCCTGCAGGTCAGAGAGTAGAGCTCAGTTATGAGGATCTGCCCAGCAGAGTGTACAAACTCTTTGAAATATCTATAGTCTCTGGTAGGTTTATAGATAGTTCACTGAACTCTATTTAACATCAGCCCTTAGTACAAGATTCTAGTAGTGAAAAACCTCATGTACCATTAAAGAAAAAAGAGAAAATATCATATTGCCTCCACAAACAATAAGCAATAAAAATGCCACCCATCCAAGTTTATTATGGCCAGGCTTTGACTATCATGTGCATTGCAACAGACATTTGCAATGATTGCAACAGACTCTGCAACTGTTGAGCAATGCTGAAGTCAAGATTGGTGAAAGGGAAGATAAAACAGATGGGGGCCTCACTCCTCCTAAGAGAACAGATGCTCATGCTTATTTGATGTTATGATTAGTGGAGCAGTGCACACAAGAAACTTACCCATTTTCAATGTATTTGATTTAGTTTTACTCACTGACATAAGTAACAAAGACTCAGAATACAATAGCATCATCTCACCATAGTTGGTTATCCAGTTGCTCCAGGGACTCGGGACAGGCTGATTAAAGAAGTGTCGTACCCTGACTGAGTGATCGACACACTCCAGAGGCAGATCAGAGGTCCATGTCCATGTGTAATTATCTGAATCCACCGAAAATAGACTCATATTTCTCTAGATGAACAAAAACAAGGGAAAATAGCACATGAATCTCACAGGAATTTAAGATTATCCACACCATCACCAGAGTAAATGCTGCTAAAAGTGGGATAATCAATACCATGGAATTACTGGGATGTGACTGTAGAGCCTTTAAACAGCAAGAAATCCAGACAGCAGTACTCACATTGTAAATAACGATGCGGTTTTCAGCGCGGCCAATCTGGATCTCATAAATGTCGCCCACTAAACCCCTATGGTTTACCAGCCAGCTCACCAAGAGGGTTTGCTTGTCACTGATAGCCTGCAGATGACTGATGCTCGGCCTTGGCGGCTGCCAAACTGCCACACAGTGCAACTCATTGTATGTGAGGTTACAGGACATATTTGAGAAATTTAAAAAATGTGAGATGAGAGAATTTTTAAGGCATTTTTTGGAATTTCTTTTTTTTTTTCATTTCGATAGACACACAGGGGGTCTTGGCTGGATTCGGTCCCTAGCTCCTGTGGTAACAGCTCAGCTTTAATACAGGGCATCCTGAGATTAGAAAATGTAAGACAAACAAACTCACCAGTGTCCAAGGAGAATCCACTGTGATCCTCAGAAAACAGTAGACAAAGCCCGAGCAGATTTATCAAGGATATTCTCAAACTTGTCATCCTCTTGATAGATGGAAAACCAGATCGAAATGCTGGCCACACTGCACATACGGACTGAAAGTCTCATGAGTCAGTGGTTAATGGCAGCCTGCCCACAATTGCTATAAGAGCATTGCGTAATCATGTATGTTCGCAATCCACTAGAGGTGTGTAAATATCAAGTTGATGTTGGCAAAATACACCAAAAACACAGATGTCTGCCACAATAATTTTATATACAGAACAATATCAATATGGCACATCACAGTTCTGATTACAGAGATTACAAGAGAACACATATCAAACAAAACATCATTAATGTGGACAGTGCATGAAGCAATTTACACACAATAAATTATCAGAAAAGGAGGTGAACAGAAAACATACAACCAGTCTTTACAGAAATCACTTTTTTTCAAGAATTTTTGGCACTTAAGTGAGAAAAATAACAACAATAGGAATATGTTCCTCTTCCAACATAGTGTGCATAGGTAGCCTTTCCATAAATCTATACATATATTTAATATTTAGTATATTTCTATGTTTTTTCGATACTCACAATCCCTTATAAATATTATTAAAGATCACATGGAGAAAGAATAGGACTCTATACATTGTTTGGGGAAGGATATTGGTTTCTCAAATATTTCCATTTTCTTGTAAGTGCTCATAGGAAAATAACAGCAATACTTCCCCTCCTGACTTACCTTAGGTCCCAGTGTTTGGGACACAAGGGTACCACTGCCATCAAACAAGTGCAACAGAGAATAAAAAGAATTACATTAGAAGTAAAAACCAGGGGAGTACAAGTATAAAAGCTGATTTACAAAGAACTTGTTCGCTAAAAGGCACAATGGTTTCATCACGCAGGAAGAGAATGATTAATGGCCACCACATACACTGATAAAGGCACATATACTGTATCTGTGTATACTTCCTCCCTGCAACTATTCCCTTATTTGAATACTTGGGGTTTTCTAAAAAGTCCACTTATATCCATCGCATTTAGATGGGCACAAATGCACACATAAACAAAACACATATTAGCAACAGATATATTCTTGTCGGTCCAGTTACATGACAGGCAGCTTGCATTGCTCGTTTCTCTCTAATGGTTCTCAGAGATAAACAATGTTCTCCTCGCCTGCCTCCTCCCCGTTCTGTCCTTCAAGGGAGAGATAAGCCTGTGGGGGAAGGAGGGGGGTAAGAGAGGGAGACGAGGAGTAGTCATCCTCATAGAGTCCTGTGACCTCTGATCTCCAGGTACCCAGGGATCGCCTGTCCAACGGCGGGCTGAAGTGTGCTGGAAGGAGCATAACAGATCTTATTTTTTCCTGTATGTACAATATAGGCTCAAATATTTTATTGTGTTCTTATATGATGGGCATATACACTAAAAGGAGGCTTGACAAAAGGCTGCATGTCTTTGCTTGCTGTCCAGAACTTCATACATGGGAGGGAATACGAGTACACTTACTGTTGTTGGTCCTTTGCGGCTGTGCAGTCACTCTGCTGCTGAAGGGGTGGATGGAGTCATTCACAGGCCGGGGGCAGCCATGGTTGTTACTGCAGTTTGTGTATGCGAGACCATCCGGAGGGTGTTTGCTGTGTGCCTGGCTCAGCAGGGTGTTCAGGCTGTTGTAGAGGCTGGCACTCAGGCCAAGGTTGGCGGTGTAGCTGGAGCTGTGCAGAGGGCCGTCGTGGTTCTTCCTCGGCGCAGAGAGCAGGTGCTGGTGCTGGTTGTTGTTGGCGGGCTGGTGGAGGTGGTTCTGCTGGAGGGAAGCAAGTAAGGCTGCTTCGTTCTCGTACACTGAGCAGTTACCATCCAGGCTGCCTGAACGGCTGTGGCTGGACACCTGGGACATTGAAACAACACACAGGTGACATTTTCATCTCCACACCACTCATTCTCTCCTTTCTCTGCATTACTGTACCTCCACCTGCCTGCCTCTGCTTCCTTACCTTGTATCCATCCAGTGGTATCGTAACAGGCAGGCTGCTCTGGCGGTTGTGTCTCCAGCTCTGCAGCAGCCTCTGCTGCACTTCAATCTTCTCCTTCTCCCTCTCCACACTCCTCTGGCCCTCCCTCAGTCGATCCAGATTTTGCTGATACTCCAGCAGTTGAGCCTCCAGCTCTTCGCGTTCGCAGCGCAGACGCTCAGCCTCCAGGAGGCATTGCTGCTCCCGCTGCTCCAGCACACTCTCCTGTTCACTCTGGAAGCACATATGGTACTTTAACCTCTCATTACATCTTCCTGTAGCTATGATAGTGTTCAACACAACAGTGTGTTTAACAGAGTGTTAGATTTGAAGGATCCATCCACTCTAAAGCAACAGATTTTGGTGATCTGCAAAAGTAATAAAAACACCACTTACACCACTTATTTGTAAAATACCTTCACGATAAAACCCCTCATGCTCTATTAAAAATGTTAATCCTTTTCTTATACTTGCTGTGGTAATGTCAATAAGTTGAATGCATGGTGCAAAACAATGTACTTCAGAAAATGTATTCATGGATGGGATTCGGAGAATCAGTGAATGGGGAAGTGCATTGCATGTGTTGATGCAGTATATGGCATTGTGATATTGTTACTACACCTTCACAGTGAACGTGTTTCAGTTTGACATAAAGAAAGTAAAAAGCTGACACCGTTTCACACTGACATTAGATGAGAGGAGACTCCAATTTGCTCACCAACAATGGCATTAATGAATTACATTGCCCTCACATGCTGCATTTTATGTCAGGAATTATATAGAGAGTATATACAATATGTTGCAAATGCTTAGAAACCAGTTAGCTTTATATACAGAGAAACTCCGACCCATGGTCAAAGGAAAAAGGAAGTTACAACATTTCACCAGAAAATAACATCTGACTGCACCTTAAGAACTGCTGATATGTACTGCTACTACCTCATTCATAGGCCACAGGTTTTGTTCATATGTGACAGCCTTTACTTCTTATTTTTCTGAAATCAAATTTCTAATCTGTATGAGTGTCTCAATTCATTTCATTATTCGTTCAAGGGTACAGCAAATCAGCTGGTGGTGTTTTTGACTTTTTACCTTTTATTGCCTTCATCAGCGCGAGGCTTACCTGTTGTTTCTCTCTGGCCAGACACTCTTTGTCCCAACGCTGCTGTTCCTGTTTCAGCTTCACATGGAGTTTCTGCACCTCATCCACCTGTTCTTTCTTCTTCTCTAAGCCCTTCTTTTCTACTTCCTCTTTCTTCTTATCAATGCTCCTCTGCTTCTCCTGCTCCTGGATAATAACAGAAACCCTTTTAATATTTTCTGTTGTTATTTCAAAAAGAGGCAACTGAATTCTAGTCTAGTCTGCCTCAAAACACCGGTACTGTATGCCGCAGGTCTGCATGTGGGAAAGATATTTAATCTAACATGAATATCATGTGACTGATACCAGACTGTTTTGAAGGGAAGTGAGGGTCCGGAGCTGAGGTTTTTCTCCCTCCTGGAGAAGGAGTTTCTGGACTTCATGGCAGCTGTGCTGGAGGGTTATAGCAGCCTGTCAACACAAGGAGGAGACACCTGATCACACTCCAGTTACCAATTATAAAATCTATTAAAATTGATCAAGAAACATTTAATATTATGGTATTCGCTATCAACTATTTTCTGGTTATCAAGGATATCAAAAGCATATTGACTGTTTATTAATCATTAGAAAACACTTTTTAATGCCTCATTCTGCAATTATAAACACATTAACATTGAGTTTTCCCCTAATAACCTCCTAATTACTGCTTATTGATACTAAGTAAGGAAGTTGTTGCACATTAATTACAATCTTAGGAATGTAACCCTAACCCTTAATATCCCTCACCCCATTCATTATCACTTTGTATTCATGTACAGAATACCAAGTTCTTAATGTTTAACAAAGCCAAAGATTCACGCATGCATTCAGTGACAGATACTTGTGTCTTCTCTCACCTGCAGACTGTAAAGAAGCTGAGTCAGACTCTGGACGCTCTCTGCCACCTACAGAAAACTGTGTTACTACAGGGGAACATTAATGCACATTTATTTTATGATCAAACATTGCTCATGAACTGCAGTGGTTGAACCTTTAACAGCGTCCCTTTGGTGTCTCCTCTTCTCAGCTCGACAGCAGAGCTCCACAGTATGCCGTCCAGCCCCGTCAGCTCGCTGTCTGATCCCAGAGAGGTGGAGCTCATACTGAGCGTGCTCAGATAATCCGCTGTAGCAACAAAAAGATAAGACAGGCCCAAGAAAATGGTGGTTCACCCATGTTGGTCAGCAGTATGTGGGCATTTATGTCAACTTCAAGTCAAGCATCACAAAATGAATTCCAGGGTATATCTGTGACTCACGTTCAGTAGGAGACTCCTGGATGCTGCTGCCGTGGCTGTTGTAACTGCAGCCCTCTGGTCCTTGGACTGGAGAACTCTGACTTTGAACAGAAAGGCTATCACGAGCCTGCAGAATGGTCATCAGGTTCTCTGCTGCAGGGGAAGAAAATATCTGTCAAAACTCCAGATAATTCACCAACCATGACAACTGAACAGAAATCCAGAATACCATCTCACTGTGAAATTAATCACTTCCACTTCTGCTGGTTTGCATGTTCAGCACACTGTTCTAATTAACAAATCTTCAGTATCTATTTATTAGTACTGATGTACTTTGCTGATTAGAGCTCAAGCTGAGTTTGGGCTGAGCTGGAAGGAAGCCATCAAACTAAATATACAGATAAGAATGATAAAGGCGCAAGTTATCCAGTGCCAAAAGACCTTTTTCATAGCAGATATGTTGACTTTGTTACAGCAGGAAAAGCTAAACAAAAATTTAAATTAATGATTGTGATGAAAAGGGCCTTTAGGTGAAACAAAACTAGCAGGAGAATGAGGGAGATGTCAGTGAAGCGTGTTCTGCTCATGGCAACACAGTCCTGAAAAGTAATATAGGTAAAAAATCCAGTGTTGTTGTACTGTTGCTATGTACTGGGACTTTAAGTAATGGATACAATTTGCTTAAGATGAGTACAAATAGAAGTGTAAAACCAGGGTTTCCTTGTAAAGACTCTTGTGTAAATCCCCTATGTCAGGGAGGGCCCTGCGTACAAAAGTGTTTGATACGGTGTTTCCCCACATATAGATTGTATTTAGGCTGACTAACAAAACAGATTTCCCCCACCCAACACACTTTCTGGTATAAAGCTGAAAGTGATTACTAATAAATCTGCCAGAATGGTGCACTCATGTTCATTTTTTAAGTAGGTCATAATCATTGTGATTATGATGAGTTGGCCTCAGTGCTTTTGAAACGCATTCTTGTACTGATGTGTGCCTGCAGCATCATGCAGCCCATACCAGCGTTTTTTTACCTTCTCTGAGTGCAGCTGTGAGCAGTGAGGAGGCCTGTCGTGGCATCTCATTGTCGATGTCCGGTTGTACCAGCAGGTGGCGATGTGGCACAGGCTCTGGCGAGCGGAGGGTTAACTCCGTAAGCTCGGCATAAAGCTGTAACTTCTCCTCCAAGCTGGTGCAGATTCGCTGGTCCTGACCCAACAGCGCCTCTACACAAAATAAACACCAAGATTAGGACTTAATGGTTCTATTAGAGAATAATGATGATGATGATGATGATGATGATGATGATGATGATGATGATGAACAGATAAAATGTGCCGTTGGGCATGCAAATGTTTTCACACCTTGGAACTTAGTGATCTTCTGAACTCTCACTTCAGCCACCCGCCTGGCCTCCTCTGTCTCAGCACTTCGCTCCTCCTCCTCCTCTTCCTCAGGACAGCTGCCAGGTAGATCAGTAGGTTAGCCAATGAGTAACACACACACATGCGCACATTAACCAGACACACAACATGCAAACAGATTCTGAAGAGAAGCTCTAACATATGAGCACCCACACAGACAAACACTGTAGGCATGACCTGACACACACACACACACACACACACACACATACACACACACACACACACACACACACACACACACACACACACACACACACACACACACACACACACACACCTCTCTACAGCTTGTCGTATGTGCCTCATCCACGCATTCCTCTCGTCTCTGGTGGTGGTGTGAACTTCATACATCTCTGGTCCCACTGAGGAGGCAGAGATAAGGAACATCCCTCTCTCCTCATTGGCTACTTCTCGAACAATGAGCTTCTGCAGAGGGATGACGGGAGGCTTTTGGTCCTGAAAAAGCAGACAAAATGCACAAACATGGGTTAACGGATGGAGAAAAAATGGACAGACAGCTGGACTGATTTCTAAGTGTTTTTCAGGTCAAGGCTTACCACCGCAGCAAATATAAAGCGCTGGTCTTTCTCTTGTAGGAAAACCAGAACATCTGTGAGCAGGAGAGCCAAAGTATCTGAAAACAGAAGAACAGAAACACATGTAAACTGGTTGTCTGTTATATTCAAAAGATCTTCAGGCACAGATGATCTCATACACACCTTTGAGACGTCCCGTGGCAGTCTTCCAGAAGACCAGTCCTTTATGCTGCAGATCCCTGTGTTTGCTATGCAGGTCCTGTTTGCGAAACACCTTGCCATTCTTTAGCTTGGCAAAGCTCTTGTTCTCCAGCCGAGCCAGCACTTCCTGAAGTTCCTGACACTTCTCATACTTACTTACAGTCAAGTCCACTGTGGTGATGATGTCGCGGATCTGAGCCAGGGCACTTGACAGGTCAGAGTGTTCCTGGCTTCCCTCTGTGGGGGCAAAGAGGTCACATTAAAGTAAGCTTTACCCTATGCAAGACACTGTTTTCCAATTAGACAGCACTCAGCTCAGATAATTAGGCTCGTTATATATTCCAGACAAAGCAGAAGTAATTAACACAAGTCAGCTCTCTGCAAACACAGCAACTTTATACAGATTGGCTTTCTTTACCCATTAAATACTGAGTCACGAAAAGGAAATGCTCTCAGTCAGGCTATTTTAAAAGAACAATGTCACATCACACTAAAAAGAAAAGAATGCAAAATTTATAATATAGTCTCACTTTACCAAAAAAAATTCAGTGACACTTTGATGATGAGCATAGTATCTAGTTGTGTTATAGTTCTTTTCATATAGTAGTCTGGCCTGAAACATGCAGTACTGCAGTAAATACTTTGACCATGTTACAAATTTTACCATATGTTTTGATCGAAGGAATGGTACAATACAGGATACATAATGCATTACATTAATCTGTGTGTTTCCCCTCACTGACCCTCCCTGGGCACACCTTAGCAGGTAATGTATTCAAAGTACAACTTTTTACAAAGGCAAGTGCACATTTTCACAGCCCTACCTCTACACTCCTCCAAAGCACCAGCCAACATATATACAGCATGTCAGATGGTTCAGAGTACACTCATTACAATGCATCAACCATCTTGTGAGGTAATCGACATTAGTGGGGAAAAAAAGGAGCGAGTGAAAGAGAAAGAAAAAAGCAAATCCCCATCTACAATCAAATGCTTTCATCTAGTGGGTAGTTCCCTACGACTGTCAGAGTATGATGAGAAAGGTCCCATTTCAAGCATAACGTTTTCACAGACTCTCATTGTAAATTTAATCTTTTCTTGTTTTTGGAAAACAATTGGGTCCTCCAGTCAAGCAGCAGCAGATGGAAGAGTGGTGGATTGCCAGACCACCAAAACTGGCCTATGGGCCAAAAGCCATGTGAATGCAATGATGTCAGACTGGTTTGTTTCATCGTCACCCCAAGAACCGCCCTGATGCAAGCCATGGGACAGATTCTTGACAAACATTTTGTTATGTAAGAACATAAAAATGTCCCTTGCTGTGCTCTTTGTGTTGTTGCTTCCACTGGATATGCCACAGACTTAAGAGTTGCATGTATTTTCGGTTTAGGACACAGTAGAGCTGACATACCTTGAGTGTACTGTAATATCCTCTCCAGCAGCACTGGGTACTTGGTGATGCGTTGAGTGACCAGCAGGATGAATTCAGGCACCTCTCTCCGTCTGACCAGAGAGTTATTGCTCTGTTGCTGTGAGACAAGAGGAAAACATAAAAATGAAGACCACATCAAGTAAGATATTTTCTATAAAACTGTCATTTAAAAAGCAGAGGTGTGGTTATGGGGTCTTACTTTGACGAAGTTTTGGAGTTTTTTGTTTTGCTGCTGCAGCTCTTTGAAGACATTGACGGCCTCGGTGTGATGGCTGCAGAACTCTCCGTACACCTGCTTCATCTTCTCAGCATTTTCACCTGAGAACTGAGGAAAAAAAGCCATAAGAGACTGACTACAGACCGTGTATCTGCATGTGTTTACATGCCTGAATGTGTCTTTGCCAACCTGCTGAAGCAGTACATCTCCGATCTGAAGGATGAGGTAATTTCGGGGGTTCTCAGGTTGGGTTGCAGCTTGTCGGCGTTCCTGCAGCACTCCAAACAGGTTTCTGTGAAAGAGCAGCAGAGGGTCCAAGCAGGGGAAGATCCGCGCCACACAGTCCCAGTCCAGCTGCAGCTCCTCCACCATGCCTCTCCTGAACACCTCCGACATGACCGTCAGGGTTTGGATGTGGTGCAGCTCCGTCTGCATCAGCTCTATATGGAGCCAGTGACAGTGGATTATGGGCCTTGTACTAATTTGCCTATTGCAAAGGTGATTTTTTAGCTCCACCCACTCAGGTTTGACTCAACCAGTAAGATCTGCTTTACAATTACAGGTACAGTATGCACGTTGCATAATGCTCATATAAAATACCATATTAAGAGGAGGTGTCCCACCATAAATAACATCCTGTCGTTTAACGGTGCGCCTGTCATGCTGCCTGCAAAACTCCGGAGTGACCGCCAGGCTCCATGACTCCACCTCAAGTCCCAGCAGGTCAGCTGACAGGTCGTTCAGTAGAGAAGCATCAACTGGATCTGCAGGAACAAAAGCAACCTCGACAGTAATTCTCTATCTTATGGTTGTGTGGGTGTGACAGATTATGATGTGAGCTTGTCCTTCTCACCCTGTGCTGTGATTGGCTGCTCGGTTGAGGGGGGAGTCGCTGTGACCGGTGTTCCGTCATCAGACAATGAGCTGTTAGTGCAAGCTGTCACACTGCACTCACCGTCCACCCCTGCTGCATCACTCAGCCGTCTGCGCAGGAGCAAAATCAGTTAGATCTGAACATGGGAGTTTTTTTGTCTTTGCACGGTTCTATTTATTCAGGCAGTTTAAATCACATTCCAGTTTTTGGAGGCTGAAGTTGCATTTGGCTGATATTTTGTGCCAGTATTCAAGCGTTTCTCTGACACGACCTTAAGGCAAACTGACCTACCCCACCCATTCAATGGTTAAATTATATGCATGTTATAAAAATGTAAATGGTTTAATCTGGTTATATTCACAATTGAACAAATTCAAACATCATTCTGATTTTGCCATTGTACCTGCTGTCTATAGAGATGGAGAGGCTTTTGGAGAGCGGGGCGACTGTTTCTTTCTTCTCTCTGGTCGTTGTGGGAAGTGAGGAGGAGGAGGAGAACATGGAGGCTGGAGAGTTGTCTTTCACAGAGTCTGGAGGAGAGGCCGGGACAATGAGCAGGAAAAGGAATCAGTCACACCTTGGAGGCCTCCCATTCTACAAATAAATACTTCACATGTCTGTTTTGTGTTCAGATGCTTTGTTTGTATTTACGTAGTCACTGACTGTAACAGTAACTACATTTCTCATCCTTCATTGTTTAACTGGGCATGTAGCCTGCAGTGGTGACGACATGTTCTAGTAACTGAAGCTGACTGTATTTGACCTTGACACCTTGGTCAGACATCAAACACTCCGTGAAGACGCACAGCATCACATCAACAAATAAAATGATCCTGTCAGTGCAGGAGAAATACTCAACCTTTGAACTCATGCACAAACACACACATAAACACGATCCGGGCCAGATCCCCCACTGAGATAGATTAAAATTTAACTTGTTTTACCAGGGAAAGAACAACAGGCAAGAGTGGGGGATGAGGAGCAATGGCTTTCTTAATCTGCTACAGGAGGAACGAGGGAGGACAGGTAAGAACTTAATCAAAGACCATGGGAGGACAATATTGGGGGGGCACTCACTCTGTGGGAGAGACAAGGTCTTGCTTTTCATCAGTACTGCATTCCTTTCCTGCAGCTTCTGGAGAAACACAGAATCACATTAACATCAGCAGCTGTAAACATCAAATTCAGTCGATACTGGAGACAAGTTATGCCAAGATAAAAACATTATCTGCCCACATACTCTTGTTATGTATCATCAGTTTGTGATGTTCAACACATTCCAGGAGGTCCTTTGTCACTGAGTGTTGGAATTTACTCTTCCTGTTGTACCCACTTCCTCTCTGCCTGCCTCTGCTTCAGTAACTGATTTATATCTTTCTTTGGCATTTTGCCTTTATTGGACAGCGGAGCAGAGTGTGACAGGAAACACGGGGAGAGACGGAGGGAATGACCTGCAACAAAAGCTTTGATTTGAAGGGGGGGGGGGGTGCTGCCACACAGCACAGCATGTCTGGACATAGTCAGCTGACTGTTACAGATTTCTAATATTTCCCAAAAAGGATGTGAACATACTGGATTCAGAACAGCAGAGAGTTTAATGAAAGTAATAGCTGTAGCATAGGAACAACATGAGAGAGACAGATTTTCAGCTCAGAAGGTGTTAATTAAAGGCAACCCCTGACATTTTGACCACTATTGGCAGTATAGAGCAAAGTTGCTCGAGTGGGCCCCCATTGTGTTTGTACCATGCATACGCACAAGGACAAGTGCAAATGGGTGAGCACACTAGTGCTGATTTGAGAGTCCTCTGCTGATCGACGGTGGTAACAAGACAAAAAAATGCAGCAACAAAGGCAGTGAAGAAGAAGGCTGCAAGCCTTGCAAATATTTTATGACAAAGGAAACACACTGAACATGTTTGTGTGACACTGAATGTAAAATTTACTTTTGTATTTAAATCTCCACAGGGCAACTTTTAGTCCCCAGCATAGCTCAAGCTCTAATAATGCTACATCCTACATTTCCCATAATGCATTCTATAGCATTGTTAGACTCTTTCTTCTGCAAATTTGGAGTCTCCAAGCTCAAGCAGAATTAATTAATTTTCTCAAACTGACAAATCTCCTCCAGAGTAATAAAAGACATTATTCCAACTATGACAAGTAAACCCACAGTATATGTGCAAAATTGTTGCAATGTGCCTTTAATATGGAGACCTTCTCCTTGAGAGATTGTCAGATTCTTGCAAATAGTGTAAAATGACACCCTGTGTTTCTACCTGTGTTATTATCCAAGACAGCTTTTTCCCTTTAAATATTTTAAATCATTCATTATGCTTTTTTTTTTTGAGAAAAAAATGAAGTGTGTGATGTTGATGGTTACCTTTCCACAGGCTGCGACAGACTCTCGACAGTTTTTATGGACATTCAGGAAACAGTCTACAGACAAAGGCAGATGAAATCCCAGTTAATTTCATCAGTTAACTGATAACAACAAAACCACCACATCTCTGAATTCAGTGTCCAGATGGCTGTCGAAGCGCCCTGCTCCTCGTGATGGATGTTGACTTTGAGAGAGGAAGAAAACTGACATCACGTCAAAACATCAAGGAAGCACGTGAGAGGAGATTTACAGAAATCCTAAACAGTTCAGTCACCACAGACACAAAAACAACAACAGTACTGAGAGTACAGCACTTACTGGAGCACTGCAGCAGCTCCTTCCCAGAAACAGACTTATCACAGGCCACACAGAGAGCGGGACCAGATGGAGACACAGGAACAAACTGGTGTCCATTAGTGGCTCCTGACTTCTCCTTTCCCTCCTTCACCTCTTTCCCCTTCACCTGGAACACGAGTAAATATTTTAAACTCACTCATTCAGCTAATGTTTACTGCAGTTAATGCCACAATATCACATAAACCTCCAAAGTAGAAATAACAGCGAGCAGCAGGCAGAATGTGGTGGTCGTCTTCTTGCTGAAACACACCTGTTAAAGTGGAGCTAGTTGAGATAAAGGGGCCTCTGAGTGAGATTGTCTGTTTACTTTGTTAAGGTCCATGGAGACTGGCTGCTGTGGAGGTGCTTCATCCTTGGGGGGTGGGAGGACATCAGGGGGATTCCTCTGTATATGTGTGTGATATTGCAGTGTTTATTTTCTTATCAGACTTTACAGGGAAGTCTAAGAGTGCATGTTTGTTTTTCGACTGTTCATGTGCATCGTGTGTCTGCACATACACGGAAACATGTTCTTGACCACACGCGCACGTGTTTATGAGATTAAGAGTATACTATGGAATGTGTTTTGGTTGCTCATGCTGTGTGGAGGGGGGTCTATGCATTATGTAAGAGGATATTTTCACTGTGTCCTGTTGCTAAGGCCTAAGGAGAGGGAATTTCTCCCTCACCAAATAAAGGCACCGCGCACAGACAATGGCTCCCCAGCACAGGAATCCTGACCTGGCCTGTCTGAGAGGTGCTAAAACTTTTACTGCACTACTCTGGGATGTCTTTAAGCTCTGGCTTTACATTTAATAAAGTTCATCTGTAAGGATTCAGTCATGTAGGTGAAATCTTAGCCAGCAGGAGTCATATTTTCCACTGTGTTGCTTCACCTTGGTCTTGTTGCGAGTGCTGGACATCCTGCTCTTGAGGAAGCTGAAGGTCCGGCTGACTTTGTACTTCTCTGACTCGACCTTAGACGGGATTATGTACTTGTCCCACTCCTCGTCCTCGATCCTGTTTCAATGTCAACAGTTAAGTCAGCAGCCATCACAGCTATTATTTTGGCCCATAGAAGACTGCAGCATTCAAGGCCAACATGCACACTCCCAATAAACCAATCATACTTTCAGTACACTAGAGTTGGATAATCCGGTGCATTGGCATCATGCTGGAATGAAAGAATGTCCAGACAGTCTTCCAGGACCCCTGGTCTACAGACTATTACTCTTAACAACATGCTTGGCATGCTTGGAAGTCACTATGGACTCTAGTGGATACTATTTATAGTGTGACCTTGCCAAGATACAATTAATAATGAGTAAACTATCGACAGCAACTTACGCTGGTTACATGACATATTCTAGGTGAAAGGCAACATGACAGAACGTAAAGAAGAGAAACATGCGATGTCACATCAAACCTAACACTGTGACCCGACATAAAAAGTGTTAATATAATCTACTTCCGAGGGTTCATACATGACCAAATACAGCTGCAAAGAATCCATGTGGTTAATGGGTGAGTTGGGGAATGGTTTTACGACGGGGGTTAGAATGAGTTACGCCACTCATGCATGGCTGCGAGGCCGTTCTGGTGAAAACATACTCTTTGAGGAACTCTGTGAGGGTGAGATGTTGGAGCGATGCGCTGCTCTCCTCCTCTGCTGACTGGGCCCGCTTACGGAAACCCAAAACCCTGCATGGATATAACACACCTCAGACCGGGTTGCTGCGTTTCGGCTCATCAGGAGACTCAAAATGTTAATCATGTGATCAACTATTAGAGTCAACAAACCATTTCTGGGCCTAATACAGTGTGCATGGAGAAGAAAGATGACTACGGGTTATATATGCAGATAGTCACAGGGATATTTATGCTACAGATAGTTTTAGTAAACCTTATAATGTATTAGTCAATGTTTAAGACAGAGACGACATCCGCATTTTGTTGACATTAGGTGAAAACTGATGTAAGTCTGATCAGGTTGGTGTTGTGTATATTGTGGTATTAATATGATCTATTCTAATACAATAATCTGATGGTCCGATAGGATGATCTAATTGGCTAATATGATCTTCTAAAATGTTTCCTCTGTTAGCAATGCATGGTTATTAGCAATCAAAATGCATTAGCGCATGAGAAATGTATGAGGCAATGAGATGAAATCAGCTGTGAAATGAACATGGACAGTGGCACTTATGAGATGAAAACAAAAGGAGCAGCTCGTCACATGGCAGGACTGTAAAGCAACTGTTAATTCAGTCCACTTCTTAAAATCTATCCAGAATACATACTACAATATGCACATACTACAAATGAAGTATCATTGACGTGGTCTAGACATCAGTTTGATGTTTCTGAGGTCTGGAGTCCAGACCTGTTTACTCAGGGTTATTTTGAGGTTGCAATCAGAGCGTATTCTGACCCCAGCCTTGCAACAGGAAGTATGTCACATCCTGCACACTCAGACCCCAACCGCAGGTTTTATACAGGAGATACACGTGCAAACACACACATACACACAGGCAGGCCCATCTAAGCCAATCTCTACCCACTGTTCAACAATGATGCCTAAAAAAGGGAGGAACATGTGGGTGCTGAGTACAGCTGAGCGTATTGTTTCTGATCTCACGACACAGCACACTGGTTTTACCTCTTTTCTCTGGGAGTCTCAGTCAGGCTGAATGCTCTCTGCTCTGTAAGGTAGAGTAAGAAGGACAGGCAAATGAGTAAACCAGAAATACATGTCAATAAGAGTGAAGACATCATAAGAGGTTAGAAGTGAATTAGCCAAGTTAAAAACCATCATCCCCAATCAGAATTGAGTTAGAAGCAAGTACAAGAATCCCTGAAACAATCTGGACCCAGCAGACCCCTACAGAGAGAGAACAAACAAAGCACAAGAGTTTCGTCTTGAAAAACCAGATGACACCGAAGACGGAAAATCAAAACCAAGAGGGAAAGTATGTACCCAAATCGAAGCAAAACAGATCCCTTAGAGGATCTATGAGAGTTACATAGACAGTATTTTTCCAAAGCCTCAGGATATTAAAAAATACGCTGTCTTAAATATTCAGACCTGAACTTGTCAGTCATTATATAAAAGCGTGTTTGGATGACTATTGTTTCATTAGTGAGAGAAAGAAGTCTTAATGTCAAGCTTCGGAGAAAGTCTGCTCTTGATCTCACAGCAATGCAAAGTAATCTTTTTTTTTTCAGAGACAGTGGTTTGTGCATTGCATATTACCAGTGCTGCACTCACCACCAAACACAAAATCTCACCACAGATACAGAGCTGCACAACTCGAGCCACAATGAGAAACATTGTTCTGCAAAGTTGTGTGATCTAAATATCTGGGGAAATCATTTTCAATCACTCCAGCTCTTCCATTTTGTGTAAATGTACTTTTAGATTACACCAGGTCATGAAAAGTATAAAGACACCAGATAGACCTTATAGTCATGATAACCTCCAGTTTATCCCACGGCTCACCAGAAAGAGCGAAGAGACGCACTGAAGTTTAATCACAGGCCAACCAGCAGTGTATAAGTCGCTGTTTCTCACGTTGTGCTTTTTACTTACTAACTTGGTTGAGACGAGAGAGGGATTTAGAGAGAGATAAAGCTTGAAGTAGAGAACGACTGCTGCTGCTGAATGCACCATCTACACAGGACAAAGCATGGCCTTAATGCTGCACACTCACATGTATTCATAAACACACACAAGTAGCTGACACTAAACACACATGTACATATTTAGAGGTACAGCTGATTTATGACACCTGTCTGGTCTTGCCCACGTTAGACATGTGGCACATGTGTTCATTCAGCTGGCTCCTGTGAACAGAAAGGTCATGGGGCAAAGGGTCAAAGTTCACCCACCTTCTGCCAGGTCGCTGATGGTTGCGTCTCGGTTTAGCAGCGGCCGTGACGGCTTTGCCTTGGGGGAGGAGTAGGAGTAGGAGCGCAGACGAACCTCGGCCTCCTCTGGGTTCTGGGTGAGGGAGCAGATCAGAAGGAATGGATCAGGCAGAGCCGAAAGCAGGACAGATTCTCTCCATATATGTGACTCTTTATTCATATTATTGAGCTTTTGACAGTATGGGCTTATCAACTGATGACTGTCTGCTGTAGTGCTTTACTTTGCTTTTACTGTGTCACATGAGTTTTTAATGTTTTATTGTGTTTGTAGAGCACTTTTACTAGAAAATCTGCTGCCAAAAATGTTTTAATTGCAACAATAAATGAAAGAATGACACATCATGTCCATTCATCAAGTCACATCACAGTGGAAACAGACTCTAACAGGGTGTCAACAGGCATCAGACACACACATCGAGTTCTTTTTGAAACCTTTTCAAGTTAAATTTTAACAAAGTTTAAGGCAGATTTTTGAACAAATTATATTTTTCCTATTCAAGCATTGCTGGTAAGTATATAGTTAAGTAGCATACATGTGGCCCTGTGCAGAGCTCGTTTATGTAGGAACATAGTTATTAAAGTAAGTTAGGTTAGTGTTCATTTTGCCAACAGGTAAGTATAAAGTAAAAAGACAGTATTAGATTTAGTGGTGGGTTTGTAACATCAGAAATATGGACTTCCACACAGAAAAGCTTGAGGGGACACATTCAAATTTAAGACAACTTTGACTTTTATGGCCAAATATTTAGAAAATTGGAAATAAGGCATTTTAAGGCTTTTTAAGGACGTGAAGACATCCTGGCTAAGACACAGGTGACCTGCTCATCTGTCAACTGAAGATTAAACTATGTCTGCTTAGAGAAGCAGGCAATCAGTAAGAATGACCAAAAACTTTTACATGCCTGGTCTAGAGGGCAACATATAGGTTGTAAAGACAGTGTTTTAATAAATTGTTCGGAATCCACATGCATGGAGAAGAGGACTGTAGCCGCATATTAATATATATTATATATATTTAATACGTTTAATGAAGGCGTACCTTGGTGGACTGGTGCGTACTGTCAGAGTGTGTGCAGTTAAAGTCTGGTGAGGTGTTGAAAGAGTCCCTCTCCTCTCCTGAGCTGGACTGCAGGATGGACTGCTGCTTTGAAGACGAGCAGGGGTACAAATGTCCCAATAGGTCCTCTTCTCCACTGTCACACTCAAGGCTAGGACTATTTAAACACACACGCACACAAATGAAAACACACAAAATTCATTGGCCTGTTGCTACTTCAGTCTACATGATTACATTCCTGCAGATTGCCAACAGTGGTATGTAAGTCTGATCAAGATGCCTTCAACTGTCCCACTGGGGAGGCATCAGGTTTAAGTCCTAAACTCGGCACGCTACAAGATTACGTGCTGACTCTGTGTCCATGACGACAGATAAGTGCACGGATAAGTGCACATGATCTCAATCTTGAAAACCGCCATGGATGGTCATCATGGCCAAATCCAGGCTATAATCAGGGTTTACACTGTGCAGCATTTTGCCAGCTTCAGTGCTCACAGAGGAGACCCTGCAGCACTGAGGAAACTGGAAGGAATGTTCAGCAACTTCAACACACAAACAGCTCAATTGTGTCCAGGCTTCCTGTCACTTTCCGCACCTTCACTGACTACAATCGCTGCACAAAATGTTGAGAAATGCTGTTGCTGAAATTCCAAACAGATGATGCTTGGTTGTCTTAGTGGGTTAGCCACAGGCATATTTTCAATTCGTGTCAACAAGATCACACAAAAAAATTTATAATTTGTGCACTGATTTAGAGTGTTTATTCACTCACTTTATCAGAAGAAAACTCAACCAGATGTGAGGCAGTGACCTTAGAATTTCTGCAATTAAGCAACATAGTTCACACTTTGAGTACCTTTGATTTTTTCATCCAATAATACACAGCAATAGCGTCCTACCTCAGGCCCCGGCTCGCCTCCGTTAAGCTGTATCCTCTGCGATTCAAAGCAGGAGAAACTGGCAGGCACTGCTGTGCCTGATGCTTCTGTGCTCCCTCGAACAAGCGGAAGGGGGAAGCCAGTGGGGAGGAAGGAAAAGACGGGGAGGAAGCAAAGGGAGAGGGGGGAGAGACGCAAGGGGACGGCTCCCTGTGATTCTGCAGGCCACGGCGTGTAAGCGGTGAGGACGGGTGCCGGTTCTGGGAACGGCTCCTTGAATCAGGGGGAGTCATGGAGAAGGAGTCCCAGCGTGGGCTGCCGACATGGGGTGCAGGGCTCACCTCCTCCTCCTCCCCTGGAGAGCGGTATTTAATGTCAGCGTCATCCACCTGGAACAGAAAAGTGAGAGAGTGAAGGAACCATTCCATGGGCTAAATTGTAGCTGCTGTAATGGAACATTTTACATCATATGAGGCAAGTCTGTTTTAGCTTAATGTTCTAAACTATATGACTGATGTACAGAATATATTTTAACTTACACTGATAGAAAGAAGCACTAATTTCATCCAGACTCACCTGGTCCACCAGCATAGTGTTGGCATACACTCGGTCTTTGCCATGTATCATCGCTGACAGTCTGGCAGCTGCAGCCAGAGTCGGGGACGAGGCCTGGCTTTCCCTTATGGACTGGCTTTTCTCTACAGAGATGGAGGTGGGGGGAGCCACAGAAAGAGAGAGAGAGAGAGAGAGAGAGAGAGTGAGGGGGGATTTTTCAATATTACATTTGGTTTCCACAGCAACGCCTAATAACTTCTCACAAACACGGGAAGTGACATAGACATCCTGGCAGTCGCATGTCATTGTTCAGGACCAAGAGTCTCCATATGAGTGTGTGTGCCTGTGTGGCTCTGTGCACACACACGTGAATGGGTGTGCGTGGAGTGGTGAGCGGGCACCTGTAGGCATGTTTCTTCCCCACCCTGCGTTCAGTATGGTGGCTGAGTGGAAATAGCTCCGGTGAGCACACAGTAGCATTGAGAGGAACCCTTTGGACACAGTAGAGTCACTGTGAGCAGCAGCCTGGCTTCCCTGTTAAACAGGGGAAAACACTCCTGCTCTCAAAACACATGCTGCTCCCTCTGGGATGTTGCACAAAACACAGGCTCTCCACAACACAATTTCTTGGAAAGTATTTCAGGTTAGCAAACAGCCTACAGCTATGAGGCTGAATGTTACTCGCCACAACGCTCAACTATGACAAACCTTTGATGACACAGTTGTTATACTGTTGAAGCCTATTTGTAGAATTTAATGAAATATGACAAAATGAACAGTGAACAATTTGTGGTGTTGAGATTAGAAAAACTCAACTGATACACTAGTCCAACTCAGTAACATGTAAATGTCAAAGTAGATTTAAAATGAACACAGCATTTACAGTCTGTGATGCACACACCATATAAAACTGCGTGTCTATGTACGACATAGAGTGCATGCATAAGTGCATATGATATACATTCATTAAGCACTATCCTGAATACAATTCGACATGGAACTGAATATTAGTTTTAAACTGGTGGGAAAACTGAGTGATAATGAAGGTCTGGGATCATGTGATATGATCAAAAGCTCCAGAACACAGCAGCTACTAAATGGACCCTGAGGTGTTTCCTCAGGCAAGAATGACCTATGAAACTCAAAGGCTCGGCCTGTTCAGACTCATGTCACTCACCGTGATGCCTGAGTGTTTCTTTTGCTCCTACTGTTACTGCTACTGGTCTACAATCAGTGGTGACACATGCCTCTGTCTCTTCCATGATATGTTTGCTGAACAGTAGCACAAAACAATCTTCACAGGTAAGATATGATCAGGTCTAGGAATAAGCCTTTTATCTGGCACCAATGTTAAAAGCTTATCATTGATCTTTTACGCATCTGAAATTTTTAGGCCTCAAACTCCAACCATGACCAATCGACATCACCGAATTACAAGGAACTTACCCTGCAGCTACTCATGAACACTTAAAAATAAATGTCCCCTCGGTGCTCCAGTGGAGCAAACAGAAATAGACTGTGGTTAAATTCAGCAGTCACAGGTATGACAGCATTAAGCATATGAGGTACAGCAATGAAAAGGAGATCTCACAATCTGCGAAGCATACACTGGAAAAAAAGAACCGGTAAGTAACAATACAGTACTCATCACAGTAACCAGAACAAGCAAGCTCATTAGCTCCGTTATAATATTATTATTCCTAATGAGAGTCTCACCTTATGCTGGTCAAGCCATGCCTGCAACGATGCCAGCGGTGCAATATCATGTGTTTGGCACCGCTGACTCCACCTCACCTCCTCATGCAGATATTAACCTGAGACATAACAGTCCTCTTTAAAAAGCAGCTGACCCATAGCTTATACTTAGCTGCCAAGCTGCAAGCACTGCAGAGAAGTCCAGCATTTGTAGCAGAGAATAAATCAGACCAACAATTGGCTGTGCTTCCTGTAGGCGGTGAGCCCAATAAATCTGAGCGGCAACAGGGAGACATTGATGAGGACACCAGATGATCCCTGTTCCATCCAAATGTAAAGACACTGACACACTGAACCACTGCAGGATGCAAAGTTCTTGAACTGCATCATATCTCCCAGAACCTAAAGGCACTTTTACTTACTGCAGCCTGAAATCAACAGAACAATATAAACATCACAACCTGTTCTCCTGTTGTTAACAACTTCTGAATCCTCTTAGTTTCATTATACTGTATACGAACCTAAGTCCAGATCCATGACACAGTCATGCTAGACCTTCTACTATGTATCATAGGATTAGTTTTAGCCCAACATCAAATCCAGAGAGGGGGTCAGATCTTGGATGAGGATCAAACCACTGTTTGAAAGCAGATACTGTTTCATAAAAGCCCACTTAAGGAGCTTGACAGACAGGACTAATAGTTAAGGTTCTGGGCCAGGTCCAAAGCCACAGCTGGCCGCCACGGGCCCGATCATTCACACACCTCTGAACCATAAACGCCGCCTCGGTGAACATTACTGTCAGGCACTGCGATCTGTGTTTAACATCAGTTACGGGGGGAATAACAGAGAAGAAGCAGGGAGTTCATATTACTAACAAGTTAGAGCTGCACAAAATCAATCTTTGTGCTGGAGAAGCTGTCTTTATCGCTCAGGCAGAGAGAGTTGTCCACAGGTTGCCATTTCAAAGAGGGTTTTAAGGAATGCAGAGCAGTGCATGGGGCTATTTGTGTAGGATTTTGCTCACAGAAGGTATATTTGGATGTGATGTGATATTCAGAGCATGTCCCTGAGCGAGAGCTAGCCAGCCCTATACAGTAGCAGCGCCTGGAGCAGCAGCAGTGAGAAAAAGAGAGTTCGAGCTTTACAGAGACCCAGACAAAGACCACAGTCACTGCCAGGTTTCCAGACCAGGGCAGTTAAACACAGAGAGTGACCCTTCAACCCATGCACACCCCTGGGAGAGAGAGATCGAGGAAGGCAGGATGGAGGGGGGGGAGTGGGGCTGTCACAAGGGCTCTTTCTCAAGGTTTTCTCTCTTTGGAAGCTGAGCTGAAAATGGCAAAACAAAAAGTTCAAGGCAAACAGAGCATCATAAGTGCTTCACTAAACAACTGTCACTTTGGAGAGAGCTGGGAGAAATTAGGAGCAGAGTGAAACAACAAGCCGAGTCTGAAAGAATCACAGCGGAGCGTGTTATTACCTCATGAGAGGGGAGAGGTAATTATTCGACTTCAGTGCTCATGGAGGGCCGTTTAAATCATTAAAACAATTGTCCACCAAAATCCACAAACCCACTCTGAGTTATGACACCTGCGGTCAAACATCCCGGTCCAAGCATCACATTGTGCATTCTCGCTGTGTTTACATTTCAGTGCGTCACCCGGGCCGAGAGATCCAGGAAGAGGTAAACTCAGAGTGAGTGGCGATCAGTCCTCAGAGTGGAGAAATAAACTTGTGGCTCCAGCACACCTGAAATCACATTTCTTTGCAGGTGCATTGTTACACCAGAGCTGTTTTACTTCAGATTCTGACTTCTGAAAATGTCTTACATCCATCTGGAGAATATATAGTCACTTCATAGAGTTCATATAGCGGCGCTGTTTCTGTTTCTCTGAATTGCACAAACGGGCTGTGTGTATAAAAATTGCTGATGTCAATCACAATTAAGAAGCAATAACATGGATAATCTTGCAGAAGTTTATGGTGAAAGATGAGGAAAAGAGGACTGGAGTTGAGCCATGACACAGACATGGCAGTAACTCGATCTTCCTCCGTGTCTCTCTGTCTCGCTCTCTCTCTTCCCAAAAAACACACACAGTCACTTGCACACAAGCAGTGAACTGTTTAACCATTCTGGTTGGATTTGCACTATTTTAAGCATTCTGCTCAGCTCTCCCATGACTAATGATGAAGCTACAAAGTTGTACGCCAAGTTTAAGCACCGGCATTAATTTGACTTTGGTTCAGTTTCTCATAAAAACACAACAAACTGTGGCAAACACTGAGCTTGAGCTCCAAGGACACTTCAGTGACACATAAACAAAAAACTGATTATGACAGGTGCCTGAGTATACATACATGAGGGCATATTAATCACATGGACCCCATCCGTCACGAGGCCACGACTCCTCTGCGGGGTTCATTCACACACAAAAGAGCCAGAGGATGTCCAAAGCCCCAAACCACTCAATCAGCCTCGAGTAGACCTCTGACATTCCCCAACATACTGTCAGATATCAGGTTACATCACTGGCAAATATGCAGTTATCTCACTCTGATTGACTCGCTGCTGCAGAGGAGGTCTGTGAATAAGCATGTGTAATGGGAACAGTCTAATTTTAACTGTATTGTTCCACAGTGAGCAGTGAGACGTGTCTGCCAGGAGGGCAGTTTACCATCTGTAACATGAGAAAAGAGATGCGACTGTGAAACAGTCTGTGTGGATACCAGTTAGCCGCTTTCTTTCTGACCTTCATCCACAGGCATCTAATGTCTGTCAAACTCTGCAAGCAGTTAACACTTTGTCTATGACTGTCTGCGAGGAGTATTTGTGAAATCAAAAGCAGCCTTGTTGACTTTAACGGCTACTCATACAACAAAAAATAATTGTAAGTGTGGCAGTATGGAAAGATAATTCTTCTCTCAATGAATAAATCAAGATTCCCGCATCTACTAACTACAGTACCCCTCAGTGTTACCTTTTTTACCCGTCTTCCTGCGCATCCTCATCTTCGGAAACGAGGGCCACGAGTAGTTGAACGGAGAGTCCGAGTCAGAATCCATGATTTGCAATCTTCAAGAAACTCTTCATCCAACCAGCTCAGGATGTTTGATAAAGAAATGAACAGCGCCTCAATTTACATCCATTTCCCAATGACTGAACAGGCTAGCTGCAGTTTTCACTCTCCTTTTTCCAGAGCCCCACTGTAGACAGTTTGACACTTCAGGAGTGAGCCAGCATGTTCGCCTCTGTCTCCCCCAGCCACCCCTCCCCCTAAAATCCACCCCTTCTGGCTCCACAGCTCTGCCCCCAACTGTCCGACAGAGCCGGGACCGAACCCTGTCACCCTCTGCTCCTTTTCTTAAGTCTCCTCCCTATCTACCACTTTCCTGTCTTTCTGACTGCTCCTCTAAAATCTGTGCCAACCTTTGGGTCTCCAAGTCTTTCTCTCTCCCCCTCGGTCACTCATCTACCACACACAGTATGGAGGGAGGGAGATCAACACATGCTGGCAGGAGCAGGGGGAGGAGTGTATTGACGGCCGGAAAGAGTGACTGAAGGAGGGAGAGAAACAGAAAGAGACAAAATCAAACATAGGAGTGACTTCAGAACCCACAGCGAAGACAAACACGAGGGCAGACAGCTTCGCGGAGGTGAGTCTCAGACACGGGAGAAATCATTAACCCTGTGAGTTCATGATTGCTTCAGAGATATGCCAGGCTGCAGAGCTGCACACTCCACACACTCCAAGGTACAAGCCATTCACCCCAAATATGCCTGATGCCACGTCTGAAGAGAGTCCTTCTCGATCACTCCATTCTCTCTGTGTCTTTCTCTATATTTTAGCATGTCAAAGCCAAGCTGAGGGGAAAGGGGTTTGGAGTGGGGGGGGGTGGAGAGGGTGGTGGTGGTGGTGGTGGTGGTAGACTGCCAGGTCAGCAGCCTCACCATGGAGACAGCAGTGAGAGCCGCTGCTGTTTTCTTCTTCCATGCTGTTTTTTTTCTCCCCCTTGTCCTCCTCTTGCCAACTTGCAGGAGTGCAGCGCTCCATTTGCAGCAGCAAGGGTACAAGTACATTTGGCTAGAGGTGGTAAAAGTGAGAGAATGGGATGGTGAAGGGGTTTAAGAGACAAATCAGACAATGGCACCCTGGAAAGAGGCCAAGCATGGGTTTGTAAATGCACGTAAATTAAGGAATGCGATAAAAAAAGAGAGAAAACGGGATGAGAAGGGTTTTGTAGGCAGAATATATGCAGAGGAGGTACACTGAGACTATAGAAAGTAGTTTCTGTGTGTGTGTATGTGCGTGTGTGTCTGGGGAGGGGTGATAGAGGGTGTTGGCACTGTACTTGTGAACATTAATGCTGCCTTTGTGGGGTCTGTGTGAGGTTTAATCCTTTTTTCCGTTCTCCAATTAGATCCCTCAGCTGGGGTCGGAGACTCTTGTTAGCGTTCCTGGCATTGCACTCATCGTCTGTTGTCACCCTGCCAAACTATCCATATCATAAATCCCTTTCTCTTACCCCTCCATAACACACACACACAGACACACACACACACACACACACACACACACACACACACACACTGACCCCCCATTCTCACACTGCTCCACTCTCCTCTCCCTGGGGATCTTAACAAGCTGCTGGAAAACTACATTCAGCAAAGCCCTGGCAACCCCCATTCAGCCACAAACACCCCCCTTTTTTTCACTTCCCCATACCCCCTTGCCCCCTTCAGAGCGCTCTTCCCCACTGCACTCTCCCTCCCACACACAAGCGTACATAAACACTGACAACATACACACACACACACACACACACACACACACACACACACACACACACACTGACCTCCTTCCCTTCTACAGCTATGGACAGCAGAGCTCCTCAGGATGAAGTGGCCTTTGCTGTTTGTTCACTAAACTCACATTAAAACGCTGACCTGGGAGGATGGGACCTGGGGGCACGAGTGCTTAAGTCTGTCTGTTTGTGTGTGTGTGTGTGTGTGTGTGTGTGTGTGTGTGTGTGTGTGTGTGTGTGCGCGCATGTGTGCATAGGTATTTGAGGGAAGTGTGTGTTTTAGGTGGGGTATTTGAATTTTGGGGGCATCAGAAGTGCAGGGATGGGGGTAAAGAGGAAGGAGGAAGAAAGAAGGAAGGCGTGAGAGAGAAAGTGTCCTTTTTTCTTAAAAAGTCTGAACTGTAACTCTTAGATTGTAAACCTTGCACAGCCTGCTATGGCAATGTTGTATTTCATTACATTCATGCTAATAAAGTCACAGTAATGTGATTTGGAGAGAGGAAAGAGCTGACATGAAGAAGACGGGGGGAACATGACAGCTAAACTCAAAATTCCTCATCCCTTGCTGAAGCTACGGGTACAGAAGTTCTGTCTGTCTATTTGATGACGCATTAGCTGAAGTCAAGCGTCCGTATCGCATGTGACAAAAACAGGACTGGAATCCCACTATCTGCTTCACTTTTGCTTAAAAAAATAAAAACCTGCCGGTCACTCGTAATGCCCGACGGCTCAGGAATGTCTAATGAGGAACTGAAATTCCTCAAGGGTCAAATAAGCATTGTAATCCTGGA
Source organism: Chaetodon trifasciatus (assembly GCA_037975065.1). Taxonomy (NCBI): domain Eukaryota; kingdom Metazoa; phylum Chordata; class Actinopteri; order Chaetodontiformes; family Chaetodontidae; genus Chaetodon; species Chaetodon trifasciatus. Next base: position 2,056,726 of record JBBMOE010000008.1, read on the forward strand.
AGAATTACACGTATAAAACCCGAGTCATTTTCAGTCTGAGCTGCTTGTTTTTATTCAAACATGGCATTGAGGGGAAACTTGGAGAAAACAGGATTCGAGTGACCAGCGTTATTCGTCTGAACCGCAAAAAGAGCTTGATGGGATTGATTGAGGTCACAGGCAGGGAGCCTTCAAAGACAACACAGAAAATATGAAAGCCCTCAACCAGCTAACAAACACACTCACAAACACACATATACACACTATACAAAATGGCCAAACCATATAGCATGGAAAACAACACCAGCCACAGGAAGTTCAGATTGTAGATGTCCACTGCCAAGTGTTATAAAGCCGAAGCCTCAGCTTGTAACCGCAGCATTCTTACACTGAAGCATCGGCCTGCTCTGCAGCAACACGAGCCAATTATTAACCCGCAGGATGTTCCCACTCTCAAATCCTTCCCTTCCCGTCCAGAAGCAGATCAGAGTGAAGCCACCTCCAGCTACCTAGTTAGGATTAATTTCTGTTCCTGTCACCACTGGCAGGAATAGGATGACTCATTGTCTGCGAGAGAGCTTTATGCATGCCATATTAAAAAGATTCCTCCTGAGTGCGACAATCACTGCAAACACAGAGAGACAAGACTCCAGAGACTCCAGAGAGAGGGGGGGAGACAGGCCAGGGGGCTGAAATGTGATCCTATAGTCCGTGGGGATGGTAGACAGCCATAGCCGGGGATTAGAGTTGAGTTCCAAGTTCTGTTCAGGAAAGGAAATGTTTCCTGCAGTTGGACTCACTTAATGATGAGAAGCTACTTGGCTAACTCCCTATAAATATAGCACCACCTAAAACAACAGTGATCAATTTCAGTCTGCACAAAACATGAGCTACAGCTGAGGCACCGCAAGCTCTAAAATCTTGCGGTGCCTCAGGGGTGTTTAAAAATAAAATCAATAAAAGTCTTTACCAGAGTCAGGCTGCAGTGGATCGTCTTCTTCATCCTCCTCATTCAGGCAAAACATCAGCGGCTCCTCATACTCCTGAGTGAAGAAACGGGAACCTTTGACCAAACAGCAGTGAGCCTTTCTCTTCAGGCTACAAGCACACCACAGAAACTAAAAAAGGAGCAGAAGTAAGTACAAAAACACAAGTGTCTGGCGAGCGCCTAGGTGTGTGACGGAGAAAAATCAATTAGGTAACCATCTGTGGCACATAAAACAAGTCCTATCCGATGACCAGAATCAATCATGAGCCACACCTCTCACAACATGAAATACACGCTTGACCGGTCACAAAGTCGGCTATTCAGTGGCGCGTGCAAGGTGCCAACTCCGACACCTTAACAATGAGAGCTAAACAATGTGGGGCATTGAAAGGGCAGTCAGTGCCTCGTTCTAGCCGTGACCGTTGTTTGCCACTGGCTGATGCAGATGTTCATGGAGATTGAATGGAGCTTTGAGAGTTTTAAAATTTGAAATTAGATATCCAGGACTTTTTTTAAGTAACACCTGTTGAGAAATAGAAAAAATGCTCTGGACCATTTTGGAAAGAAAGGTAACTTATGTTCATATTCAACTCAACTCATCAGACAAAGCTGTTTAAACAAAAGTTCCAGGGAGGTTTACAGTTTGAACGGTCACATTTTAGTCCATAGCTTTCAGTGCATTATTATGAGAAAATGACTGTCCTTGCTGCAAATACTCACATTTTCTTCTAAAGCAGAGGTTCCTCCATTAATATCAGAATACAGTGCTGAAAGAGGAGAAAACATTCTCAGACACAGCCATTAAACTTCAAAAGAGGCTCAAGTAAGCACAGATGTTTTTCAGTTTTTAACGATGTACAGTATGGTCCATGTAAGGTCTTATTTTTCTCTTCATAACCTGCATAGATTCTTTACCATGTGGCCTGGATCTCTTTCCTTTTCACTTAACTACCATGTGCATCCCAGATCAAAGGACACAGTGCATGAGTGATAACCAGAAACAAAGCAGCAACACGCAGAAATTAGTGTTTGGGTGGTTTTGATACAAGGCCCGGGGGTCAGGGACAAATTCAAAGACAGGAAATGTAGGAGAGGGAAGTGGCAGCGAGCCATAAAGCACATATAGGTGGAGAGAGAAAGTTAGAGACAGAAAAATACATGTGAGGAGGTGAGCAAAGAGCAAAGGCCAAGAAAGGAGAAGATGTGAAAGGACAGCAAAACACTAAACACTCGACAGAGAGAGAGACAGACACACATATGTATAGAGAGAGTGAGACAGAGACACAGAGGGAGACAAACACATATATGTAGAGACCGACAGAGAGAGAGAGAGAGAGAGAGAGAGACAGAGGCAAAGAGACAGAGGGAGACAGGAGGGAGCCAATTTTGTAAAAGAAACTGGGACCCTGTAAATTTCATCCCAGGAACTGACAAGATTTATATTTACAGTTTTGTTGCCTGTCTCAACACATATACCCATAAAATATACTGACACGTAAATAGAAACAAAAACACGATCACGCAATTTATGACTATTTTCATCACAGATTATCTGTTGATGATTATTGTTTAATGATTTTTTTTTTTTTGCTAAATTGTTAGAGCCATCACTAAATTGCCTGCTGTGTCCAAACAACAGCTCAGAAGAGCAGAAAACATTGGAGAAGCTAAACCAACCTTTTTTAGTCTTGAAAAATTGATGTTGATTTTTTTCCAGTCCATCACCTAATCTATGAATCAGTTATTTTAACTAACATTTCATAAAAACATATTGCTTGGCTGCCCTGCTGTCTTGCAAACTATATCATTGCAGTGATCCATGCATCCCCAGACCTTCTTTCACTGCACTGTTCATCAAATTCACAGTGTCATCACCTGCTTTCCCTCCCTTCATTTTTTTTCCACACACTTACAATACTACAAATCGCCACCGGAGGGCAGTCAATGTCTGTCAATACTGTAGGCTGACTCTTGCTTCATAAACTGCTAGAATAAAAAATGGCAGACCATTGTAACACAAAGGAGAAGAGTTAAGACAGGGTGGTTTAGTTTAACCAGGCCTCTCAAATCCCCCAAAGCAAACAGAGTAGGAAGGGTTTGCTACCGTTCTCCATGGGATCATCCACCAGTTCTTCTTTCTCTAAGATGGTCTCCACACGTTCCCTCCTCAGTGCTTTGATCTGTGTGTGAAAATGGTTAAGTAAACTGATTTTGCCTCCATGCTTTCTTTATATGTGAAATTACACATTTTCCAACCACGTTTATTTTGATTGTCTTTCCAGGTACATTAGTACAGGCACAATTGTTAATTAAACTTCAGGTTTATTTGCATATCTCATCATGACATTTCTGTTCTCTTTCGCTCCTGGATTACCTTTAACAACACCAGACAACCCTGACAACCCAGACTCACCTCTCTGAGGAAGTCCTCATCTCTGAGCCGGTCTCTGAGAAGCAGGACGTCAGCGTGCCGGCTTTCCTCTGAGCTCCACCGCAGGTTTTGTCGGACGCTCAGAGTCAGGTTCCCTGTATCGTGGCAGAACCTCAGCAAGCGGGACCGGTCTGCCCACACCTGGGACAGGCCTGCTGGAGGGGTGGCCAGAGGGTTGGGTGGGCTGCAGCACAACAGGTGGGTTAATTAAATCACACACACAGGACACACAAAAAAGTGGACTTTCCAAGCTATTAGAATATATAAACAAATCTCTAAAAGCACCGAGTGTCACGCAGTGCAGATGATAGCCTCTCTATTGTCAGGCTGCAGAGACAGGTCTGTAAAGCTGTGCTCAAGATTTATGGATCCTGATTGAGCACAAAACATTCCTGAGTTTGACAGGTCATACTTTCAGGTGTTTAGCATTTTATCTGTTCATAAAAACTACATCAGCAAGCATATTTACAGTATTTTAGACACAGAAAGAATGCAAAGCACCTGGGGTAATAGCTGTTAGCGGTTAGCAAGACACTTGTGGGCCTTACTCTGTGCAGTTTGCCTGTTCCTGTTCTCATGCAGGTTAGGTTAACTGGTGACTCTACAAGGGCTGTAGGTGCTAATGGGAGTGTGAATGCTTAGTTTGTCTACATGTCACAGTCCTACGATTGACTGGTCAGCCAATGTCAGCTGGGATCAGCTCCAGCCCCCAGTGACCCTCTAAAAAGGATAACTCGGTACAGCTAATGGACAGATTAATGGAGTAACGCCGGGTTGTTTCTACATCTGAAGGAGCTTTCCCTTACTGTGTGTGGGAAAGCTTTGCACTGAACGCATAATGTTACAGTAAAACAGTGATTCATTTGTCAGTGTCTCCCTGAAGTGCCATAGCGGAGCTGATAATCTTACTGTGTGAGCAACTCCAGGAGCTCGGTGTTGCCTGCTGTCTTTGCCAGCTGCAGCGGTGTGACTCCCTCTTCATTTGGCAGACTGGCGGCCATCAGACCCCCCGGCTGACAAAGCAGCAGCTCCGCCAGCCGATACAGACCCCATCGCACAGCCAGGTGGAGGGGAGACTCCCTGAGACTGTGATCTGGGGATAAGGGCAGAAGTACAAAAACATAAAAAGTATAACTCTGCAGAGATGAAAGTATGCAGCAGAACTGAAGACAGCTGCTGATGGAAGAGGGAGGTGAGATTAAGAGTGAGATGAGAAAAAAAAAATAAGCCAGCGGCAGACTGTGAGAAAAATAGGAGAGAACTGACATGTCAAGAATCTCATCTCGATATCCACCTCCCCATGATAATTAACCTAAATGTCAATGATTGATTCCTTCTTTTGCGCAGCACTGGATCCCTCTGCTCCACTGACCCACTTTAAGGCAATGAAAGCTTTTCAACAAAGGGGTGGCATTTTTTCTGTACCTGCCACTCAATGCAGTCCAGCAACGTCTGTATCCAGGTAACTGGCGTGCATCAAATCAGCTACAGTCAGGTGATCGGTAAGCTTGGAAATGCTCTGTTGTATTTTAAAAAGGGCAGCATACATTCACCATAATCTTAAATATGTCAATCTCCAAACATTTCAAGAGGTAAAAAGGAAACAGAGAGTTAGCACATTTCAGCCTGGTCAAAGGAAAATTATTGGATCTTATTAATTTCACTCACACCAAAATAATAGGAGCACCTTACAACGATATACAATACAAGCTACGTGTCTACTGCAGCCACTGCTCCTGCCTGCTAATGAGGTTTTGTGTTTTTTGGGATGGGTCTTCAAGATTTTTGGGACTTTCACTGATAATATTGCAGCATTTGTGACTAATTCACCAGCAATTCAGACAGACTTTAACTTGAATAACAATACACAGAGTATGACAGCTGTCATAAAGGTCTGACAGCCACCATTTTCATTGCTGAGTGTTCAATGCTACGCAAAGCAACTTACAGAGGCACAAAGAGGCCAGACAGATGCCCTCTGAACTGACTGTGCATCAGACACTAGCCCTGAAAACATGTGGCAAGAGGTGAAGAGTCACAAATCATGGTGAATGACACACTAGCACTGGTCAATGCATTGACAACACTGACTAAGGACATGACTTCACCACAAACTATACCCTCAACTGTGACCATCAAACACAATCAACACCTTAAACATCAAAAACCAAACATTAATCACAACTTATACTCACTGCAAGGGGCTAGTTTAGTTCATGGTTGTCAGAGTTTATGTTGTGGGATCTTCCAAATAAAAACCAAGCTAAAATATGTTTTATTTAATTAAAGATTATATTTCTGTCCAGTTTGCTTTTGTATTATAGTGGACAGGAGAGTGTTAGCAAACACAAGGATGAGGGGTGATAAGAGCCCGTTTCACACACATACTGTAGCTAATCCATGCTTCAAATCTAGAAAAAGAATTTAATATGCTTTACTTTTGCAAGAGATTCACTGTGTTTCCTGTTGAGGTTACTGTATTGAAAACCACCAGACAGCAACTGGTGAAATTAAACCCAGGTTTTTACTTTACAGAACTAAAAGGCTGCACTTCAGTTCTTAAAAAGGCAGTTTTTCTATTTGTCCAAGAATATTCTGCATCCAAAACGCACCAGGGCGCAGGCCTTGTTGGGCTATAAAAAACAGACTTCACAAGGTAACACTTTTGCCAGCTGTATGTCAAAATTATGATGCACAATCTTTCAGAGCTGCACTCAGTCCAGAGAGAACATAATAATTCCAAGATCCAACCAAGTCTCTTGATTTTGTGCCAAAACGGCAATTTGTTAAGTTTTTCCAGTGCCTTTAAAACTGCAGGATGCACTTTAAACAAATGGTAACCACCAGAGGAAAGTTAGGGATTGATAATTCAGTCGCATGCAGCATCTGCAATAGAGTGATGTCATGAGCAGTGTTATCAAATTAACTGCAGACATTTAGAGGGAGACGTTGCAATGAAACAGACTGCTATAACTCTATTAACGCTAAATCTAGTTTGTAATTTATGTAGGTGGCCCCACACAAACACTCAGATCGTACAAACAGATGGTGGCATCTAGTAAATATGGTGGTCATCACACACACACACACACACACACACACACACACACACACACACACACACACACACACATAAACACACTTGCCCTCATATTTATTGAGCTCTGCCTCAGGCTACTTCCAGATGGAAAGGCTCTATTAACCACATTACATGCTGCTTAATTGGCTTTGATGAATTCAACAGGAGCAAACATGTGACCACGTTCACTTCCGATTTCATCCCAGTGAGCATGGAAAATGGGAATGATGGCCGAGGAGAAGGGGAGTGGAACAGACAGAGTTGAACAGTTCACCTCCTTTGCATAGCACCGGCTCCAAGTTTCCAGCCTGATGCTGAGAGATGAGGCTAACATTCCTTAACCTTCCTCATCTGTCGACTTTCACTGCAAAGTTTTATTTATTTTTAAATTATGTATCTATCTGTTTTGAACATTTTGGAATTTCCAAATGTTCCCAGGCATCATTACGTAATAAAAACCAAATAAAACATGCTTTAGTTCAACATATCTGTACAGGAAAGCCTGTTGAGCAAAATAGCAAAAGCCTGCCCTCACCGTCTCCACAATGGCTCCCCAGTACATTCCAGTTTTGGGGGATATTCAAGTTGGCCATGGCCAAGGCCACACGACGATCCATAGCCCAGCGAGAGCTCTCTTGGCCCAGGTTGAAGAGGCTGCTCAGCTCCTTGTGATCCGTGGAAGTCAGACAATGTCCATGGATTACCAGGTGCTCTGCCAGGTCCTGAGAATAAAGCAGTCATGAGTAAGATACAATCTGTGATAACTGGTGCACATTGCAAACGAAAAACAGTAACATCCACTACAGCTATGCAACTAAAGTGAGATGATTTCACTTGTTGTCTGTTCAGTACATGTTTGGAGAATTTTATGACTTGAGGTGAGTGATTCACTGTAAACTATTAACTGTGAAATTATGTCGTCCTTTTTGCACAGCATGAAGAATCTGTCTACAAACACATATTCAGCACATGGGATTGTATTTAAATGTCTTCCCTACCTGAGCATCATCCTGGACATACTCCAATGAAGCTCCCCCCACCCAGGTGAGAGGAGTGGTTTCAGAGCACAGGTAGGCCTGGACAGAGACCATCTCAGCCAGGTTATGGCCTAAAAAGGGACACAATGCAGCTAAAGCCAGACCTTACCACAGACAGACTTATATGTATCTCTGTGTATAAAAAAGAGCTGTTATATACAGTATGTATCCTCCATTCTCTCAAAAACACTAAAATATAGCTTATAGCATCTGTTACAACAATAAATTATCCGAAATTGATGCCTGCCTGAGTGTAAAAAAATATCCATAGTCTGTGATGAATGAATGAAAATAATTCTACACATTTTGTAGGTAACAAGCTAAAAATTCAAAACCACTGGATTACATAGCCCAGCTAATGTAGAGTGCACACGCCTGCTGGACTGCCTGTTGCCTGTGTCAACCTACACAGAGGCTCAGTAATGTTGACATATTGTTTATGGAGCCGTTTCCCTCCTGAGAGGAAGCTGATAAGATTCTATGTCTTTCCAGACCACTAGTCACAGACTGTGAATGTGTGTGTGTGTGTGTGTGTGTGTGTGTGTGTCTGTGTCTGTGTCGGTGTGTCTGTGTGAAGATTCAAATAGTGATATACTGTTCCTGAGTATATAAGACAGGAGTGGAAAACCTGGGATTGTCAGGATACGCAGTGCTATGTCTTTCTTCCAAATAACTTCTCTTGGATTTTCATAAAAAACATAGCAAAAGGCATGAAAGCATACATACAATAACACAGTAACACAACACACATCACACAGACATATCCATGCACATACCAGGCACTATAAAGCAGAGCATGACATCACTCTGGGCCCTGGTAACATGGACTAGTGTGGATCCTTCCAAAACAACATAGACCTCTGCATCCTCTGGCACCGAGTCTAAACCCTCCAGCAATGCGAATACCTTTGCCTGGCCCTGAGATAAAGAAAGGTGAAAGAGAAAATAAAGAAGATACTAGAGGGGAAACAAATATTTCTTTTCCTAAAGGTACAGGCTCATTTTAGAGGAAGACTCTATTCTGATGCATTGTTCTACATTTCTGTAAAGTACACCAAATCCCTTGACAGCATTCCTCCAGAGGGTACAATAAAACATTCCACCTCAATAAAAACAGGAATGTCTAAGCGTCAACTGCAAAGACCTGACCTGATCCCAAAAGGCCAGAACACTTTAGACTTCTGATCCGAGGTAGAAGAAGGTGAAAAAGGGGCAGAACACTCACACTGATAAGTACAGTGATCAGCAGCCTTTACAGAAAAACTCTGTGCGGCTCAGATGTGGGTGTGACAGCATGTTAAATATCAGTCCCACTAGAATGTAAATCCTCACTTAAGAGGCCAAGGTTGAGCTGTTCTAGGTCACTGGTTTATCTAGGTCTACGTATCGTTTGAAATTGTTTGATACCAGACCAGATACAGAGCCTGCATTTTGATACCAGCACCATAATTATTCTTTTTTTTTTTTGATACTTTCTTATTTTTTTAGAAAAAGAGGAATATATACTCAAACGTAGCTGTTGAAGAATCGCATCAATCAAATGGTGTAAAACTGACACAGTTTTGATTTTGAAACAAAGAATAGGTTAACTGAATCTACGCCTGCTTATAACATTTTCAATAGTCTGGGCTGCACACATATTTCAATGGTTATCAAAAGTGTACTGAGGTCAACCAGTGATAAACATATGAAAAAAGTTTTACACAGAGATCCACTGAGCTATCAAAATCATTAAAATCAGGATAAAAAGCCTCACAGTTAATATAAATATATTGTTATGGCTTTAGACATTTCTGGGCCCATGCTGTTTGTTTAATTGTGCTGTTGTGCTGCAACCGTATCTGAGTTTGATGGCAGATCTTTTACAATTTGAATATCACGACAAAACATCCACTTTCATCTTAAGTCTCAGAATAAATAATAAATAAAAACTTTCAGTGCCACCAGCCTGCTTTTTTGAGCTGCTGCTTTCCACCAACATCCGAGAAGAAATCTATTGTAGAAGACATCAATTTGTCCACCTACAGTGGCCTCAATAGACCAAACAGTGATGCAGCCACAAGACATACCGTGTGGGTTATTCTGGGAAACATATCAAATGACTGGCTGAGGCAGGAGTAAAGGAGACAGGTTGAAAGAAAGTAAATGTAATTTAGAACGCTTAACTTCAAATGCAAAGAACATCACAGATTAGTGTTGGATGGTGTAAGAGTGACTGTTTATTTTAAGCGTTTCTCTCTCTCGTTTGCTCGGGAGAGTCTATCTATTAGCCTTGCATCACCAGAACAGCTGACCTGATTTCTCACGCTATATAACTGAGAGGCTTTTCTCTTTACTCCTCTCGCCGTCTCAGATACACTGTCAGTAATCCTGCCTCCATGTTTCTCCGTCTCATCTAATCCCACCTTCAGGTTCACTTGACCATTTCTTTGTCTCTATTCGTCAAGAGACAGAACATCAGGTTTACCTTAAGTTTTATAATGTCTGCACAGCTTCTCCCATGCCCTCATTAAGACTCCTCACCTCTGTGTGACTGGCCAGATGTTGACGACTAATGATACAGTGGCCACCACATGAAATTCTGGATGTAGCAGTGGGGACTATCAGAGGCAGTGAATGAATGGATAGGAACAGACTCTGAAACTAAAAACAGCTGATGCTGCATTATTAGGAACACACTGCTGTTTGTTTTGTAAGACACTTTGTCCGTTAGTCTTGTGGGAATGTGTGCACATGTATGCAGAGGATGAAGCCTGACTTCTTAACCTCTAGTGAGGTTAACATTGTTGAGGTTTAGTGAAATGTCTCATCAATTATTAGATGGACTACCATGAATGTTGGCATAGATACACATGGTGCACAAAATTTTATATAGACATTCATGGTCCTCAGATAATGTATCCCAATGACTTTGGTGATGCATGAATTCTCCTTCTGGTGACTGCAGCAGATTGACATAATGTGGTTTGGTTGCCATGAAAGTTGGTGCAGACATTTATGTCCTCCTCAGGATCGCAATAACTGCAATCCCTTAACTTTTCTTCTTGCGCCACCAGCAGGTTAAAATGTATTTTAATGTGTCCAATACTTTGTTTTTGACCTGAGAAAGCTGGTGACATTCCCACCAACGTCACCTGTGCTTTATGTTTACTGTCAGTTAGCCAATATTAGCATGCTAACAGACCATGATGAGTCACATGGTTAGCATTACTTGCTAAACATCAGCATGTTAGCATCGTCATTGTGAACATGTTAGCATGTGATGTTAGCATTTTGCTCTGAGGTTCAGAGTAACATTGAGTTCTTCCATGAATATATTCATTCATGTGTGAGCCTTTATAGAGGACAAGCACAGTGTCTGAGGAGATGTTTCATTACATGAAGGTGCATCCACATTAAAGGTTCTGTGACCCTTACATAACCTCAAATTGAAAACAGAGTTAAAAACATGTCAAATTAAGAAGGACTCAATTGACTGAATACAATGTGAGCAATACATCCCTGCTTTGATCAGCAGAGGAGCATTAGCTCTCATTAATGTTTGCGTACATTGTTAGATCCCAAATTGAAACCAATGAGACAATATTTGATCATGGTCCTGCCCTGTTTGACTACAGCTTGACCTCACAGACAACATATCCTTTCAAATATTTAACATGACCAGAGACATCACAAATCAAACTGATAGCAAACACAAGTTCCTTTCCAACTCCGAGTATATGAATTACAAAAAACACCACTATGAATGAATCACACAGTTACTGATTTACTAGTTATATACACAAATGAAAGGCTGCTTTTGTCACCATTGTCCTGATGGATAAGATTATTTTCGTCCTAAGAAACTATGATTCAGTGCTCAAATAATCCAACAGCAAACCCCAGAAATGTTTCATTCAAAGATCAATAAAGTCCCTGTTTGATCAAAGTCCAAAACATCAGTCTCTGTCATCATGGCGCCCTCATCGACCCCACTGCCAAATCTAAAGTCCCGTTTAAAAAAAAATGTACATACAGTAACTTTAGAGAACTTTAAAGTACTGTTTTGATGCATGAACAGAAAACAGTTGTGTCCCTTCAGATTCAGCATTTGATGCATTTTTCGTTAAATAATGGTTTGGCCATGAGCATAAAACCTCTGCCACAGACTTTGGGCTTTTATAAATGAGGCTGCTGATCTCTCACTGCATTCCAAACTCAATTTGCAGAGATTTTCCACACGGATAACGAACTCTTGACATTAATTGGAGGAGCTGGTCTTAAACTTGTCTGCGAACTGGAGCACATACTCACATACAGAGGCACTTTCCTCCTGCTCAGCTCCATCTGCACAGCAGCTGCAGGCAAACGGGGACATTAAACAGACATTTGAGAGGCAAAAGTGAAAACTCTCAGTGTAGCCATGCAGCTCCTCATTACTCCTTTGGTTATTTTGGTTATTCAGCCTGCTCCTCTGATCCTGAAGAGATTATCAGACCTTATCTGTGCCAAGCGGAGTCTCTCTGATGAGACAGGATCGTCTTTTGATCTCAAGTATGTGAATAATGATTTTAATGATGATACTTTCTACCTTGGTGTGTAGAGACAGCACCAAATATGCCCAAAGCTGCAGTGTGTAATCTACTCCTGCATGTGTGTCTGTGTGTGTCCCTGTGTGTGCCTGCTAAAGTATTGATTGAGTTTCAGGGCTGCAGGATTCAGATCTGTTCTTTATCAGTGGCCACTTCCTAAACTGGACACAACAACAAGGTCCTAACTTAACAACCTTTTTTTTTTTCAAGGAATTGCTTCCTGTGAAATCACATTATCTTTCACATGCACATTTATAGTTATACATTTAGTAGCAATAACAGGCCAAATGCTATTGAAGAAGCCAAGAGGAGTGTGCAGTTATTCTATATGTGCTAGATTTATGACAAAAACTGCTCATCACAGCTGACACGATATTTACACAACAGTCTTAGAAACATTCATGTGCTGTTTCTTAATGATTCCAATAAATTTAACTCGTACTTTAATGTTGACCTACTTAGCTGCAGAACAAATTTGAGGCTTTTTACTGGGCTGTATCTCCCCAGTCGAGCAGGGCTGACATTTTTGCAAACTGTCAATAACATCACAGGAAGCGCAAACGTTGACAAACAGCCAACAGCCAATAGAAAAGGCTTTATTAATGTGCCTACCTTTCAGAAGACCAAACTCCGGCAGAAGAAGCCTGACAGGACGCTTAAATTTAGCAATAGGAAAGCAGAGCGCCTAACTCATCCTCCTTCGGCTGACTGCTCCTTCAGGTGACGGTGTCAGAGCTACAGGTTGAGAGATGGCGTTCAGTCGGTGCAGCTGCTGTCTCCAGCCTGGACCCACTGACAGCATCCTCCTGTGTCAGCGCTGATGCTTTCTGCCTTCCGTCCGACTCAAATGCAAATTCCTCCTCATGGGTGAAAGTTGGCCGTTTCTTTGAGGTTACAGCGACCTCTAATGGAAGGCGATAAAACGAGGCCTACATGTTGAGATCTGCGTTATTGTCGGTGGAAATTCAACACACGGTGAATTGAGGCGGTTTTTCAAAACGTCTGAACGCAATTATGATGAGGCATTTTCAATATTACAAAAGATTTATTTTCATCTGCTTATAAAACATTTGTCAAGACCAAATATTATGAAAACGCAAAGCAGACGTTCATGGTGAATCATTCAAACACACACACACACACACACACACACACACACACACACACACACACACACACACACANCACACACACACACACACACACACACACACACACACACACACACACACCACATTTACAATTGAAAGTGTAATTACAAGACTTCCAGTAAAAGTGATGTTTTACACTCACACACACACTCACACAGATTCTTCATACAGTAAATGCATGTTCTTTGTTTTCAGTCACATCAGGTTAAAACACCAGAGTGAGACCATGGGTTTGGGTCTGTCAGTTTCTTAAAACCTGTACCAAAATGTTTCTGTTTGATGAAGTCTGTGGCGTGTCGTGTCAGGAAATTTCTGACTATCTCATGTTTCAAAAAGAGGTTTTAGAGTTGTAAAGGCACTCTAACCCAGTCTAAATGCAGTTTTTGTGCCTCTCTGCAAGCTTCAGGTGGCCTGAAGCTGCGGTCTTGAGGTGCTTGCTTCTCCCTGGGCCAAGCCATTAGGCCTGCTGCTGCCAGAGCATGGCACCTCCTTCCTTGGAAGGGAGGAGGCAAACATTGTATCCAACATGCCCAGCACCTCCAGGAGGTCCTGCTGGTAATCAATCTCTCTCCCCAGCAGCTCCTGCAGACGCAACAGCTGACGGTCCACGACTGGTGACTGGCCGATCACTGACTGATAAATGTCCAGGATCATGTCAACCGCTGTTACGAGGACAGGAGCAAACCTGGGGTCAACCACGTTCCTGGGGGAGAAAGAGAAAGAGGTTTAAGTACTCATGTAGCTAAATATTTCTGCATGATTTGATGTACAGGCTAACACAGTGTGTCTATGCTTGGTAAAGTCTACTGGCATGCTGCATCTTACCCTATGAGGAAGTTGAGTAACCGAGAGAGCCCTTGCTCATCTCTTCCTGCCAGAGCGTTCTTCAACGTTCCTCTTCGATCCAGCTCCTTTATAACAGCAACTGTGACCTCTGGCTTCCTCAGTCTTATCCATGTCTACAAATAAAATGTAACATACTTGCATATTTTGAAAAGTTCATTTGTGCATGAGGCAACAGTAATATAGCATGTGTCACTGCTTTACATTGAACATTAAAACTAGAGAGAACCTCTTGAAAATAATGTCTTGTTGCTAAGGGTATAAATACATGCAATGTATACCTCCAGAGCTGTATCCAGAGCCTTTGAAACATTAAATTTCTTGAGCTGCTTGTCATATTTGGCCAAATGCTGTTTCACTGGCTTACTGACGAGATAATCATCCTGGGAAAAAAAAGAGAACCAAGAAAGTCAGTATCAATAGTGAGAAAGAAAAAAGGCCTTGTATAATAACTCAGAAATAAAGGTATTAGTCAGACAGTTTGACCTTGTATTTTGCAGTGTCTCTTAGGGAATGATCACTCAACAGACCACATCATGTCTCAGACTGTCGACCTCAGCTACTTCGTGTCACTAAATGTAGACTTACCTGTTTAGGGACATAGTTCTTCCCCTTCACAAAAACACGATATGATGGTCGTCGCCTCTGTTGGCCAGAGATTTCCTTCGGCTCTTCAAGGCTTTTCCTGTGTTTGAGACTCAGGATTCCATTTGTCATACCCACGACAATGGACTCATCATCCGGCTGAGGAGAAAAACATATTTATAGTTTTAGTGTCAAGAATTCCGACTCTCCTTTGTCTCATATAATCTTATCATGACTGATACAACAAAGACTGTGGTGGTGACTGAAAGGCAAAATCCAAAAGTGCTGAAAGCCCAAAGTAAAAAGGTCTTATAAGTTCATTCTCTCAGGCAGCATATTGTGTTCTGAAACCATACTCCCTCATTCCAACACTAAGAAGAGAGGAAGTATCATTTCATCTTGTTTCCATTGAAATCTCTGCCAATGCCAGACATTTCTCTTGGCTCCTGCAGAAACAATCTGTCACTTTGCAGTGTCAGAGCCTGTGACAGGAGCTAATTTTCATCTGTTTTTTTCCCCATGTTTATAGGCCACAGTCAGACAAATACTGTGTTTCCATCTTGGTTGACTGTAATTAACTTGCATCTAATTATCATACATTTAGATTCACAGATTTGAATGCACCTTTCTACAGTTAATGCACCTTTACACATGTGAAAATAAAAATAACACATGATGAAAGGTTGGACTTAATTTCTTACAGCCAAAGCCAGACTGAGGATGGAGGCAGCGTAGTCAAAGTTGTGGACCACTTTATAGTTGGTTGTGCTGTACACCTTCACATGTCTGAAAGACAAACAGAGGCTCTGCATTAGACAACATTCATACAAAAGTTACTTATAAGTATGCAACAGCCGTGGCAGATGAATTAGCCTCTCATTTCCACAGTTTAGAGCATTTTGTCTTTGTCTGCTATATCTGACATACTGTCCATACATTTGTCCCCACACCTGTCCAGAGATGCTGACAGCAGTCTCTGCCCACTGCTGCTCAGACACAAACAGGTGACCGTTTTGTGATGGTTCCTCAGTGACACCAGAGGCTGCCCTCCTTTCAGCAGATCCCACACTTTCACATAGCGTCCACCTAAACAAAGTGATAGACAGAATATTTTTAATGCCCTGCATAAATATCACTAAATATAATGAGTGCAGTTCATTCCATTTAATTTTTCATTTCACATTTCCTACTTGTGTTCTGTCTTGCACAGCAACCTGTTTCAACCTGAACAAGGCTGAGAGAGACTCACTTCTGAATGCACAAGCTGAACGTGATGATTATACTGCTGCCTACCTGCAGAGACGAGGAGTCCCTCAGAGGGATAGAGGAGCAGACTCTCCACTGGCTGCCCATGGTCCATGGTCATCACGCTCTTATCCGCTCTGGCATCAAACAGCTTCAGTGTGTGGTCATAAGAGCCTAGGGGGAAAAAGAGAACAAAACAGCAACATTAATTATCAGTCACATGAAAGCAGACCAAACTCCTTCATCGTGGTCCTCACTCTTCCATCTGCTATGGCACTCTGTCCAACAACTCAAGAGTAGAATCTGGAGTGTGACTACTCTCTCACTTTCTCTCTTTTTTTTTGCTGCTGTTGTTACTACTGACTTCGCATACTAATTCTTCAATTATTATAGGTATGTATTATGTTTTAAAACAAGACTGTTGTTATTCTTCCTGCAGCATATAGTGCATGAAACATGATACTCACACAGCACCATAAACACCGTAAACCTGGTGGGAAATAAAAGACCGGTCAAAAGCCAAATGTTGGTAGATTTTTGCTTTTCCTTTCCGTTTACTCTAAAAGCCACTGCGACAGATGACGTATATCATACAGTGGTTATATTAAAAAAATATACTGGCTACAAAGTGTCAAAAGATCTAGCACCAAACACTGATGCTGATGGGCCACAACCTTAATTTCCTGTCTTCCCTTTAACTTTTCTTTATACCATTTTTTAAAATGCTGCTTCCGTCTCACCAGTAATGAATAGATCTCTGTTGAGTTTGCTCGTGACACCACAGCGAATATAATCGGTGTGTTCTTGATAGGTGGTGAGCTCAGTGGCATTTGGAATGTCCCAAATTCGGCAGGTGTAGTCATCCGACCCTGTGAGGATCTGGTAACGGTCCGAGGTGAAGTCTGTCAGGTGGACAGCCCTGAGCAGAAAAAAAAAAAACAGAGACTAAATTGATATCAGTTCCCTCTCACGACCAGACATCTAGAAGCCAGTAAGACAGTTCACATGTTGTCAGAATCCTTGAGATCATCATGAAATTCAGTCGATGGATCACTCAAGAAATCATCATTCAACATTTTTTTACTCCACGAGAACTACAGAAGACACAATCAGCTTGTCAAAAGCCTCCGGCATCCCTGAACAGGAGGACATTTTTGAATGAAATGGGTAAATGGTCTTTTTTGGTTTTGATACAGTATCATAAAAACAAAAACACTGTGCTATGCAGTGTGTAGAGCTCTTAAACTGTCAGGGACTGGTTCCACTCTGTGACTGAAGATGGAGAAATTCAAATTATATGCAGTAGGAACTGGGCTGTTGAAAAGTACAGCAAATATGCTCAATATAGTTGTTGTATTTAATTACTATATGACAATATATTATGATGCATGCTATAGCATGACATAGCATGCTCTTGAAATCAAGCCTGTTCTCTAAAACTCAGTCTGTAGGCTATGACAGAACATCCAAAACATTATGAGACAGTGACACATGGGATACCTACTTGGTGTGACCTTTGAACATCCTGAGTGCCACCTTGCCGCTGACATCAAACAGCCGGACCACGGAGTCCTCACATCCGGCCACGAGCAGCTGACCGTCTGACCTGAACCTCCCACTGTATGCAGTGTCCTTAAACCGTGTAAATGTCTTCACAGGCTCATGGGAGTATGGGCCATAAATGTGGATCTGCAGAAAAAACAGTGTTAGAATGACAACAAAGCTCACATGCTGCATGCTAAATATTTGATATATATTTTGAGGCCTGAGTGGAAACATAATTGCTTTATGAGGTGTTTATCTGAATAAACACACCTAAGCTACATTAATACAAGAGAAGCCAACATACTCTTGTGAATGCTGTCACAGCAAAGTTGTGTGGAGCCACTGGGGAGAAGTCTATGCTTGTGATCGCTCCGAATTCTTTTATCTGGACTGGAGCCTGTGAGGACAAGACACAGAGATGCATTGTTAAGAATGAGAAACAAATAAGGTTACACTACAATTGATCACGGTGTTATTCAGACAATATACAGTAGAAGAGACTCACCTTATAGTTTTTCCAGTACAGAGTGTCTTGTGTGACTTTCTCTCCAAGTTTAGGATAGACTTGGATTTTTGTAGGTTTAAATGAAGCCATTTCTCTGCTGACCACAAAATACTCGGTCTGGCATGGTACACAAAATAAGAATATGGATATTAACATATAGTAAGAGATATGACACCTGGGTTAATTAAACTTTAATTAAACTAAACCCCCCACTGACCTGTTCACAGGTATAATGTTCAAACCAACAAAAATGTATTTTAAGTTTCAACTTAGACCTAAAAGTTATATGTCAAGCGGAATCTGTATAAAAGGATGCATAAAACATTTAGAATACTGTCATTTGATGGATTGGTGGAGCCACAAAAGCAGGGTGTGATGATAATTTCACGCAGTGCAAACATGATGTAGCTTCACCAATGAGCTGGACCAAATCTATACATACTATGACAGTCAGACTGGATAGACTAAGGTAATTTTTGCAACTTTAAAACTATTTAAAAGGTCAACGTGGTAAACTGACGGCAAGATGTTAATTATCCTTTATTGTCTCGATCCACAAGAGCACAGCCGGCAAAAAGCAGACATCAAATTCAACAACATGAAACGAAGAGAAACCGAGTTCACGTTTTCGTGTTATCAAACAGCACCACAACCCACCAAACTCGTGAAGGCTAAGCTAACCAGTTCACTATTTCGGGACAGTTGAGTTGTGCAGTACGACTGTGCGACTAAGAGCTAAATACGTTTTGAAATGTCTAGCTTTATAGTTAATCCTTTCCTGATAGCTAAAATCACACGTAATGAGAATGGCTTGGAAACAAAACTAGCTCAACAGACATACCTGAACCAACGTGTTCAGTACTTACAGCAGTTAAGCAAGTTAGTTACCGTTAGCGTATTGCGCTTTAGCCGGCTAGCATTTTCTACTAAACTGCATTTCTGATGATTCTCACCTATGAACGAAAGGTCCAGGAATGCAGGAGAGTTATTTTTTAAGTATGACGTATTGATACTAGACGATACCGATATTAGTTGTTTTCGTAAACCAAAAGTTTCTCATTTTAAATAGTTATCACGTTGCCTCTCGGTGCACTGGAGGACGCCATGATGACAAATGTGACGACTTCCGTTGTGGATGTCATATCTTTATTGTTCACTCAAAGGATGCACAATTTACACTTTAACCTCAAACACTTTCTATTTTCATTTATCGAATATTTTTAACACTACTTACGGTGGACTGACACTTGTACTTTTTCATAACCTTACAAATTAATTATCTTAATTAACCTTCCAAATCAAATCTTCCTATTCAGTGAAATCTGACAGGTGTCTGAGTTGACCAGTTTTCGTTTATTAATGTTTTAACTTTTATTACAGATCTTTTAAGCTGATGTTAGAAATATGTATGAAGGTTCAACTAGAGAAATTCATGAGAATCTTCACAAACATAAAATAAAAATTACCTTGTGTTCACAAAAATTAGTTAATTACTTTCCAATCAGTTTTTGGAAAGCGGGTTATTCTGGGCGTAATCTCTGCGACTACAAAAATGTGACTGGTCGGATTTAACAACATAACACACTAGAAAATCAATATCTGAATGACACTAAATTACGAGGGTGAGTTTAGAAAAACACTTCCGGCATGTTAGCGATCTGAATACGTCACTTCCCATCTTCCCTCCTTTCTCCGAGCCTCTGTCGACTGTGTGGCCCGCGTGTTTACACACTCCCAGGTCAGTTTACGTCTCTGCATCCTTTTAAGCAATCGCAGGCTCATATCATTTTCACTTTGTAAAGAAGGAACAGTTCTCCGTGTCACACGGCACGTAAAAGTGTAAGGGAAAAGGTCAATTGTACTTGAACGTTAGAGAGGCTAAAGAGGCCTAAGCTAGCTGTTTAGCTTGGCTCGCTAACTGTCATAGTACCCCGTAAAGAGTAAGATTCGCAGACTTGGAGGCTGAAAGATCAAGCATGACCCCACAGAACAAACTCTGGTTGTGGCACACTCGGAAACGTGCGCTTGTTTAGTTAGCAGCTACCTGATTTCTCTTTGGGTAACGTTGCGAGCCTAACTTAGGCACTAAGTTTAGCTGACAACCTCTGTCCGATTCATGCAGAGCTTGAGTCGAGACTAAAAAGTGTGCAGCTATTTTGGGGCTTCTGGCAGCTGTGCATTCTTGTTAGTTTGCTGTGCCAAAAGGCAAAACGACGGGGGGAATTTGGGGGAGTTCTAGGTTTGGCATTTCTTTGTAATTACAACCCCTGTGTTTCCAGTGAACTGCTGAAATCACACATTAGAAGCTTACAGCTTCATCAATTGTCCAGTTGTTAGTCATGAAATGTAAATTTATAAGCTATTTTGAATATTTGTCTATCTCTTAGTTCTCATAGCAAGTTCATACTATTAGTGTGCAGTGACATTTTTGGAATGACTGCTGGTGCTTTCATATGCCTTCTAGGTCTGTGTGAAGTAAGTTTTTTTTCCCCAAATGATTGAGATTTTTGTGCAGATATTAAATTTGATGATGTCTATGTGCTGTGTCTTGGTCAGATGAAGGAGTCGATAATGAACCAGGAGAAGCTTGCCAAACTGCAGGCGCAAGTCCGCATAGGCGGCAAGGTGAGTTGGAGCACCTACGGCCATGTGACTTAAAGAAAATGTTTTTTCCTGTCCTGTCATTGGGTTATGATTTCATATATTCTCATTCATTGTGGTGGTCTTAGGGGTCAGCCCGCAGAAAGAAGAAGGTGGTGCACAGAACAGCTACAGCAGATGACAAGAAGCTGCAGTTCTCCCTCAAGAAACTGGGAGTCAACAACATCTCTGGCATTGAGGAGGTACAGGAAAACATACAAGCATGAGTGGACAGACAGGTCTTCATGACATTGATGCTCTTAATTCGTGGTTCCCCAGTTAATACGAGAGTAGTAAGCATAACATGATAGAAGAGGCCAAATATGACAGAAATTGGAGTGGAAAAATAATCAGATTCTCATCAAGTGAAGTCTCTTACAGGCCAGGAATTATACCACACCCAGGCCAGTACCATGAATGCCCTGGGGTGTGACTGTAATGCCCCTTCTACCACCCGGCCGATGTGGCATGCCCTGTTATGAACTGGCCACGGTGCCCTTAAAAGAAAGTTGCAGATCTACTCATTCAAAACTGCATGTGACGCATCAAATAAACAAACTTAGGTTTTCTATCATCTCTGTCATCACACTGGACATCAACA
Organism: Chaetodon trifasciatus; assembly: GCA_037975065.1. Classification (NCBI taxonomy): domain Eukaryota; kingdom Metazoa; phylum Chordata; class Actinopteri; order Chaetodontiformes; family Chaetodontidae; genus Chaetodon; species Chaetodon trifasciatus. The sequence continues at coordinate 2,077,926 of JBBMOE010000008.1, forward strand.
TTAATATTTGGCAAACATTAACAGCTAACATGTTAGCTGACAATTAACATTGTGTGATAACATTGTGCAAACATTAACAGCTAACATGTTAGCTGACAATTAACATTGTGTGATAAGCACAAGGGACAATAAACACTGTATGGCCTAAGTATTGATACATGTGTGTTTTAAAGTTTACAAGCATATTGCTGCATAGTGCGAGCTAACCACAAATGTACATGGTTTATAAGTTGCTGTGGGATCTGACTGCCACTTATCTGTATACAACGTTCAGTAATCAGTTTTATTGTAATGTTGATTGATATGCGTCCTGCATTATTATCTGAAAAGATACATAAAATTCACTATTGATGCATTCTCAGGAGGCACCCCATCTTTTCTCTGATGCTACATGGGGAATTAACAGGTTTAAGAGTTGGCATTTACTTCAGCATGTATCTCATACACCATCCAGCAGATATTGTAGTGAGAAATGTTAATTTTTGAAAGGGTTTGCCTCTCATTCCCACGGTCGTCTCCCACTTAAATAGTGCAGTTAACCAACGAAGGCTGATAGGGAGCTGAGGCGACATAATTGGAAATCTGTAAAGTTTGCAGTTTATCTTTATGGATTATGTTGATAGGAAGACAGTCAAGATATGGCGCCTTTTATCTTGCGAAAAATGTGTTTCTGTAGATGCATAATGTGATACTTCTTAAAGGGAACTTGGTGTCATATTTTTCCTGGATAGTGCAGAAAGATTCAGTTTAATTCAAATGCGGTATGTATATTTTTTTAATGTTTTTGCTAAAGTGTGTTAAGGTTGTCAGATATTCATTGACTGGGGTTAGTTATTGGTGTTTACGGTGTAATAATGTATTAATTTGTATTCATTACTGATGGTGGCTGATGCGGCTAATTATCAGCTAGTTGTGCTCAGTTTCAACCAAAAAATGCAGTAAATAGTTGCCCTTTGTGTGCCTATTTTTAATTACTTTCGTAAACATGATGTGCTTGATGGTGTTATTAATGACTCCTGATGAAACTTGACAGTTCAGCATTCTCGTTGCCCTTTTAAGCTTCCCTTTTATCAAGTAACATTAACAATTACTCAACCAAAAGCAGCAAATATTTCACCGTATAATACAACCTCCTCTTTCAGTCCACTGCTGTGTGTCTGCGGTGTATCTAGTGACAAGAAGAGAAGTTTCTCAACAGTGTGACTTAAAATAGCTGCATGGGTGTGAAAACTTGTTCAGATGAATTTTGATTACCCTCAGCCCATTTATAGACTTTATTTTATCGTTGAAATATAACAATAAGAATTAATGAGTTGTTTGTTATTGCTCCATTGGTTTTGGCTGCAATTCCCCAATACATTTGTATTTTAAGGGCCTTGCCCTAAAAATGACTTAATTTCAGGCCTAGCTGTACAGCTAACTGAGCTAAGTAGCTAACAGCAACAACAGTCAGCAACAATTCGTGGTTAGTTTAGCAACAAGTAAAGCTATCTGTCCATCAGGAAACCTAATAAATCAACAAGAATTTAGGCAGAGCAGCCAGAGGGCGTGAGAGGGAAACCCAGAAAACATTTTCACCATAAAATTAGTGCTGCACGATTAATCCAATTGCAGTCGCAATATCATGCTGTGTGATTACAGAACTGCATAAAAGACTGCGATTTGCGATGTAATGTAAACAAATATGCACGTGTGTGCCTGTGACTATTTCTCCTATGGTGTGAGGAGCGCGGTGTCGTCACATCCACACACAGCCGCAGGTACGTCACGTGACTACCCAGCTTTCAGCAGACAGCTCCGACATGGACACCAAAGAGGAAAACGAGGAGGGACAAGTGGAGTTAGTGGACAAAAAAAAAAATGCAACGTCTGTTGTGTGGCGATACTTAGGGTTCAGGTACGACGACACTGAACAGCAAGACGTGCTGTGTAAAACATGCAAAGCTAAAGTCGCCATGTCCCAAGGCAATACGACCAATCTATATCACCATTTGAAACAACACAAAGAAAAATACCACGAATGCATGCAAATGCAAAGCCCAACCAAGTAACGTGAGAGACAGAACTGGAAACCGCCAGAAACAACCACAACGCACAATTACGGATACATTTGCAAGTGTCACACCATACGAAAAGATCTCAAAAAGACACAAGGAAATCACTGACTCCATTACAAACGATTTGGCACGATTTTTTTTTGCCCTTTTTTTTTTCAAGACTACTGTAAAATCTTTTTTCAGTACAGGTTTACATAAACGCCTGCAGAAAGGCAACTTTAATTTATATTTTGATATTAAGTTATTTGGAAAAAAACAGTACTGTAAACTTCAGGTTTTGTATTTTTTGTGCCATATTTGTATGTTTTGAGTTATACAAAATATAAAAACTATCGTTACTCTTTGTGTTGTCCTTGATATTCAAGCAAGTAGACTCATGACACCATTCATTTATAATATCGCAATCGCAATATTGTCCACAATAATCACAATTGCACATTTTCCTCAAATCGTGCAGCACTACATAAAATATGATAGTTGGTGGTGTGTGACGTAGTGCCATAAAGTGCTATGCATTTTTGTGGGGGATTGTACAAGCAGTCTGTTTTTGAAAATGGTGTGTGTCGTGAATGGAGAAGTCTTTCCAACTGTTCAGTTGTCTGGTTTGACACTGACCTCAAACTCCCTCCCATTTGTGTTCCTCTGTAGGTGAACATGTTCACAAACCAGGGGACAGTGATCCACTTCAATAATCCTAAGGTTCAGGCCTCCTTGGCTGCCAACACCTTTACAATCACAGGGCATGCTGAGAACAAGCAGCTCACAGAGATGCTCCCAGGAATCCTAAACCAGCTGGGAGCCGACAGTCTTACCAGCCTCAGGAGATTAGCAGAGACTTTGCCCAAACCAGGTACACACTACACTTTTTACTCATCTGTTTGCACGTATACGTAGTTTTTTTTTTGTTGTTGTTGTTGTTGGCGATCAACAATATGCTGTTTGTTCTTCTTCCCTTTTGTAGCTGGAGACAACAAGGCCCCCATGGTTGCTGCTGAAGAGGAGGATGATGAAGTTCCAGGTGAGCAAATTTACACATCCCCTTTTTAAAACAAAGTTGCATTAATTCTGTATAGTACTGTAGCATTAACAGAACCACATTATGAACAGTCCTATAGCATGGATCATACATGATCTTGTTCGGTCTAATACGTTTGGTCCCACTGTATCTGGATGTGTTTGTAGGAATAAGAGCCTCTGTCAATGACAGAATGGATTCATTCAGAGGGCTGTTACTTTTGCTTATATTCAGATTTAGTAATGAAGTTTTATTTGTATGTTAAAAAATCTTATGCTTATTGAGACATTTTCTTACCTTTGTTACTGTTTTCTGTCCTCCCTTCTTTACCTCCCCGTTTTCAGATCTTGTTGAAAACTTTGACGAGGCTTCAAAGGACGAGGCAAACTAACCAACCAAGGCTCCTCTTGAAGGGCTGCACTTTGACACAGCAGCATTTTGTAATTACACATCTGTTATTGCTCTGTGGCTACACACAAAAATTGCTTTTTAATCGTAACCTTGACAATTGGACAGATAAGTAAAATTGACTTTTTATGGTAAGTGCTACCCACCCTTTTGCCTGATTTGCCTCGTTCTGCAGTACAAGTGAAGTTATTTAATTCAGTGGAATGTGCAAACCTTCATCTTTCTCACGCCGTCTCTCCTGCATTGTGATTCCCACTCATCAAAAATGTATTGGTGGAATTAATCATGTAATAAAGATTACATTGGAATTTCTCTGTTTAATTTAGTTGGTTTTATTAATATTCAAACTCATGATGTAGACAGTAGTGTTGGTTAAATTTGAAATGTGTTTCTTCCATTAAACCCTGAAAAACATGGTAGAAAACATCCAGTGTGTTTTCATATAGTAGAGCGGTCTGCTTCAGACACAGGCCGCTGTTGCTCCTTATAGATTTTCTGTAAATCACTGAAGCTCTGGTGGGAACATCAGCAACATATTAAGTTTTCATAAAGTGAAAGTGTCCATAAAGAGTTGTAACATCAGCGCTAAGGTGACCCCACGTGTGGCATTACACATGAGGGAGGGTCGCCCATTGGTGCCCCTGAATATCAGCTGCTCATTATGGTGCCAATCTAGCTACACTAGGGGAGTTATACATTCAGCTGTACCATGTGGGTTCCATGCATGAAAGAGTCCAAAAAGGTTTTTGGAATTAGGAGCACACAATAAGTCACACACAGTGATATTCACATCTCTGCACACATTAAATGACTTTGTAGGGTGGATATTGAAACTGTCTTCGGCAGTCTTGATGGGTTAGTTTCATTATTTGTGTGACCTCAGATCAGGCACAGTGCTGAACACTGGTGAAAATGACTTCACTGAACTCACCAAAATAGCTGGGATTTTGTGGCCTTAGCCACATTCAGTCATCTGACTAAAATGAGGTTGAGTGGCTCAATCTTTGAATTTCTTCACTGTTGAAAAATGTTTGACGTGAATGAGAGTACATGTGAACAAATGTACTTCACAGCTACATTGAAACCTGCATAGATACTGAAACAAAATTGAAAAGATGGAAGATTACATTGCCAGTATATAAACATACATTCCTAGTTTAAATTCATAACACTAATTGAACACTATCAAGTTGTACATTCAGTGGTAGAATGATATATTCAATATGCTTACCACCAATGCACAGTTGTGTCCCCGCCTGATCAGTTCTCATCATGGTCAGATCCCTGTAGAGACCAGCACTGAAGACCCACATGAAGTTACCTGTATGACACATCCTGTCCTCATTAAATAAATCAACTGTATATTTACCTGCTCTGCATTCATCTGTAGGACTGTGTGATAACTGAATCCTGGACATGAACATTTCAAATAGCTGGACCTTTTTTTGTAGCTTTATATTATTATCAATGATGTGAACATGCACCACTGTCACTGTAGTGAAATAAAAACAGACGGGGGAGCAGGGGGTTATTCGAGTACATGAAATGCTCCTCTGATAATGTCATTTAGGCTTTTAAGGAACTGAAACCTGAAACCAAGTATTTCATATGACCAAGCAGGTTTCGCAGAATTGTCAGGTCAGAAACGTGGTTAAAATGTGCACGTCATACCGTAGATGGTAGATACTGTTAGGGACAAAGACGAATTAAAACACCAAACACTAATGCAGACTTCCAGCAAACATGAATTGCAAGGCTTTATTTACTATGGAAGTGTTTCACTCACAGTTTAAAGCATGACAGGATCAGACAAGTCACGTATGTGTGAGGGTTAACACATGAGCAAAGTGTTTTTTCGATTGTGACCTCAATGTCTATTTTTTTCGTAGTTGACATTTGGCAGAAAAAGATTGAATTGCGCCTTACATGACTAAAATCACGGGCACGGAAAGTCCTGCTGTCTTCCCCTCTCACGCTTTTCCTGTGTGAGAGAGAGTGTGTGTGTGGGAGAATCAGATGTCCTCACAATGATGGCATGATGGCAGAAAACCTCTGAAAGGAGTACAGTTTGTTGGTCATCTGATTTTGTTGGCCAAGAAAATGGTGGGTTATATCTGGGATTTGGGTCCACGATTAAGGGTCAGGAAGTGAATTCAGGATCAGGGAAATATTATTAAAGTGAAGACACGCAGGTGCAGATATTTTACTGTAAGTATATCTTAAACACAACTTCTCTTCAATGGCTGCAACTGATGGTGTTTTTCAGTATCAGTGAATCTGATGATTCATTTTTCAATCAAATGACTGATTGGTCTATAAAGTCATAAATGCACCAAGTACACTTTGTGCTGTTCTTGACACCTTCAAGTATACTTAAGTGTACTCATATAGTCCCACTTAAGAATACTTGTGTAAATAGTTGCTAAATTGGCACAACTTTTTACAAAGTTTCAGTGTATTACACCAGTGGAGATCAAGCTTCATTAGCATTCAAAACATGCTTGCAGTCCACTTTATTACTATTAAAGTATTTGTAATTTAGTTCACTTTTTAAAAGTAAATGTCAAACATACTTTAAATTAAGCAAGTAAAAATGTACTTGTAATGACTTCTCTATTCTAAATTACATTTCCAATACACTAAAGTACACTACTTGTTGACCTGTGATGATTTCTGTATACTGTTCATTTTGTTTACTTCTTGTAAAGACTTAAGATCAAATGTGTGTGTGTTTGGTGTGTGTGTGTCCTGTTCTTGTGATTCCAGGTTTGTTTATCACATACCGTACATCTCAGATGGTGTAATATTTCAGTTTAAAAGCTAAGGGCAACCCCCCACCCCACTGTACACCCACTCTTGACACTTCTTATCTCCATCTCTCAGTCCCTTATTCGAAACTCACAGTTTATCTGTTTACAAAATTTGACATGCAAAACAGCATAGAGGAAATACACTGCTGTCCATACTGTCAGTAGGCTCTTATCAGTTTACTACATCGCTCAGTTTCTGTCTCACCTCTAGAGGTGCCATTGTTGTGGAGGTGTTGATGATGATGATGATGATGATGATGATGATGATGATGATGATGATGATGCATGTGCTCAACAATATATAAAAATGGTGCTCGTGGGGAGTTGGACATACAGTCATCAGGATTTCTACGACTGAACTTCTGCTCTTGATTTTTCACAGCGTCGCTTCAGTGTAACTTCATCCAAATGGTAAGACATGACTGCTGGGAGTCAATGCAGGGAATTAGATGTTTGAATAGACAGAATAAGAAGTAAATCACCAGGTTTTTTTTTTTTCAGTTGACATTATCATGAAACATTTTCTCAACTAAAAGTTTTGAGCCAATCGTCCCACAAGCAGATTTTTACTTTGTTTCTTGATTGAAGATGAGATGAACAAATATTATATTTTTTATTATTATTATATT